>CM052316.1:21538581-21695774 GCA_028455605.1 Lasioglossum malachurum
GAAGACCACTGAGGTAAATCCGCGTTCGGGGACTTCGTTTTTGCAGTTGAAACTAGACTTGAAATTCTTGTAACACTCACCCGGATTTCGTTCGATTGTTGCGTTCCAGGTGGGCGTCATACTTATTCGCAAGCCGCAAAAACCCGTACTTCGGCCTCCGTGTCCAGCAATGGCCGCGAATTACTTTCTCCGGGTGAAGTCGATCCATATCTGGCTCGTTACCGCATCGAAGTCCTGAACTTCGAAGTATTACCTTCATCCTTGTAAACACTTCTCCCGGAACGGATTAAGCTGCTATTACTCATAAGCTACTGTAACGTCTTAATTATCAGCTCTTTCGATAGGAATGCCTATGGCTTTATCTCTTCACTTTCTAAAGAGACTACATAAGAGTCTGCATAATTAGGTTATCGATCATCTGGCTACCCGAACTTCTTACATGCAACGCAAAATCGATGCCATTTTGATTTCTTTTCAAACCGAGAAAGAGGTAAGGAAATCATTATTTGTAACTGCGAATTTTTAACAAGAGTGAAGTAAAAGCTTCTTTCTTTCTTCAATAATAATTTTTATCGAGGTACAGTAATCGCTCCTTCGTTGTCCTGAATCGTGGGCACGATCGTTGTCCAGTGCCTACCCACTCCACTGCCTGTCCAGGCCCGCGCAGAACGGAGAACAATAGGAAAGGAATATGGCAAGGAAAAAAGTAGTTTTCTAAAGCCAGACAGTTGACTGCTTTTGACTGCGAATGCTTTTCTTTGTCATTTAACTATCCGTTTCACTAAAGACGCAGTCACAAATCAAAAATAGTGTCCGGGCACGTTCGTTGTCCGCTCAAACCCCCGGCCTTTGGACAGCGAAGGAGCTTTTACTGTACTAGCGAGCTACCCCCACTAGGTAGGACAGGCTAACTCGCGCTAGCGGGCCGGGTGGGGAAAGGCGAACTGACTAAGATCGTACAGCTCCGTCCGGCTTAAATCAAGACTTTACTGTACCTTTTGAAGCTTGCTGGGATGATAAAGACTTCGGAGACGTCATCGGTTCGAATAATTCAGACAATAAAAATAATGAAATGATATTCCTCCGGTTTTTTATTTTTTGCAGATCAATCTGCAGTCGAATCTTGACGACATTACCCCACTATTTCGATTGCCTCTCGGAAACAGAACACAAAAATTGTTTCTTACACGGGACACTCGCGAGTAATTAAAACAGCGGGACAGCTCAGATAGATGCTAATGTCCTTGCACGATCACAGAACACCTCAACGGTGCCGAGCACGTTTCGGGGTAACAATCGCTTCGATTGTTAACCTTTAGAGAAATGGCGACCGGTGCGCCGCGGCGAGATCTCACGGACTCGCGTCTGAATGTCACAAAAGATCGTGCATCGGTTGTGGTGGGTGTGTGCACCGCCGCCGCGTCGAGTGCGTGGTTACATAATGTGTCCATTTTCCTGTTAGGCTGCCTCCTGTCTCCCAGACAGTTAAGATCCCAGTCGATGCTAAGAAATTAGATCAGTCGGTGTTCAACCACCGGGACTTGGTACACGCTCGCCGAACGAGCTCGCAGCTAGACCCTGTACTTACGCCGACAGACGGATATCCTGATTCGATTTCTTCTCTCTCCGATCTTCATCCACTATACCTGCGATCTTCTCGAGAAATGAGGTTGGTCCAACTGCAGTGATCTGTGACAGTGTTCTGTAGTTAGAATATAGATCAGGTTGGGTTTGTTAATTTCTTTTTTGTTTGGTATATCTTTTCTTAGTTGACGAGATGCAGTGTTATTTATGACTGCGGATTTTATGCGTTCACGACAAAAATGAGTAGAGCAAACGCAAAACAGTGAAAACATCGAGAGAAATGTTGTGTTGTATTATTTTCGAATCGATACGATTGCAATGGATAGGAATAAATGTCCCGATATCTTGCAATGAATGCAACAATTGTTATTTTGCATAATCCGCAGTTTATTCATAGCCGACGTGGACAGTGACCTGTGATTTCGTTTTTAATTGTATTCTTTCTTATCGTGAAATAGGATGTTTGTGGGGCTGTGATATTGGCGGGAAAGTACATACAGTTAGGAGCAAAACTCACGTACACTTTAAATCAGAATAACTTTTTTATAAATGGACCAAACATTCATTCAATCAATAACAGACACATTTTGCAACACCCCTTCATGCACACTCCTTTCTTCATTCGACACAACCAAATTCACTTCATACACTTTTGTTTCACTCAGTATGTTTCTTTTTTATCCCCACCACCCATATCCATATCATTTTAATGTTAAATAGATCGATGGAGAATACTGGACAACCAGTTATGGTAGATAACAACGGAGACTGTGATACAACCTTTTTTCTACAAACTGTAACAGGGAAAGGGGAAGGAATGCTCGGTCCGGGAATGGTATAATCATTTATAAAAATGACCGCAGGGATTAATGACATTTGAGTCGAGCCGCGCTTGACCACGATAAAAAGTTGTCAGCGGGGAACTGGGGCCGTGACTTTGTGAAATATCATAACCGATCACTTTCGATCGACTTTATGCTTCAATAGATCGAAAAATTATCACATCTCGATTCTATTTTCGTCAGAACAAGATATGTAACAAATCTGCATAGTGTATCTGTTCTTCCATTTACTATCTATCTTCGGAGGTGTGGTATTCATAAAGAAGTAGAGAATGGCAGTAAGAAAATCTACTACTTTTCACCCCCTTAGGGGTTGAATTTCGAAATATCCTTTCTTATTCCTTGTATAGATCGTAAAGGGAAACACTGTGCAAAATTTCAGCTTTCTAGGTCCAAGGGTTTAGCCTGGGCGTTGATGAGTCAGGACTTTCTTTTTATGTATATGTATAGATATAGATAGATAGATAGATAAATTGAAAAGAGAGAGTTAAGGTATGATCACCTAAATCTCTGCAATAATGCTGTACTTCAAGCACCGCTCGAGTTTCAATAGGGCTCAATTGCCAAGGAGTTAACAAGTGTCAATTCAAACATAGTCAAGTCGAAAGTAAGTGAATGATTGGCAGGCAAATATGAATATGACAATTTCAATCTTTGATAATGATAATGTATTTTTTACCAACGTTTATTTACTTACACCTTCTACATAAAAACGATACAATAATTTGATTTTATTCATCATATTCATGTGCCTACAATCGTTAAATTATAATACTTTCCGATACGTTGTAGTTCGTTCTATTTTATCAGTTATGTACTTTGAATTCGCATGTTTGCATATTCAAAAACGGAATGTCACCGTGTGTGGCGCGCCTCGGCGACTGCAACAACACCTGATTCTGGATAAAGAACCGAAACTATTACTATATATGCGGTTGCAACATAGTTCTTGGTGCGCTGGTCGCATAAATAGCAACTAGTTACAGTTATAATTTTGAACGTCGTACAACGCGCGAAAGAAGTCAAGGATCAGAGCGTACGAATCGTCGAAACGCGCGTTGAACATTTCGCGCAATGAAAATTCGGTCATCGATCCGTAATGCACAGGAAGCGGTGTAAATATTGATCGTATCGTACATACTTTATGCTCGTAAATGTGCTAATAAGCTTATACGCGAATAGTTTATGCATCAAGTCTTTTACGCAATGAGAAATAACAGTTCACGCAACTTTCCAGCGTTTCCAAAATCGTTCCGATCGATACCGCGTAGATGTTCGCGGTAATTACCACGCTCGAGAACGCGTGGCGGATCGTCCCTCGAACAGGGACAAGGAAAGCAAGATCCGCGAGCATGAGACGCGATCTCGTGCAATTTGCATGAACCTCTCGAACTCAATTTATGCGGCGAGAGGCGGAAACATCCGATGAGTTCAAGATCAAGTTCACGAGTACCGCTATTAATAACTTCGCTTCGAGACACAATTATTCACGGAAACGTTATTATCCGACAAGGTGAATATTCTATTATGCACAGTAAAGTATGCAAGTCGAATGAAATGGAAAGTCTGTATTAATCTCAACGGACAGAAGTTAAATAAAAACGTCCTTTATTCTTAAACCCATCGCACTCGACGCCATTTGAACTCCAACATTTCTTCCGCCGTTAGAATATTTCCATTCTCTCTGGCTAGACTGCGGATCTTCATGCAAAATAAAAATGTTCTGCATCGATTGTGGACGGCAGGAATAAACTAAACATTGATTTCATCCCTTAATGACTTCGTTACATCAAAAACAACATTATGATATTCCTAAATTTTTCCAATCCTTAATCCCTAATTTCTTCATACATGCATGAAGATCCACAGTCTATCGATGACTTTTCGCTTTAGGCATAGGAAATCGATCCTTGTAAATCGAGCAATATAAACACATTGTGTATGAAACAATTTTCGCTGGCGCTTTTTCGTATTTTGTTTGTAGTTTGGATAAAAAGTGAACGGACAGATTCGGAATAATTAGTGGAATAAGACTGTTTTCAGAGCGCGGAGAACAAAAGAATCACATGTTGAAGTAATCGCGCTTTTGTTAGGGGACGTTTAGTCAACATTATTGTTCGCCGGCACCGTAGACGGCCATTGTTACGAGACGTTGTGCATCCCACGATTCAAGAATGAAAGGCGAATATTTTCGCACACGATTAAAGATCAGTGACGTCCAGAGAACATAGCGCCACATGATTTACATACCAATCACGTAACAACAAGTGTGTCAAATATAAATATTATATTATACAGTAGGATGTCAACGGTTGTATTTCATTAAATATATACAAAAATGTTGTGTACACATTTTCCTGATCTTTATGTATGGATGCCCACAGAATCATCGTCCTCATTCTCCTGGCAGGATCCTGCTGCGCCAGGACGAAAGCACTCGCGACAATAGAAACGATCTACCAATGGCCTCTTCTGGACTTTACGTTTCCTTACGACCAAGGATTCCGCAAGGAATACCGTCCGGAGAACGTGGTGCCAACTGGGATCGCGGTCGGCAATGACAGGATCTTCGTCAGCATTCCAAGGTTACGTGCTGGTGTACCGTCGACCTTGAACTACATCCCGAGGAGCATCTTCTCAGGGAACAGCCCGCAGCTTCAAGCCTATCCATCCTGGGAGTGGCACAGCGCCGGGAAAGGATATCTGAACTGTTCGCAAATGATCTCCGTGTACAGATCCCAGATCGACAAATGTAACAGACTCTGGGTCATCGACAGCGGCGTAATGACGTCGATCGACGACTTCACACCGGTTTGCCCGCCGAAAATCATGATCTTCGACCTGCTGACCGATCAGCTGGTGCGAATGTACACCTTCCCCAGGGAGGTTAGTGCTCGGTTTGCTCTTTTAAAACTGGTTCGGGGACTTCGACTGTTGAATGTTGGGTTTGGGTCCCAAACATTTTGCGTCCCTCGAATTTATCTATAATCGTTGTACGTAGTGTTCCTTCTCGAGAATTCTTTCTCGAGAATTTCTCGAGAAATCACCTATCATTATCGCTATCATTTGGCATGAAAAAAGGTCTAAAATCAGGAGATCCGAAAGAGGCGAATTTTTCCAAACCGGCTCTGATTTTATCAGATGATTGCCGACGAACTTTTTATGCAGGATTGCGTTATCAATTTTCATCATTCCACAGGTTCTTCGACCCAACACGTTGCTGACGAACCTGATTATCGACGACGCCGCGGCGACCACCTGCGACAACGTGTTCGTGTACATTTCCGACACCACGGGGCCTGGTTGGTAGCTAAATAATCACTGAACAATTGATCTCAACGTCTGCTGTCATTAAACCGCTGTTCTCCTCAGGTATGGTGGTCTTCAATGTTGCTACCGAGAGAAGCTGGCGGGTCGTTCACGCATCTATGTACCCTGATCCCGATTTTTCCACCTACAGAGTAAGATTCAGAAATTAAGAACTAGAATGTCGATTGAATCAAAGCAATTACAAACAATACGTTCTTTCGCAGATTGGCAACGACATGTTCGAGCTGATGGACGGTGTCGTTGGATTAGCGTTTTCTGCGAAACTAGGCGTAGTGTATTTCCAACCCCTGGCGACCAATCGTTTGTTCAGTGTGCCGACATCGGCACTTCAGGCAGGTCCTCTGCCATTCGGTGAACAATTACCGGTCATGCAGCTGGGGACTAAGTCCAGTCAAGGTCTTGCGTTAGCCGTTGATCCTCGAGATGACGCGATCATCTTCTCGCCGTTCACGGAAACCATCATTGCCGACCTTGATCCTCATACCAAGGAACACAGGTATCGTCTATACAGGGTGTCCCGAATTAAATGGCGAAACTTCAGGAGCGTGTAGGGGACCGCAAATCTAAGACAAAAATTCATTGACCTCTCGTCGCAAGCATCGAACGCAACATCAAGGTCATTCGAAGCAACTTTCTCCTTTACGAAAATGTTCTCCGCGGTTTTGTTAACGAGGTATGAACACAACCGTCAGATTTCGACTCGGCCAATGCCAACGATACGCTCAGCGACACTCTGATTCGTCCGCGTTTTTCGTTAATAACTCCTTAACAAAGCTGCAGACGACGTGTTTCATTACTTTAAATTACCTTAGAACTCCAAGGAAGTACACGAATTTTGGGACACCCGGTAGTGTTAGATTGAATCTTTACTGATTTGTACAATAAATCGTATTATACTCTGTCGATCGAACTGTTCACATAGTCGGATAATGGAGAATTCCGACATTGGTGCGGATAATCGAGGCTCTACTGTAACGTCATTTAAACAAGAAAATATGACCCGAATTGTACCGTGTGTGGACTCATTTTAATCAGAAGAATGTCACGAATACGGTGGCAATATATTAGACATTCTTGTTTAACATTATGCTGAAACGTTTGATTATTTTGTTTTATTCAGGGTGCTGGTGTTGAGCCCTCGGGATCTGCAGTTCGTCGCCGAGATTCGGTGGGCAGAGCAAGACGGCAGCTTCTGGGTATTGAGCAGCAGATTCCAGAAATTCTTCAGACGAGAGGTCAACCCCCGCGATATCAACATTCGAATAATGAGACTGACCCGCTGACTATAGAGCATCGTAGTTCATTCGTATCGCATTAAAATCCTTTGTATATTTTTTTCGAGGCTTTTATATATTGTGAATAAATCATTAACACTAACTTAAACCTGATACAATTGTAGTGATAATGAAAGTGTAATAATGAATGCAATAGAAAATTCGGAACTCGAATCATACGATTCATCAGACTCTGCGTGTCTTTGAGGAATTCTATATGATATTCGCAATGCTGAGATTTCACAAATATGGCGTCAATTGTAAAACACTATTTACATTCGTAATCACAGACTCGAGTGACGAATGTGTCGAGCGATTGTTGCGTAAAAGTTGAATGATGATGATAGTTATTAATCGCAATGAGTGTTATTACTTCGATAGTGTAATATGAGATACGTTTGATATGTTTGTCGTGAATCATCTATAGAGAGGTTAGAACATGTAGATATAGAAGAACGAACTCTGATGATCGAACAATGTCATGAACGAATATACATATACGTATTTTACTTTTTTGAAAAGCAAGAAAAACGCGAACGTTGTTCATTAATTTATTTATATCTGATAATTATAGATCATCGGAACAATTGTTCAAGAATTTTCTCATTCATTTCACTTTTCAAATGTCCAATTATATTTTGTCTAAATAGATCGAATCTTATTAGCGCGGAAATTTGTTTACGAGTACTGCACGAATAAAATGTTTCAGAACCTTCTGAACGGTTTAATGATTTTTTAATTTACCTGCTCGCAACTGCGAACTGTTGAATTTTTCATTTCAAAAGGATGAGTCTTTGGATTTTTAAAACCAAGACAAATTATGTTCATACGCGGTTTTTACTAAATCCTATACAAACATGATTACACAACCGCTAGCCATTTATGTAATCGTTTAAATCACTCGGGTGTTAGCCGAGCTATGCATAAATCAGCTATCTACGGTCATTAATTCATACTCGATTCAGTTTAACGATTACAATCCAATAAAATCGGTATTTATATCAGTTTCACTTGCGGAAGACGAAGATAAATATCGCTAATCACATAAATTACTCTCGATTACTTTCGAGAAGAGAAACAAGGGCGTGGTGTCCAGGATCGTAAAAATTCCTTAAAAAGTCAGTGTCATTGAACTGCGAAATTATACAGTTTCACAAATAATTTTTATTATATTATAGGCGATCGAAATAAATTTCTCTTATCGATAACTGTTATGAGCGATCGAAACAGTTTTTCTTCATCGATAACTGTTATAAGTGATCGAAATGTATTTCTCTCTCACACACACACACACACAACAATAGCATTTACCAACCAGAGAAAAAATTTTCGTTTACTTATAATCCTTATTTAAGGTATTTGTAACCAATACGATTTTTTAGTCGATGAAATACTTGTTATTTTATGACTTTTTTTCTTTTTGGTTATAACAATTATGGTCCCTTTTTTTAATTTTGGTAAACTTCGAAACGTTCGAAGCGAATTCGAAACGAAATTGAAATATGTTGTTAAGGACATAATTCTAAACAACTTTTTCCCTTTTAGTATTAAACATTTTTTTCATAATTTTGTAATAACCTAACCATTTTTTGCTCACAAATTCTCTGGCTCTAAAAGAGATAACCCCGCTCCGAAATAAAAATGTTTTTACACGTACGCGCGCGCGCGCGCGAACTACAGTATAAAATAAGATATTTTAATTTTAATATTTTAATAGGCGAAAGTCTCTGCCCCGAAGTTCGGCGTCCTTTTTTCTTTGTCACAATACGAAGCTGCGTTTTCGTATGGTTTAACGAACTGGCAAACCTCCTCTGCGATCATGACCAACGGCCGTGACATTCGATGGGACTGGTTTCAACCATACACAAGGACGAGAAGAGGATACGGCTGATTGACGATCGGAGATTCGTTGCTCCGCTGCTATCGGCATCTCCTCAGTCGATCCTCGGACGCGACGGGGCGCGCAGTGATCTACGGGATCCTCCACTGCCTCGAAACTCGCTGGTCGACAGATTTCCCGCGTTTTATAGTGCGCATATAAATTCATGGAAAACATTTGCCGAGTTCAGTGATCATCCTGTGACCTGGTGAAAAGTTTCGATCCTGCAGACATCGTCGACCAAGGACATTCTTCGTTAATTTATGTCAATGCCTGTAAATTCAACACAATGTTGTGCAGTTTAAACAGACTACTATGCGCACTTTCCTTGCAATGACATAATGGATCGTTAACAAACGGAGCGGATCTGCATTAACTAGTTTTTTATCAGCCGAGTACTATCTCGACTCGAGGTTTGTAGGCAGTCTTTATCTCTCACTAATCACCATAAGGAAAATACTTTTCACAAAAATAGTATAAAAGGACTTGCTATACATAGTACATACACGAGTTGCTAGGACCAAGGATCACAGCAGGTGAGGAACCTTTTCAAAAAACGTTCTTTTGTTGCAAGTGGCGATGGGAACGGACGAAGAAGAATTCTGGAAAGCAGTAGATTGAATTTTTTGAAATCAAACAGTTCAAATATATTCTGTGAATAACAATCGTAAGACAAATAGTGCAGTCATTGGCACAGTAAGAAGTAAATGTTAAACAGGCTATTTGTTTTGTAATTAACTTATTAAGCGATAAAGTATACTTACTCGTAGCGAAAATTTTAATACAACACTATTTACACTGCACTGTGGCCATCTATCGGTCTTACTGGATGTACCAGCGTTGCTAACAGTCATATGTGGAACTTACAACATTACTTTTAAATATAAATAACAAGCAATATAAAATGATTTTCTGTACCAGGAATTCTTAATATTTACCGTTTAAATCAAAAGTGCCAATAACTGCTGGATTGCCAGCAATAGTACAGTTTACCCTAAATGTTTATTTTGGTCTCCGGATAAGAGGATTTCATATTAAACCAACGTTATCCTCCACGATATATTGCTTATTAACATTGCGATAAGGCCGATTCACTCATTGCGAATAAAAAGCAGCTCCGGCTAGGTTTCTTCTCTCACTTACGAATTATTCCTGTCATTCACGGAGCTTTGTATCTTATCTTCAACAGTATAACCTGGTTCCGAAAAGTTGCTAAAAATAAAGTCGATCGAACGATTCACGATCTCAGCACCGTGATATCCGTGACGGTGAAAGTTACGTCCGAACGAAAACGCCGGTGACACCGAAAAGATCTCGGTAGCGAGAGAGAAGGACGTCGGTCTTTAACAACTATTCGCAACGATCCCGATCACCGGAAACACTGTTACCTCATTCGTATCGGAGATTCTGTGCAGTGGACCGGAAGTGACTCGGAGGACCAGCGAATTTCTTCATTGGAGGTGAGAAATTTATACGTAAATACAAATTTGCACTATAAATAGACTGTGGATATGTTGAGACTCTCAAAAATCCCACAAAATGAAAGCACTTCGGTCATTCTTATCGAAACTGCAGAGGAGCTGTGGATTTGTATGCAAATAAAAATCGTCTGTATTAATTATGAGATACAGACTAGACATTATTTTTTTCTTATTTTTAGTCGGTTGAAAATAATGTAGCTTTCAAGTCTTTAAATACTTTAAAGAATTTATAAGTATATTTAGATTATTCTCGACTCATGAACATTATCGAAACATACATTTTCATTAGACAATTTTGTTCCTGCAACTGTCCTGATAATAATTTGTTTTGCACAAAGATTCAGATTGTTTAAATAGTCTTTTTTCGTCGGTCGGGGTGACAATAGTCTAGAAAGTTCGAAATTCCGAATCGAATTAGTTGGAACCATGTGTGGGTAAATCGATTTTAGTATAATAGAAAGTCCCGTTCTACAATCGGTCTGCTCGGTGAAGAAATTTGTCTTCCTGCTATAAAATAATGCTCGGCCGTAGTAGAATTTGTTACGGTTAAAAGGTCGGAAGAAAAAATTTGCTTTTCTACTGAAACTTAAAGCCGCAACACACTTCCGGATTCATGTAGAATGTAGACAAACAATTTGTCTCTCTTTTTTAAATAATGATTAAATGACGGCGTCTTACTGGAATTTATCGTGATATATGAGCTTTGTTTCCGGGTTCTACCATAAGTGATCAATTGTTATAATCGTATAATTGCTTAATAGACTTGAAATTCTCGAATAAACAATTTTTAAAAGTACTTCTTTCGCAGTGAAACAAGATCTTTCAGAATTCAAGATATTGTTCGAGTTTCTTGACGGTAGAAAATTTTTACTCGTTAAATAAAAGTTGACCTTTCATTGAGTTCACGTGCTCCGCTGTAACATGCGTAATTGTTTTCAGATAACGATGTCATAAACGCTATCAATATTATGACACCGTCGACAGTCGTAATACCAGAGAGGGTATCATTATCGTTTACTTTATGCTCAAATATTTTCTTTGCGCTTCTTGTACCAATTTGCGATGTCAAAACCTTGAAAAATAACAGAAATTTTTTCAATCTTCGAAGCCCATAAATATCTCGGAAAAGGTCGTTATAGAGTTGTTTTATCGACGTACGTTTCGATGGGAGAAATATTGCAGGCATAACTTCCGTATTAAAATTCAAGGCGAGACTCGCTTCTCCATAGAATTGTGAAACAGAGTTTTACAGCGTTCGCTGTGAAGCGCCTTGTAACATTTCCGGCGTTAAACGAAATTGCAGGGAAATCTGTCATAGCGTCATTGAGCGATTGATCGCTTCGAGAAGTAATTATAAATGATGCGGCGATAATCACGTTGTTTGCGCTGTTGTTAGAGATGAGGCTCCTTTGGTGGTCGGTTCTGGTGGTCGCTGCCACTTCCGGTTCCCCGACGATCCAGCTGCTGAAGGGCATCTATTCGTGGAAAAGTTTGGAATTCGATTTCCCGAACGAATCTGCAGAATTGGCAGCCATTCAAAGCGGAAATTACATACCTGGAGCGCCTGTTCCCATCGACGTCGATGTCTACAATGAAGGTAATTAATGATACATTAATAAAAACCCATTAGACCGGTAGTCAATGACCCACGATTACGCGAAATTCGAAGTATTCGAGAAATTATTCAATTAATTCAGTCAGGGAAGTGGTGTGCCAGTAAAATTTTCATTTCCGTTACAATTTAACAAATTTGAATATTACAAACAATGTAGACATGTTAGATTAGCAGAGGCATTTTAATAAAAGATTGTAATTTAACAGAATTCAGTATTACAAAAAACATACTCATTCATAATTTTACAGAAAGATCTATTACAGGAAATGCAGGCACACTATCATTGATGTATTTTAAAATGTATAATCTTTAATTGCATAAATAATTTTTGATAACAAGGCCCATAAGCTTAAGATGAAAATATTAATGAGATACAATACGGTTCGCTTTTTAGGACAAGGATCGAAGGTATTCGTTACCATACCAAGGTTTCAGCATGGCGTGCCTGTGACCTTGGGTTACGTCACCAATAAAGTGTCATCAGATGGGAATCCCATAATCGCACCCTATCCAAACTGGAGGTACAACAGCATGGCGAACTGTGAGTCCATCATTAGCGTCTATAGGGTGCAGGTAAGGTTCATCAATTTTTTGGTAGTTTTAATTTTTAGAAAATCCCGAAAACCCCCAAATGTTCTTAACACTAGGTTTACTGTTTCTCCGTTAGAATTCTTTACCCTTTTAAAAATTGCGTCCTCCAAAAATCTTGTTGGTATGAAATCCTCAAACAACATCAAATAACTGACAAATGGACTTAGGCCACTTTCGAAATAAACGACTCATATATTATTAGAAAAATGGCCAAAAATTTGAATAGGACTGTTATGTTTATAAAATAACGTGAAATAGTTATTTCTATAGCTCCATAAACCTAGTGTTAAAAACCATAGAAAAAGCCTAGATTTTTCTATAGGCGCTAGACAATCTTAGGAACGTCGGACCACAGAAAAATTATAAATCTAGAAAACTTTTTCTCTTTTTGATTTCCCTAACACCGAACGAGAGAACCTTCTGGCTCATTATAGACCTCTCCAGCTGTTGAATTATTTATAAGCGTTCCTATTTGCAGGAACTGTTAGTCCGTCACGTTGACCATTTTAACAGTTCAGGACTGACTACACTGGACTTTGAATTTTTACGCTGTAAGCAGTTGTATCCATAAGAATCTTTAGATTTATTCTAGCAAATATGGTCATTACATGTGAGAATAGCCGTGACGTTGCTTTTCGTGAACGGCGATTAAATCTTTAAAGAAACGGTAAACAACATTCCAGCGATATCAGCATTCTATAGAGAAAGAATCGATTCTCAGTATTACACAGGCGCGTATTCAAACGGAAACCGGCAAATCTCAATTGGAAATCATCGGCTAGCAGTCATTGGGAAAATCCCAGCAACGAAAGTAGGAGAAATGATACATCTGGGTAGCGATGTGTCATTGACGTGCTTAACTGTACCGAACGACACCGTCCTGCATATGAAATTAATTAAATGTAATTTGTTGTACAGTCAGTCCTTGAGGAACCGGTTTAATTGGAAAATGAACTGGATAAATCGAGCGTGAACGGGAGGAAAGCTAAATGTACTACTTATGTAAAACGATCTACATGCTTATTACTTAATTCTAAAACATTATTTGAAAACGTATAGGGAAAACTCGTTCTCAGGTAAAATAAATAATGCACATTTTTAATATTTGGAGCACCGTGACTTCACGTCCAAACAGGTTTCACTGATAACAAGTGGTTAGCGTGACAAAGCGCGTTAGAGGAAAATTAACGAAATATAAGGAAAAGCAAGGAGATATGTAAATGTACCTATTCGCGAAACAAAAAGTGATAATGCCATTTAGAGAGCGAAGTTGACCTTCGTATTTTCTACTTATTTTACATATACATGTCATATGACAAACTAAAAATTTACAATATTGCAAAGATCTTAGTATGTATCTCGGTTCTCGTTTTATTAGATCAAAACTTTGATTTCATCTAATATTTTTGAAGTGAAACTTCTTCGCCGATGGGCTACAATTTTCGAGCGTTACGAAAATTCCGATCGCATGTTATTTTTATTTATTTATTAGTTATTATTTTTTCTTCTCTCAGGGACCCCTGGCCCCGCCCCGGGGGGGGCCAGGATTCGGA
The DNA here is from genome assembly GCA_028455605.1 of Lasioglossum malachurum. NCBI lineage: Eukaryota > Metazoa > Arthropoda > Insecta > Hymenoptera > Halictidae > Lasioglossum > Lasioglossum malachurum. The sequence goes on from CM052316.1 coordinate 21,552,731, forward strand.
ATTTCGCAAGGAATAAGAATATCGGATCGCCGCCCACATATTTTGACCTTGTGAAATTACCCTAATCGACCTAAGGTATAGGATAGAGGGGTGTTAAGCTGTGACCTTGGGAGCGCCTTTGGGAGTCCAAGGTCCAGAGATCTTAGAAATCTTTTTCAAGGTTTCAAGGTCAAAGACATGGTCAAAGTCAGGGTTGAGCGCCTTTAGGCGCCCTTTTGCTATTTTCTTGCAATTTTAGGCTGGAAATACCCCCGGAACACCTCAGGAGAGGAAATTGGAGGTTTTTAGGTGTGAGCGCAGGCGCCCATTAGTAAAAAGGTGCTAATATAGCATTTGAGAGAGCGCGATCATGCTAGGATTAAGTTTATGCGTCTTAGTACTGAATTCATGCGTATTTCTTAAATGACCTCGACAACATATTTCAATAAGGTTATGGAAATCGGAGAGGATCTAGCACGTCGACAAGATTTACCAAAGTTTAGAGGAAGTTGAAATTAAGTTTTGAATATTTTAATTACATTTCATTGAAAAAGTAATTCTATAAAGTGTCACTGGAATTTTTCGGTAAAAGGAGAATGTTGCTTCAGTGTGGACGTGGCTTAACATCGAACACCTTATTCTCCAGGTGGACGAATTGGGCCGATTATGGGTGATCGACACGGGGAAGTTAGGCGACGAATGGATCTGTCCGCCGCAGTTGCACGTGTTCGACCTTCGCACTGACAAGCTGATCACCAGATACAAATTCCCCAGAGACCAATACAAGGACGACTCCCTGTTCGTCACGGTGGTCGTGGACATCCGGAAGAACGAGTACAATGGCAACAACACCTACGCTTACATCGCGGACGTGACAGGGTTTGCGTTGATCGTCTACGATCATGAACACTCCAGATCCTGGAAGATCACCAACAACCTCTTCTACCCTTATCCGCCATACGGCACCTTCAACATCAAAGGAGACTCGTTCGATCTGATGGATGGCATCTTAGGACTCGCGTTGAGTCCCATAAAGGACGGAGACAGGACCCTCTACTTCCATTCGCTGGCCAGCAGAGTTGAGTCTAGAGTGTCTACGTCTGTGATCAGGTTAGATCTTTTTTAAATATCAACAAAAATGTTGGTAATATTTCTATGAAAAGAGTCCGCAGAAAAAATGATTTCTCTATTTCTCCCATATTTTGCAATGTTTCTATCTCATTTCTATCGAAAGTTCTTTGATTTTGACACAGAATTCATCGGTTTGTCCCACTGTGCGCCGCGAGCAGCTAGTACGATATAAGTTAGAATGATTTAATATGCTCAGTCTTGCTTAGACAAAGTGTTTGATCACGTTTAGGAATTACTCTCTATTCAAGAACGATACTGAAGCTGCGGCTAGGTCGTTCGTTCCATTTCCGTTGGAGAGGTCCTCACAATCAGCAGCACAAGCCATGGATAAAAATGGAGTCCTGTTCTTCGGATTGATGTCCGATTTAGCAATTGGATGCTGGAACAGTATGAAATATCCTGAATACGGTGCCCGTAGCAGTGATATCGTGGTCACCAGTCCGGAGACTTTGCAGTTCCCTTCTGGGATGAAGGTGAATACTTAAAAATATGACTTTCTGTAAAGCCTAACTAATCTTAGGACTGCAAGGCTGCGGGATGCGCTTTTTCATTTTTCGATAATACAAAGATGGGGTTTTTCAGTAGCCAAAAGCGTTAGATAAAAGATTAATCACAACACAATTTGCATTACTCGGAAGCATACAGCTATTTTCATAAAGCTGCGTCAGCTACATGCTGCGGCCAAATTGATCTTTTACCTAGCGCTTTTCATTATAGTGAGAAAACCCCGTCTTTGCATTATCGAGAAATGAGAAGGCGCGTCCCGCATCCTTGCAAATCTTTTCTTTTTTTTTATTTTTTACAGACATGTGGGAAAAATACTGTTTCGGGCTACCCCATATTCACTAAAAAAAACCACATGTCTAAGGACCAGAGTCCTCTTTTATCTCTATATTTTTGCCTGTTAGCAGAACGGGGGGCCACGTTTCGTATTTTTCCCTTCCGTTAACTTTTCGGGCGCTAACTACGCCTGTTCTTGGCTCATAGCACCCTTGCAATCCTGGAAACAGGTCTACTACTTTAAGATGTTAATAAAATTAGAGAGAACTTCAGTTAAAAATGAGTCTCGATTGCAGATCATCACCTCGAAGAAGGGCAGACGAGAGCTGTGGGTGTTGTCCGCTTCGTTCCAGAAATACATGAGCGGCTCCTTGAATTCCACTGAGACCAACTTCAGGATTCAAGGTGGCTTCTTAAGCGAGCTGATTCGAGGCACCAAGTGCGACGTGACCACCCCTTCAAGACGTTTAATGTCAACATGAAAATGGTGGCACCGTGAGCAGTTCGCCAGCTACTATCGCGGCAGATCGTCGCCATTTTGGCGGTACTCCTCTTTTACGAGCAGGCCATTCTTCACGAGCGAACGCTATACGTGGTCCTATCCACGAAAGTATTTTCACAGTCTCCATTATCCCTATCTCCGATCTCTGGATCACGCTAACGCTGTCTTCGTCGATCACGATTGATCGTGGAACAGTATGCGAAATGTTTTGACTTTGCCTGGCTAGAACACTAATAATAATAATTGGTGGATACAGCAACAATATTAAAATGTATTCTAAATTTCGTTTATAACTATAGTTTGGTTTCTGCTAAGAAATTTTCGATTTCGAATAGAAATTAGTGTTTTTAATGAATTTGTTTAAAATTTGACTGCAAACGCATTAAATTCGCTTTTCCCCTACTAAACAATCAATAATCATAATTATTATATATATTAAATTGAATAAAAGGGGTAAAAAGGTTCCAACCAACGACATAATGATTTCTCGCTAGCTATACCGAAAAATTGTGGATAAATAGAGTCGCGAAGTATAATTTGAGACTTTTGTGCCTCTGCTCGCGGTGCTATAAGAGACTTTTTTGAAATTGTGAAAATTTCAGTGCTGTGAGAGGACTATTGATAATTTCAACACCGAGAAGGTTTTGTTATAGTATTTCAATTGATGTAGTTGTTGGTATTTATTGTTGCGTTCGTTGTACAGCGAGTCAAGAGTTTCTGTTGTGTAGTATTTTAGGCAAATCTCACGAGCGAGAATGGTGTGACTGACTTTTGTTTCGTGTACCGGTATTCTATTGTTGAGTTTAGGTCTATTATCTAATAGTTCATAATTCATCGAAAGGATGCATAGAATTTGTATCTCGCTGATATGCGTTTTTAGGTACGAACAATGTACAAATGAGGTAAATAAAAATAACAGTTCGTAGATGAGTTACGTGTGCACTAAGAATCGAGAATTATTATATTTAATAAAATGTGTCCTTATTCATTGGATGTATGAGACGAATTGACATTTACAGAATACACCTGAAATACTTTTGACCTATGTATTTTACCTGATCTTCAATTTTACGATACGACGATACGACAGTATTTAATTTCACAAGTTTGTTGTCATGATTGATTCTTTTATTAGTTGAAAATGTGATAAACTAGTTAAGGTTAGGTTAAGTTAGTTAAGTTAAGTTAGGTTAAGGGAACGGTAAGTACAGCAAATGTAGAGAATTAATGAATAATTAAGAAGAATGTTATTTGTTTTCTAAGTATCAATTGGCTGCCTAGTTTATTCTTAAGATCCGTGTCCCGTTACTTTGATACAGGGTGTACCTCATGATTATTGAGTTTTAAGTATGAATAATACACTTATTTCCTGGCAAATATGACTACATATCTTTTAAGGAAGAATTGCAGGTCGTCGAAACTTTTCGCGAATTAATTATATATAATTGACTTTATGTAACATTTCAGCAATAAATACGTCACTACATAAATGACTTGGACAAACGCGAGTGGAACCTATCTAATGCGATAATCGGTAATTACTGTAATTATATTTTACTGTATTCATATATTTTTTAGATATGGATGAAATTAGCTGGATGGAACGTTATCATAAATGACGCGCAGTCTCATTTTTCAATAAACATGACAATTTTGATTTATTTGTATTGCGTTATAAGTGTGAAATCCTTGTCCCAACACTGTAAACTATTCCTAGAAGATATTCTATGCAAAAGTTTTATACAATCAAAAATTTGTGTCTTCCCTTCAGAATTCAAATTCGCTTTAAATTCACTGGGAGCGAATTCATTAAAATTCCTGCTTAATTAAACTTCGTAAGAAGTAAATAGTGAAAAAATTTATCAATTTGTATACGATGTATAAACGTTTAAATGAAGTCGGTTCTGTATGCATTTATGAGAAAAGGATTAGGTGAAATTCTAAATTATGAAGATATTAAAAGAATCTGAATAAATTACATACCCTTCGCCTTATTGAAATTATTGGACGGAGAACTAGATTTTTATTTCACTTCTGTCTCTTGCAAACGCGATGCAGAACATTTTTATTTTGCGTAAAGATTTGCGAAAAATGACTGTTCAGTGACGACTTGCCAAAGCTTACACCACTCTTTGCAAGAATAGGATGGTAACGACTGATTCATCTTTTCAAGAAATGTCATAAATTATATGTTCATCGTACATTGCGCCCGAAACAGTAAATAAATGTTGAATATGCGAATATTCGATTCTGTTTTCCCGAGTATAATGTAAGTATATGTATACTTATTCCTTTATCTTATTCATGTTCCGAACTAGAAGGTCGGCGTTTTATTGTTATGGCGACAACATTTGTTTATATCTATACACTTGTTGTCGTTCCTCTGCAACACTCTTCGTTGCTCGACTTCCTTCGCTAGTACATATTGTGAAACTAAAGCGTATCGTAAGTATATTTATTCGTACACTGCAAAATCGCGCAATTATTATTATTTCATGTAAAATTTGCGAAATAAGTCGATCACAAACGTCATAAACTTAATTTACAATTTTTAAAACAATACAGACCACACTCGAATTAAACGATGCATCACGATGCTTGAATTACATGAAAATTGGTACAAAATGATGCTTCAATTGTGCAGGTTTTGAAACTTGTTTTTTTTATAACAATTCTAAGAACAATTTCCACAGTTAACTCGAATAAATTTATTTTACACGACGGTATTTTCTTACTTGACAAATTGGAGCTTGGGAAGAGTTCGTATTGCTCTCAATAAACTAATTTTTGTGCTAACACTTCATTTACTGTTAATACAAATAAATCTTGAAAATAAATTTTCAGAAGCATGTTTGCGTCGGTGCAGTTTGCCTGCAAAGCCAATTACTAATCACCAATTAGAAGAAATTTACGAGTGGATTTATGTGGACTACTTATTCGACAGCAAGGAATAGGAAGCAGCTGTGGCTACGTCAAGGAGAAGAATATTCCTATCGATGTCGACGTGACAGAAGATGGCAAGGTAATTCAACTTTCGGACAGAACTAAGTTGTCAATACTGTAGCACCTAGGAAGTTTGAGTTCCCAAGAAACTGTTGTGCTGCTTTGACAAAATGTGTATCGGATTTGTTCTATCGCGGCGGCCGAGAATCGAAAGCTATGCCTCCTCGACCCGGCCACGCGTTTCGCTCCCCGTGGCGGTCCTAGTTCGGAGCTCCTCAGGCACTGATATATATACTATCAGTGTCCTCAGGCTCGGGCACGTTCCATACTCGCTATTCGTGGCAGTGATGCCATATGGGGTACGAAACGGTATCCACATTCTCAGAAATCCTCCCCTTTCTCCTCTCCTTTCCCCTTCCACTATTCACCTTCCCTATTCCACCGACACGTTGCGTATTGCCCCGTCGCGCTCTGGTCATCAGAGAGGGGGTACATCATATATCGTTGCATAACATAACAATAATTCCCCCCATCTGGCAACACTGATTCGTGGCGCCTAGAAGAACTAGGGCCGCCACGGGGAGTGAGACGCGCGGCCAGCGCCAGGAGGCGTAGCCTTCGATTCTCGGCCGCCGCGATGAAATAAATCCGAGCGCTGGTGTAGATCAAGTGAAAGAGGGACATTAATTAAGTAAGAAATGCATAAGTAGCATGAAATATTCGAGATTGAATTAACCCTTAGCACTCGAATGGTGACTCTGAGACAGCCATCACTAAAAATTGGTGTACCATTATTCAAAATATTGTTTACATTATTCAATGTGCTGGTATCTAATCAATTACTACACACTTAAGTATTGTACGAGGTATTATACCACAATTTCATATCCATAAAATGGAGATAAATTATATAGTACCGTCACGGGGAGCGAGACGTGCGGCCGGGAAAGGAGGCGGAGCAAGGCGGAGCGAGCCGAGATCGGACTGAAAAGTCACCTCCGTGCCGATCACTGATATAGAATGTAAGTCAATATTGACCTCCCCACAAATATTGTAGGACGGAGGAAATGTTTAATTTTCGAGTTAGAATGACTCCGAGTGCTAAGAGTTAATATACAAGAGACTATAATTGAAATACATTTACGTTCGCAAACTTTGCGCTATGACTACTCCAAAAACCTTGTCACATTTCAGATAGTTATGTTCTTGATGTTGATCGCAATTCCATTATATGTATAATCTTATGTTACACAGGTAGGACATTCGTTACCATAGTAAGAAATGACGGCGTCGCCTCATCTTTGAATATCGTATCCGATCAACACGGCGATTGCGGCCCACTTTTGAAACCATATCCCAATTGGTACGCGGCTAAAAAACATTTATTTTATGGCCTGTTACTTTTGTTTGGAACGAATTGCGAAGACATTAAATGAATTTAAAAACATTAGACTCTCTCATCAACTTAATAAGTCTTTTATTTTTCTTCTGTCCCTCTTGCAAAACGATGCAGAACCATTTTATTTTGCGTAATGATCCGCCGTTCAGTGATGACTCGACAAAGCTTACACCACTTTTGGCAAGAATAGGGAGGTAACGACTGATTCGTCTTTTCAAGAAATGATATGAAACATTATTCACCGTACGTTGCGCACGAGAAAGGAAACAAATGTCGAATATGCAAATATTTAATTTTGCTATTCCGAGAAACAATGTACATACTTATTTCTTTATCTTATCATTTTTCGAGCTAAAAGGTTGGCATTGCATTGCTATTCTGACAATATTTATATATATACATCAGCTATTGTTCCTCTGCAACACTCTTCATTGCTCGACTCGCTCCGCCAATATAGTGAAACGCGAGCGTATCGTAAGTACACTTATTCGTACACTGCAAAATCGAGAAATTATTATTATTTCATGTACAATCTGCGAAAAAGTCAACAATTTTCGAATCGATCACAAACATCATACACTTAATTTACAATTTTTAAAACAATAGACACAACCCTTGAATTAAACGATGCATCACGATGCTAGAATTACAAGAAAATTCGTACGAAATGTTGCATCAATTGTGCAGATTTTGAAACTTGTTTTTTTTTTTATTACAATTCTAAGAACAATTTCCACAGTTAACTCGAATAAATTTATTTTACACGAAGCTATTTTCTAACTTGACAAATCGGGGCTTGCGAAGAGTTCGTATTGCCCTCAGTGAAGTAATTTTTGTGCTGACACTTCATTTGCTGTTAATACAAATTAATCTTGAAAATAAATTTTCAGAAACATGTTCGCGTCATGGTTATTGACTATTTGCGTCAGTGCAGTTTGCCTGCAAAGCCAAATGTCTGCATCTTTGACGGTACAAAACCACCAATTAAAAATAATACACGAGTGGAAGTACATGGATTTCTTATATACCAGCAAGGAACAGGAAGCAGCTGTGAAGAGCAAAACCGGCTATGTCAAGGAGAAGAATATTCCTATCGATGTCGACGTGACAGAAGATGGTAAAATAATTTTACTTTCGCACAAAACGGATTATTTATATTGTACACACAATCAGAGAAAGTTGCTAATGCTGTAGCACCTACGAAGTTTGGGTCCCCAAGGAAATGTTGTGCTGCTTGGACAAAGTGTGTAGATCAAGTGAAAGGGTGACATTAAATAAGAAATGCATAAGTAGTATAGAATATCCGAGATTGAACTAATCCTTAGATTTTTCTGATTAAAATAATACCACACACGATATAATTTCAACTGTATTTAATGGTTTAATTGATGATGAAAGTTTCGGGCGCAAGGAAGGACAGCGTATGGGTAAGAAAGAGACGCGGAGATTCGGCCGCGCGCGCGGTCTCTCTTTACACGCGCTGTCCTTCTCTACGTTCGGCGCGGTCTTTGAAGCTCAAAAAAATAGTGTCCGTATACGAACTTTGCAAACGAACCTCCCCGAGGCGTTTGCAGGATTTACTGTACTATGTAATCTTATGTTACACAGGTAAGACATTCGTTACTATAGTAAGAGACATCGGCGTGCCCTCATCTTTGAATATCGTATCCGATCAACACGGTGATGGCGGCCCACTTTTGAAACCATATCCCAATTGGGACGCGGCTAAAACGGATTGTTCTGGCATTTACTCCGTCTATAGAGTCGCGGTGAGTCTAACTTTAAAGTTAAACATTTACTGGTGAGTCTGTAATAAGTATCTGTGCGGATTAGTATGTGTTTTTATTCTTCACAGATCTGCATGAACGTACTATATGTGATAGACAACGGGCAATCCGGCGACGGGGCCCAGGTTTGTCCACCCCGACTTTACATGTTCGATCTGGCGACTGACAAGATATTGAAAAATCTGACAATACCAATGAATGTCGCTACGAACACCACAACACATAAGGGGCAATTAATCACGCCTATCGTCCCTTGTTGCAACAGCAATGACCGCAACGTAAGTGCATAAGTTTAACTTCCGTACCGGATGTTCAGTACAGAGTTCTGCTAATTCATATACATCGTAATTCAATTACACAATTGATTTACATTGTATTTCAATTATTTCTACTGCATCGTAACTGAATTACACAAATAATTCAAACATTTCGAACCTTTCAATTAATTCAATTACTAAGTATTTTAGAACTTTGAAGAAGTGCGATATATTTTTATATTTTTCTTTGATATACTTGTTTGTGCTGTCTGTGCGCGACGTAGTTTCTATTTCTCTTCCTCCTTCATAATACGTAACGCTATTTTATAATTGTACTCCAATTGCAGTTACGAATAACATTGTAATTTAATTGAATTACAATGTAATTCAATTACTATGTAATTATAATTCCTGGAGTAATTCAATTGTAATTCTGCACAACTCTGGTTCAGTAACACACATAGTGGAAAATTATAATGTCTCATTATAATGTCTTATTGTGTCCCCACTCTGCCTTCTCTTTCTGCGATGCTATGTTCCACTTCCGCCGCGGCCCGGTCACGTGACGCGTTTCGTCTCGTCGTGCACGTGTCGTGCTTTTTCCCCTAAATGCGAGTGTGCGCGGGGGAAATAATGTTAAATTAAAAATTAGACTTGTTAAGTTGTACCAGTTAATTTCGTTGAAATGTTGGTTTAGTACAATTAATGAAATGATATGTTATGATGCGACAGGTTTATATAGCGGACGTCACGGGCTACGCGATAGTCGTTTATCATAGGGACACCGGCAAATTCTGTCGGGTGACAGGGGGCCCACTGAACTTCGATCCAAAGGCAACAACTTATACGATCGAGAATCAATCTTTCGAACTCCAAGATGGTCCCGTTGGCATGGCCTTCTCTTGCCCACGACAGACGCTTGCCCTGAGCCCTATGAGTTCCAACAACCTAGCCTTCATCCATCAAAGTGATCTCGATAATTCGTGTGGGGATGTACCAATAAGAAAGTAATTATGAGCTTGATTATGTACAAGAATCTTTGAAACCTGAAGAAGCTCTAGACAGAAGCTCTTCTTTTAATATTAAATTTTTAATACAGCAAAAATTCAAGTCTTGATCCATTTTTGTATATTTCAGCTACCAAGACATTCTGCCTACTCAGTCGAGTGCGAAAGCGATGTCACATCATGGCATCTTATTCTTCGGTCTTGTAAATAGTACATCGATCGCATGCTGGAACGAGCAGCGGCCTCTGAAGCGAGAGAACATGGTTAGTAAAACTAGAATAATTACTAAAATCAAAAGAATAATTTACAGGGTATTTTAATAATACGGTTTTCAAATTGCAGATCATAATAGCACAAGATTCCGAGCGGTTACAGTTCACCTCCGGCTTGAAAGTAGTAAAGCACATATCCTGGTTTGGGCTACGAGAATATCTGTATGCTCTTTCGGACAGGTATCAAAAAGCAGCGACCGGCACTCTGAACGTGAACGAAATCAATTTTCGAATTTTGCGAGGAACTGTGTCAGAGTTGGTACATGGCACGTCCTGCGCTGGGTATTTTAAGTAACATATATTGCTATTTTGTGAGCTACCTATGTGAATATTGGAAATAAATATAATTTGTGCAGATTACCTTCTCCTTCTACGAAGTAATATTTGCGACGAACATACCGCAGTGTTCAAAATTGCATATTCTAGATGCACATTTATAATAATTGGATTAGAGATCTTTCTTCAGGATCAAAATTTTCTGAAACTATTTATTTCTTCACTTAATCATTGTAATAAGTTGATTCGATTACATTCTCCTGAACTTTTTACCATTTCCTATTTTACGCACTCATTGAATATACTTATCTTGTTAAGAAACAAAATCACATTTTCATATTTAGCTGTGCCACGTTACACACATATCGTATCTTTAACTATGTAGAACTGACAAAAATTTGAGCAATAATAAAAATATACACACACTTTCAGATTACGTTAGTTTTGCGTCTGCTTTTTTATCAAAAGAAAGCTAAAACGTTGAAGGTTTTATTTTAATTGCCGCGGTCTTATTACTGACGCAGGCGGTACAAATTGTATTTTCCATTACATGGAACTACCAGCCATTCGTACCACTAACCCTCTCGCAAGAGCAGTCCTACCCGCGAGCTACAACAACCCTCTTGTTTTCAATTGTATTTAGTAGTTTAATCGACGGTGAAAGTTTCGGGCGCAAGGATGGACCGTATGTAAGTATGTGAGTACGAATCAAAGAGAACACGCGGGCCTTTGAACATTGAGCCGGCGACGGTCATTGTCCGCGTCTCTTTCTTTCCCATACGCTGTCCTTACTTGGCTAGCAGTGGAGTGGGTAGGCACCTGACAACTATCGCGACTTTACTGTACACTGTTTTTTGAGGGGGGCAGGTCCCCTGGTCCCTACGTAGTTACGTCAACGATTGATTCTCTTATTAGCTGAAAATGTTAAAAACAAGTTGAAGGACGGTAAGTACAGTAAATGTAGAGAGTTTTTATGAATACTTAAGAATTCTATATTTAAATATTCGTCCTTGACGCAAAAAGTATCCTCATGATTATACAGTTTTATATTATAATTAGACTGCGGATCTTTATGCACTTATAGCAAAATTGAGTAGATGAAATTTTCAAAATTGTTGAAGTATTTGACAAATTTTAGATGTCGATAGATGATTTCTGCTCTATTAAAATCATGAAGGGAGTAATTAACGTTCAGTTTAGTTTCTGTTTCTTGCAACCGATGCAGACAATTTTTATTTTGCATAAAGATCCGCAGTCTATATATAATATTTCGAGACAAATGCAACTATGTTTTGAGGAATAATTAATGTTCATCGAAACCTTCACTGCATTTAATGAAATTTGTACTTTCTGAACTGGGTTATGCATATGTAAGTATACATCGAGCATAGTGCAACAGCTTCATTTCGTTAGATAAATATTAATTTTATGTAATGTGTAAAGAATAAACGCGTGTAGCCACATAAAAGTCTTCGACAATCGCGAGTGTGAGGCGATAACCAATAAGTACGGTAAGTATCATAAATTAAAAAATTTATTTTATGTCCTGCTACTTTTGTTTGGAACGAATTGCGAAGGTATTAAAAGAATTTGGAAACATTATTAGACTCTTTTCAACTTAATAAAATGATCGGAGGGAGTAAAACATTTTTATTTCACTTCTGTCTCTCGCAAACGATGCAGAACAAATGTATTTTGCACAAAGATCCGCTGTGTCAGTGATGACTAGACTGCGAACCTTTATGCAAAATAAGAAATGTTTGCATTGATTGCAAGACGCAGGAACCAAATAGAAACTTCTTTCTATTATAGCCAAAGCTTATACCACTTTTGGCAAGCCTAGGAGGGTAACGACTCGTTCGTATTTTCAAGAAAAATGTCATAAATTATAACGGACATTATTCATTATACATGTTGAATATGCGAATATTAAATTCGACACCTGATGTGCTGCAATATTAGATATATCCCCTAGCTTATAATCTTATCTTATCAATTTTACGAACTAGTGAAGGTCGGGATTTGTTCGTCATGGGGAATATATACGTACATATACCCCTGTTGCGGTTCCTCTGCCGCATTGTTCGTTGCTCGACCAAGCTTCCTTTGTATTGTGAAAAGAAGGCGCATTGTGTGTGTAAGTACACTTACTTTTATACTGCAACATCACGCAATTATTTCGTATAAAATCCGCGAGAATAAATCAGCACCTTTGGAGGCATAAACTTAATTTACAAGTTTTAAAACAATACAGGCTGCCACTGAATTAAGCGATGCATCACGATGCTTGGATTATAAGAAAATTCGTGCAAAATGATGCTCCAATTGTGCATGTACTGAAACTTGCTTTTTTTTTTTAACAATTCTGAGAACGATTTGCACAGTTTAACCCGAATAAATTTATTTAACACGAAGCTTCATTTTAACACTTCATTTACCGTTAACACAGATTGGTATTCAAAGTAAATTTTCAGAAACATGTTCGCGTCATGGTTGTTGGCTGTATGCGTCGGTGCGGTTTGCCTGCAGAGCGGATTCGCTCAAGATTTGATAATTGATAACCACCCATTAGACGAAGTTTACACGTGGAATTATTTGGATTTCCTATATGAAAGCAAGGAACAAAAACAAACTATCATGGGCATCACCGGCTACGTCCCGGAGAAGAATATGCCTATCGATGTTGACGTGACAGAAGACGGTAAAGTAATTTTACTTCCACACAAAACGAATTGTTTGTATTGTATATAAAATAAGAGAAAGTTGATACTACAATTTAGAAGTAGCTCCCGATGTTGATCGCGCAATTTTACATATTCTGCAAACTCTTACACAGGCAGGGTATTCGTGACCATATTAAAAGATGTTGGCGTACCGTCATCTTTGAACACCGTATCCGATCGTAGTGGCATTGGCGGTCCACTGTTGAAACCATATCCCAGTTGGGACGTAATTAGACCAGATTGTTCTGGCATTCACTCCGTCGTTAGAGTCGCGGTGAGTCTAACTTCAAAGTTAAAAATTTACATGATCTCTCTGATGAATCTGTAAAAAGTAAGAAGGCAATGTCAAGAGTCAAATAGGACCGGAAACTGTGCGAATTAGTGTGTGTTTTTATTCTGCACAGATCTGCAAGGACATACTATATGTGGTGGACAACGGACAAATCGGCGATGTCCAGATTTGTCCAGCCCGACTTTATCTGTTCGATCTGATGACTGACAAGATATTGAAAAATCTGACAATACCAACTGATGTCGCCGTAAACACCACAATAGGCCAGGGGCAGTTAGTCACGCCTATTGTCGATTGTTGCAGTCCCGATGGAAACGACGCAAACGTAAGTGCACAAGTTTAAGGCGGTAGACTCGTTTCCAGGATTGTAACTGTAGCTGCATGCGCAGAACAGACTTCTCAGTTCTACCTGTAATTTCGTTGAAATGTTGGTTTAGTATAGTTATTAAAATTGTTTGTTATGATGCGACAGGTTTATATAGCGGACGTCACGGGCTACGCGATAGTCGTTTATCATCATGATACCGGAAAATTCTGTCGGGTGACAGGGGGTCCACTCAACTACGATCCAAATGCAGTCACTTTGACGATCGAGAACGAATCTTTCCAACTCATAGATGGTCCCACTGGCATGGCCTTGTCTTGCTCAAGCAAGACGCTTTACATGAGCCCCTTGGTATCCTATAACTTAGTCGGCATCCATGAAAGGGACCTCGACAGAATGTGCGGTGACATACCAATGAAAAAGTAATTATGACCTAGACTCTAGACACTGGTGTACCGCGAGCTCTTTGCAAGTGTTCCGCGAAATTCCGCGAAACATATTGCGGGGATCGCTGAACGCGCGATCACGTACTAAATTTATAACGTAACGATATATCCCAGACGCATAGGCTTTTTAAAAAATTTTTATTTAATATTGCATTGTCATCCAGTTCTGAGCTATGTTTAAAATTTCAAGTCTCTAGCTCATTGGGAAGTTAGTTTAAAATCAATTGCAAAATTTGTACGGAACAGACAAACAGACAGACAGATAAGAAAACAAGCTCATAAAAACGTGGTGAAATATATTTATTTCTATGGGGGATGTTTTTGCTTGTTTTTTGGACCATTAATTTTGGTGTTCCGCAAATTTTTCATATAATCACAAGTGTTGACTTCAGAACGGTTAAGGACCACTGGGTCTAGACAGAAGCTCTTCTTCTTATAAATTTTCAATACCGCAGAAATTCAAGTCGTGATCCATTTTTGTATATTTCAGCTACCCCTACATTCTGCCTACTCAGTCACTTGCCAAAGCGATGTCACGTTCGGGCGCCTTATTCTTCTCACTCGTAGGCAGTACATCGATCGCATGCTGGAACGAGCATCGGCCTCTGAAGCGGGAGAACATGGTTAGTAAAACTAGAATAATTACTAAAATCAGAAAACTGGAAAACGTTTGCTCGAATACTTTCTTACAAAGACTGTATCGTAGAATAATTTACATGGTATTTTTTGATAATACGGTTTTCAAATTGCAGGTCATAATCGCACAAGATGCCAAGCGGCTGCAGTTCGTCTCCGGCTTGAAAATCAAAAAGTTTTGGACCGATGATGAATATCTGTGGGCTTTGTCGAACAGATTTCAAAAATATGGGAACAGTGACATGAACTTTGCAGAAGTCAATTTTCGAATTTTTACAGGGAAAGTGTCGGAATTGATATCCGACACGCGCTGCGTTGCGGCATTTGTGTTCTGATAAACCTAATTGCCACGCGGTCACGAAAATGCCCTGCTTTTTAACATACACTTCACTTAGTGCCAGTGAGGTACATACTTGAATATTCTAAATGAAGAAAAACATTGAATTGAAAAAAAGCTAGGACATTGAAATTATTATTTAAAGAAAAATACAAGCTTCAGTTAAACGCTTCGCTTGAAAAAAATGGCTGCCGCGGTCATTATTACACAGCCCAAAATGGAATTGAAAAAATTTGAGCAATAAAGATACGATAAAAACAATGTGCTTTAGATCAAGTAATTTCATTAATACTTTTACGAAGTCTTGAAGAATGGATATTTCTTTCGTCAGAAAGGAGAGAATGTGATATCGTTTAAAATTCTAAATTCCCGCGAGCCCGCGTGAAATTCGACGATTTTCGAGTTCGAAGCGATACCTCATTAGAGAAACCGGCGCCGGGAAAATTGCCCCTCACAATTAGAGTGAGCCCCGCTCTACCCGATTAGCAACTATCAATCATCCTCTCCGCGGTCGTTCAAATCGCTTGCGCAATCACGTCGTCGTCCCGACAAAAAACTCTTCCTCGGCTTGTTGACATTGCGCAATCGTTATCCCGCTGACCATAAGTATCCTCGCTGACCGAGAAATTGGATCAGTAATTTCGCAACGGCTCCGGTTTGACTTTATGCAAAGTAACGAAGCTGGCACCCGGGGCTCCCGGAGCATTATCGAGCTTAGATCACCGGGCGAGATTCAAGATTGTCCCTTCGGGCTCCTCGACGTTAGGCTATATAAAAGGCAAGCTCGTTCGGCTAGCCGCTCAGTGATTCTTTCCAAATCCTTACAGTACATTCTCGCAAATTAATTTATTAGTTGTCTCATTCATTGCCTTCGCTTCTTTAGCATTAGAGAACTACTGAGTAATAAATACCATTATGACAAAACTGCATTTATTGAGACTTCATACAATTTGTATTGTAATATGTGTGTGTGTGTGTGTGTACATCAATATATCGCGATAGAAACCACGGGTGATCTGAAAAACTCGTAGCTTCTGAAAGAAGGCACGAACAAGTTTCATTTCGACTGCTCGCCGGTGTGAATAGTGATCAGAAATTAATTAGGTAACGTAGAAGACCGCGCAGTTCGTAACGAAGCATGAAAGGCAATGCTCTCGTCCAGCGTTAATTTGCAGGTAACTACTATACTGCGTATGTTTATTCAAACGTACACTTTCGAACAATTTGTTACGCAGAGGTTGGTTTAGGAAGTACTGCGGGGTCATGTCCAGTTAACAGTCTGAGGGAGAACATGATCTCTAAACATTTTTTCTGGAAAAATTAGTGGACTCTCTTTCTGAACGAGTTTTTATATGTACAGTGAATTAAATATAAATTAATTACAATAATTTTTTTTAACAGAGAATTTAATGTATTTCTTATCGCACTTTTTATAGTGAATTGAATATGAATTATTTATAGCAATTATTACAGTGAATGGAATGTGTGAATTGCTTTTACAGTAATTTTTTTATTTAGATTTCGATGAAATTTTCAGCATGTGTGTAATTACTATAGATCTACAAAACATATATTTTAAATCTTCATTAAGGGCCCAAATAAAAAAGTTTTAAATGCTTTTTTTTATTTTTGCATGTAACCTTGTAAATGATAATTTTTTGAAAATCTTTTTTGCATATCATTTCGTAAACCAATGCTTCTAATTGAGTATAAAAAATGAGGTCGTTTGGTACAATTACAAAAAAGTTATTCTGTTTTAAATACGTTTTACACTCACTGTACGTACTTGTATTGGGTTGACGGAAAAGTCATGACGTATTTTTGGGTGATTTTCAATCGATAACGTATTGGCCAATCAGTCATGACTTTCCCGACGACCCAATAGATAAGGCACTGGTCTAAAAAAGAAATTAATTAATTTAAAAAAAAACAACTCCTACACCCGAGGTATTTCTCAGATTGTTATCCAAGCACAACACCCCAATAGATTGAAGATAAAAGAGTTTGATTGACTGTTTATAAAAATGGTTATGTTATCCTTGTTTAACTGACGTGCACAGTCTGCCAGATCGATCGTTAATGCGATTTAGCTATATTTGATGCACTGATAAAGGGGCAGGTGGGGGCCGGTGCATATAAAACAAACAACGGCAAGAAAAGCTACCGCGCGCACACAAAAACGTTCGTTTCTGCTTTCTCGGTTCGGTCGGATCGTTCTAACCGGCGAACGGTCCTCGAGTGTCAGTTCGCGGGATTAAATAATCTTGGACAGTGGTGCAAATCGCTCCCGCACAGTGCTTATCTCTAAAGATTTCATTTCTAACAATCTTAACTTTCCAACTAATTTTTTATTCGCACAATCGAGATAAAGAACTTTAAGCACGGAATTTTCAATTTCTAACACAAAACAGCTGAATTTCAATTTTTATTTCTCAGCCCAATAATACAATCTCTAATCGGTTCGGTGCTTAACATAAAAATGCAATAATGCAACCTCTAACTTCTAACACAAAACACCTAAATCTCAATTTTTATTTTAGCCTGATAATACAATCTCTAATCGATTTAGTATGTACCATAAAAGTGCAATAATTTTGTGACACGTTATTATGTGTGTGTGTATAATAAAATAGTTGTAGAGTTGGCACTATTGTCAGTGAAATAAACTGTTAACGGAGTGGAGAAACAAGGAAGGGTCTGTTGTAATTTATGTGTCTAACAGCATGTTCCTACTTCTAAGATAAATAATAATGAATTATACAATAATGTTTAGTAATTCTACATCTCAGTGGACGTTTACTCTTGACATGACTGCTAACATAACTGCGAACATTTATGCATTAATAGCAGATAGAAAAATATAAACCAACAATTATCGAACAATTCAATGAAATGCTCTACTGTAACGTTGTTAAATTTTTGAAAGAATTTTACTTCGCAGGAAGATACGCATTGTGATTTAAGAAAATGGCGTCGTTTCTTCCGGCAAGTGCGGCGAATAATCGCGGGAGTCGAGTGAATAAATTAACTCATATTACTTTCTTTATTTGCAAGATTCCACGAGATTCCTTCGAGGCGTTTCGAAGAGGAAGTGGCTCGCGAAACCGAAAGTGTTCCCGATTTCCGGTGGAAAGCGGCATTTATGTTAAATATCGAGCGGTCTCGCGTCATTTGCGGGCCGAGTCATTGGAACCAGAGTCTATCCGAGGTAACACGGATCATTCTAATCCCCCTCGAGACCAGTTCGACGGCCGTGAGCTTGAATTTTGCATTCGAATCGCACTCTCGAAGATCTTGGCCGTGTAATTGTCCTTTCATTGCAACCAATTGCTCGTTGTTCCCTGTAATTTTGCGCCCGGGTGAAAGCACACGTGCCAGTCACTCTCCGGAAGCTGAAAATCATTTGTCGCTGACGAATTTACAATCATCCATCTCTCGCTGACAATTCACAATCATTAATTGCAACGCTGGTGCACGATTTGATAATATTCGATTTTATCCATTTATGACAAAAATGGGTACGTACAATTGAAAACAGTGGAGGTATTAAAAAGATTTAAGGCCACAGTGTATTAGTTTCACCTTAATAAGATTAATTAAAAGAAGAATGAATTTGTTATTTGACTCCTGTGTCTTGCAATCACTGCAAACATTTTTTATTTTGCATAAAGATCCGCAGTGTAATTATGACTTGTCATTGGATATGGTGGATTTTAAATTCTGAACTAAATTCTGAACAAAAGTCGAAGAAAAAATTATTTAACGAACGAACAAGTTTCTGCTTAGCTTCTTGCAACTGATCCAGAAAATGTTTATCTTGTAGAATAACAATTTATGAAGGAAAGTAAAACGAAAAGACAGTCTACTGATTTATGATAATGATGTTTAAACATCCAAGTTCAGATCCAAATTCGTTAATCATCAAACAAATGACTAGATTGTTCCTACTTCTAAGAATAATGATGTTCGCTGACAATCAAAGCTGTTAATGCGACCTTAAATAAACTAATGTTTAAAAAATTAAATTTCAAAGATTTAACTTTAGTCATATCTTTGACAAGCAGTTTAACAAAGTAAATTCTGAATTTTACGCAACTCATTTTGCAAATGTATAAGTCGTTACGCTTCTCAAAGACTTGGTAATTATATAAGACGCCCATTTTGCCATACATATTCATGTTGCGGCGTCGAAGCAATTGACTAGCACTCGCTTGTAGGCGAGTCAATCGCACGCTTCCTGATCGCTTTTTCCAATCGAATTTGGCTCTAGCCGCGATTATATCATCGGTGGACAAGATCGAGCCCTCGATACACCGCCGGATCCACGGTTTCCCTAATCGGGCACATTCTACTCCGGTTAACGTAGCAATGTTATGAAATTACACCTTGAATGGCAGCGCGGTATAATTAGTTACGTCGTAACGTTTTTCCACGACACTTTCTCGAAGACCCGATTGCGTCCGGGACCTGTTAATCAGGGAAGACGAGTTGACTCGTCACACTCGTCACATTCGTCACTCGGATTCGACGTTGTTGCCTTTCGGAGAATTTTCTGCCGTTTATTCGCCTAATGATTCGACTTTTATGGTCTACTTTCGGAGAACTGGAACGAAGAGAGAACCTTTTCTGCCATCTTCGCTGCGATGCCAAGTCGAATGGTTGCACAATTATTTTTCGAGCATTAATCTATTTGTTTGCTTCGTACATTACAACAGACGCGTCAAACTCATTTGTTCTATTTTTATTCGCTACTCGTTGATTATAATATTATATTTATATTTCATGTAAACCATGTGGTCGCTAGCGACCTAGCTGTTAATGTGACTGGCGTTGTGCTAATGTGATAGGCGTTGAATTAATTTCTTATATTTTGACGAGTTCCATTGATTGTAAAAGAGGGATGAAAGATAAGAACATGTTTATGGTTCAGTAATAAATTTTATTGACTGTTTGAATAGTACTATACATAGATCACTATAAAGTTTTATTGTGAACAGGAATATATTTAGAGGATAAAATAAAATCACTTGTAATGTCCTTTAAATAATATTCAAGAAGGAGTGAGAAGAAAATCATTGAAGAATTATTCTCATTCTCGCAGAGATGCCATGACGGTTAAGAAAAGGAGGAGTTTTGAACCGGAAGTCGGAGTGTATGGTCAGCGGATGAACCAATGGACGTCCATGAAATTCCCGAAACGATCGAATGGCTATTTCTACCTGTCGCCGAGTCATTCGTTCGTCTACAATTGGAACGATGCTGATACTCTGAGGTACAACCATGACTGTCTGCAGCGGAAGATGCTAAAACACCGGGGTCTATCCAGCTCAAGTAAGTCAGTTATACAAGCATAATTAACTACTATGCTAATTTTATGAACTACCAAACAGCGGCAGGAAGACTATCGTTGTCAGAAAGTTTGAATGTTATTTACAACCATAAATTCCGCATTGGGAATGCGTATGAGGTCGGAAACGGCTGCGTACCGTTTCACAATGGTAAAATTAAAACAGTCCTTGCAGTGTAAAAACAATGGCGGCGACCAGTCAGTGTGTCCTCGTAAAAATATGATTATGGCTGGCCGTGATGCCGTAAAGAAAATTGTTTTCCGCAAAAGTACGCGCGCGCGTGCGGCATTGTCCGAAACATTTTTCCGTTTCTTCGGAGCTGCAAGAAGTGTAGCAATTTGGCGTTACGCAACGCACATAGTTCTCTTGGATTTCGTGGCTCAGCATCGGCACGTGCTACATGTTGTTATTAAAACGTTATCGACCGATCTATCGATATTGGTGTTACACACGCGTAGCAAACGTACTTTCTAAACGTCTGCTGTCGTAAGCACACTGCGAAATTTTGCGCACACTCGCATTTTCGTAGGCAAATTTTCAGGGGTTCTCAAACTTTTTCAATTTTGCAACACGTAAATAAGAATCAGAAAATGTATGTGCAACCATCAATACGTTCCAAGCGTTCATAATCAAAGAGTAAACTATTTTGTGTAAAAATGTAACTAGAAAAACTGTTCTAGTACAACTACATTCGAATTTAGTGTGAAACGTGCAATTTGGAAATTCGAAAATAAATAATTCTAAAAAAATGCTAAGTTTATTCACGAAGAGAATTGTATTGTCCGGTAATTGCAAATATCAAGTCCATTTCATTAGAACATTTGAATTATTTATTCTCATTTTTAGAAAGGTCAACACTTGATCGTCGAGATTGTTTTAGGAACATTAATTATTCATTTCGGAAGACTAGAAGGTGAACTAACAAAGTTTCAACAAGCCCGATTGCAATTTTTCGAAATTCGTGAAATCTGCATTAGCATATGCTTCCGTACTCTGCTTCCCACTGATTCTTCCAGGAATACCGCTGTAATTATAGTAGTAATTCCGAAGGAGGAAAAGAATCACGCGTGGATGACAATGAGGCAAATTGCTCACACTTTTCTGACGAACAATCGCGAGGACTGGCGCGAAAAGCTTTCACCGTAAAAGGTGGCGCGATTATCGCGGAATTTCCATTGGTATCTTCAGTCTTCAGCCTCTCTTTCGTTTTCTTCTGGTGCCCGCTTTCCGCGGTCGGCTCTATCGCCGCGGATCAAAGCAACCGAATGATTCTCACGAGATTAATGCTGGCGTAACGATGCGCCGATGCATTCGGCCGAACGGATTCCCTGTTTCGCAACGCGGCGAGAACCGAACGAGCGAACGATTGCCTGAAACCCGCTCTAAATATCGCCTGCCGCATCGTCTTCTCCGTGAAGCGGGATTCAGTGTAAATATTGTGAGAAAACGGGACCAGAATGTTGCCGCTCCGACGGTAATTATACGGTTACTTAACCGACTGTTTGTAAAGAAAATGATTTGCAACCGTGTGTGACACGTCTAATTACCGCCGGCTAATTGTGTCATTTATTCGGACTGCCTGCGCATTATAGCAGAACGCTCACCTCTCTATTAACATCAACGCGATCCGAGGTAATAACGGGTTATTAATCTATTTCAATCTGCTCTTTCTAATCTAGCTCCCATGAATCTAGTCAGCAGCGAACTGGATTCTTCGATAAGATTCGCGTTTTTAAACCGAGTCCTTGAGCTTGTAGTATTCTCACTTTGTTAACATTTATCGAGCACAGTAATCTTGTACAGTAAAGTCTTGATTTTAGCCGGACGGAGCTGCACGACCTTAGACAGTTCACCTACCCCCTCCACTGGGAGCATACCCCGCGAGGGGCCGAGCAGTGCAAAGTGTAAATAAACATGCCGCGTAGTCCGATATGGGGTCGGGTATAACTGTGTGAGCCACTACTAATACAATTACAAAACTTATTTTTTTATGGGTCTTTCGCCAACTTATTTGTGGCATTTAACTGACACTGTCCTTTTCTGCGTTCGGCGCGGTCGGTGAGGTCACAAAAAAATAGTAGCCCTACGCGATCTGTGTCGGGATGTTTTCGTACATAGTGTAACTCAAACGTACTGCATCATTTCTCTACCCTTTATATCTAGTGTTATAAAAGAAATATAAAACAATCACTCGCTCACGATTTTCTGAAGCATAACCAAATCAAAGTAAAATAAAATGTGGAAGGACGGTGTATTGACAGTATCTTGGAACGTGCCAAGCAAAAGGTATGTCCTTTGGACTGCCGATAATTAACCTCGCTAACGGTACACTCTGAAATGTCATCGACTTTGCGAAACATCGGAAGACTCTTCTGCTTCCATTCTACCTGCACCATAATCTTTGTAATATCTTAATCTTTCACTTTCCTTTCTTTTTTTCGTCAAAGCCTACAGTGTCTCCAGATTTATCATTTGTTTGCTTATTCCAACGTCCATTTCAGTCGATAAAATTGCGAAACAGGTAATTTTATGACTCTTCGAACGCGCAAATCTGTCCGCTACCACCGATTACCATTCTACCTCTCGTAAATAATCTTCAAGTCTTGCAAAATCGCCGCATTTTTACCTTTTTTTGGAACGATTCTTTCCGAGCTTTTCAACGTTCTTTGTTGTCCTCCTGTTCTTCGACTTGGTTGGACAAAATTGTTTAAAATAAGTAGCAGTCAGGGAACTGTCCTTTGAAATAAATACTCTTTGAAGAAACACTTAAAATAGTAGGGAATTGTTGGTAGAAAAATTGAAAAATAATTCGGAGTGCAAAGGGTTAAAAGCGATTTTTGACATTCTTTATTACACGACAAGCAAATAATTCTTCGATCGCCGTTGTTATTCTATTTCTGAAAAATGAGCCTCTCTGATTCCTCAAGATTTGCGGAATCGTCTGATCTTACAGTTTTAATCCTCCCAAGCAATGAGGAACTTTCTTAAAAAAATTCAAGCGATTTTGTTCGAGTTTTCGGACATTTTCTGTACTCGTTCTGCTCTACATTATTCTTCTGCTTTGCTCGGGTGTTCGGATAGTAGGCGGCTCCCTTTTCCGCGATTTCGCGAGCACGAGACGAGCTCCCATAAGCCAGCCGCCAATGACCTATACCGCAGCCTCGTAACACGGACGAGAGGGAAAATCTTCTCCGAGAGAAGGGATTCGCCATTCTCTCCTTTCGTAGTACACCTAGACACACTTATGACCCGGATAGTGAATATGGCAGTCGGGTAACATCCACGGTCTCATCCCGAGCCGAACATCTCTATTTGACCGTCATCGTTAGTTAACGCGTGTTCCTCGTGGCCTACCCTGACAGCCAGTGAGCCTCGTCTTCCCGTTTCTGTTTCTCGACGAAATTTCTTCTCCTTTTCTTCTTCTTCTCTCCGCTTTCCACCAATGTGAACAACCTCTCCGAGGAGCCAAGAGTCAGTGGGTCACCTTGAGGAACACATTTACCCGCCTACGGAATCCTACAGGTAATCGCACGAAGCTTTCGGGAATTTTGCAATCACCATTCAAACGATCATCTTCAATTTTTTTCGTAGTGCAATAATTCAACAGCCGGTTTTTCTGAAAATGTTATTTTTTAATCATTTTAACACTAGGTTTACGGACCGCTAAATGCGACTAGTGTACATCACTTTATAAAAATAACAAGAATGCATTCTTTTTAGACATTTATTTGTGACATGTCATTGCAGCCAAAGAAATAAATTTTGTGATACATTTTCGCAGTCTCAATGATCATAGATTACGAATATTAGAAGTTGCCATTTTAATGGCTCCCGTAAACCCGATGTTAATAAGTTGAAAATAATACAACAATTTGTCTATTCATTTTTACCATAAACGTGTGAAATTTCTTCGTCTGTGCACACATTGTTATCTAAATAAATTCAGTGCTGTAATTTTTATGAATCATGCCAGTCACAGTTTTGCTCGGTACCGTTAGTGTTAATTAATCATTACAGATGTTTCATTTTATTTTTATTTAAAATTAGCACAGACAAAAGTCGTGATTTCGAATCTTGATTTTAACTCGCATTGTTTCCGTTATTCACCGAAATAGATGATCTCTAATGACGCGTAATGCGAAATAACGATACGCAATCACGAAATTTAATCTGCGTAAACAATAGGGGATTGTTCGTAATTGTCGACGATGGAGATGGATGATCGACTTAGAATGGTAATTGTAGGCTTGTGCTCGTTTGAGACGACTTTTCTCAGATATCTCGGGCGAAAGTAATCACGAGGCTCGTCACCTTGAAAGTCGTTATACCGCAGTTTCGATCTCGAGCTCGTCGATGCGTTCGCTTTCCTTTAGAATTCACTGCATATCTTCCCGCGTTACATCTCTCACCATGTGCGCGTTAATTAAACGTTATTACCATATCTCGAGCAGAGAATTATGCAAGCCGCCGTAGAGATTACCGCTTAATTGAATTTTCAACACGCCCGTCCCCGGTAGCAATTTACTTCTGCACGTACAGAATCACCGAAACGATTTCGTTAATCGACTTCCGCTTTTGGGAATAAATGAATGAACGGGTGTTCTACTTTCCAGGATTGCAAGGGTGCGGGATACGCCTTCTCATTTCTCAATAATGCAAAGATTGGGGTTTTCAGTAGTCAACAGCGCTAGATAAAAGATTTAATCTAGACCGCTGTGTCTCTTGTGCTTTTGGCTATTGAAAAAGCCCATCTTTGCATTATCGAGAAATGAGAAGGCGCAAACGAAGACGAATTCGTGCTATCAAAATTGCTTGCAATTTTCAACCATTTTTAACACTAAACCTACCATCACCGGTCAAAATGTACGGGTTCCAGATTTATTATTTTACAATTATTGAGATAATAAAAATGATTTTATAAGAATTGATTGTATAAATATCTTTTGTAGAGCACGTATTATAATAGGAGCCGCACAAAGTCTAAATAAAATCAATCTTGCCATTTTTATAAGGAAACATCTAAACACATCAAAAGTCACTAGACCATTTCAGACTCGAATTTATGTAGACAATAAATTTTAAAAAATAAAAGGGTTATTCCATTTTTAATTGATCCAGTAATTTTCTGGATAAAAATAAATTAATCCTCAGATAAAAATCAGACTCTACAATGAAAATAATAATTTCACAGAATCCGTTAATACTTTAAGTGTTCCTTCACAGTGTTCCGATGAAAATGTAATCAATGTCTCCAAGATGGCGTAATGGTAGCTGATATCATTTAAAATAAATGCCCGATCATGGTCTTCAGTGCTGTATTATACGAGCTGCATCTCGAACAAGAAAGAGCACAGGTAGAAGAGCATCGATAGGAAAGTAACGATAATTGTAGAATCGTGTCACGATATCGCCAAGTATGGTACACCATTCCAATCGCGTGTCGCGCCCGCCATTCTCTCGCTCCAGTGACTTTCATGGGCTCCTCCGTTACATCGAAAATTTATTGCAAATCGCATGAGCATCTGCAGCTGATTATGCATCCAGCAATTTGTTATGTTAGCAGTCTCTCATCCACTCATAAACAACTTGTAGAAGCTCAAGGAAATTTTGTCAATGGACTCGGTATAATCAACGATAAATATTTAGATGTTAGATTTTAGATTAATAAATACTAGTGGTGTGTAAGATTCACAAGAAACCCGAACACCCCAACACATTGGGTTCCGGAACTTCCCGCGATCTCGCACACCACTAATAAATATTAATAAATACTAGTGGTGTGCGAGATCCCGGGAAACCCCGAAACCCGATGGGTGTCCCGAGAATATTCGGGATTCCGGGGTGTGTTCGGGTTTCTCGTGAATCTTCGGGATTTCTGATACTGTACGGAATCTTTTAATATTGTTTTTTAATGAGAAATCCCGAACATTTTCGAGAAACCCGAATGCTCCACGGACTGGTCTAACATTTCAGATTGAACGTTCGAAATTTCAGTCCCAACGAGGAGCAGCAAACGGGCTGAGAATTGATTCGTCAGTTGATGGACAATATCGCCGGAGGTGTTCGAAATATTATTCAATAGCGGTTGCACAAGTCGCTTAGCGAATTCGCCGTCGCCGCGGGGCACGTGGATCGCAACCGGGTCGCGCTGTTGAACTTCGATTGAGAAATCGGTCAGCGAAGGCCGTCGATCGCGCCGGAATCACTCCTACGTATCGCACACGCATCGGAATCTCCTTTCTTTTCAGGTATGGCGAACGTGCTGCCGTGGCTGATGTCGATGTGCCTTCTCGGCGTGCAGCAGCTCGCCTCTACACCTGGAAGCAACGCGCTTTCACGCGATCTTGAAACAACAGGCCAGAGGAGTGTGTCTCCGGGGTTCCGCTCGGTACGGATCGCTTTTCCCTTACGCAACACGCCGATGAAGATCAACTTCCTGTCGTAACACAGTAGCGCACGGTTAAATTTACAGTAGCGCTTCACGGCAGTTACACTTACGCGTCCGCCGCTATCTCCTCGGGTGAAACTGCGTAGCTTGTCCTCCGATTGCGATGACTTAGAAATCGATATTTTCTCTGAAATACTATTCTGAAAGTAACTGTCAAAATTTATCCCCGCATCAAGCGGTAAACACACTCGACGACCGACTCGGCGCACACTGGGCCCGATTGAAAAAGCACGCGACATGTTTGAATAACTCTTAAACCCCACTAAAGATACTGCAATGAAATTTCAACTGAATATTTTAAAAAATAATTCCTTCTCAATGATTTGTAACTGAATATACAGTCGGCGTTCGTACACAAAGTATTCGTACACATTTTAAAACGAATAACTTTTACAAAATTAGACCCAACAGCTTGAGATTTTTTGAGATGTTAGAAGGATTGATTTACTAGCTAATGCGTATACATGTATCTTTGTCTGAATACTGTCCAGTCTCTAAGAAACTACAAGACTCTGATCTCGAGCCACGACGAGCTTCCCGGACACATAAATTGCCCCGGCCATGGGGAAGGTGCATCGACCTTGGAAAATTCGGTGGATAGATTGCTACCCACGACTCCGGAGTACAATAATCACCTGTACGGTTCGACGCCGGATTCGAGCAACTATTTTTCTCGGGCCTTCGACAGAAGTAGAGGTCACCCGAGGCCAACCGGAAGGAATCTGAATATATTCAAGACGGATCCTTATTCAGTGAACCAGCTCGAGACGCACGGGTTTAATTACGATCCGGGTCGAGATCACGTGGAAGATGATTACGTCGGTCCTGCCATGGAACTAGTAAGATGATTCTTGTATTGGGTTGGAAAGAGAAAGTTCGTAGCGTTTTCAAATTAAGAACCGAAGGTAAAATTAAGGTCTTTATTCGTATGTTTATTCAATAACACGAGAAGTTACCTCGAAAATGGCAAAAAGTAATAGAATGGAAAATATAAATAGAATAGAAATATAAAACAATTAAAAATTAGAAAGATCTAAAAGTAGTGTTACGTTGTTTTCGTTTATATTTATATCTTTTCTTCATAGGAACATTGTAATTAGAGTGACGGTTTCATATTTTATTTTATAGCGACATATGAAGTGTTGTTAGAACCAAAAGGTTAATTGCTGAAACTTGTTTGCGATGAACTTTTAAGTTAAAAACTTACGTGAGATTGTTATAACAGTTTGTGTCTTTCGATTATTTCTATAATTCGATGGAGATGGAAAATTTTCTGACATTATATATATACAAGAAAGAGGAGCCAAACCGAAATATTCTCTTCACTTCAATTTTAATGAAGATCGTGATTCTCGCAGGTCTACGCCTGGTCCACTGTCGATTTTACGTACGACAGCGTCGAGGCCAGGGATGCAGCCATTTACGACGGAGACTTCATAGCGGAGAACAATTTACCTCTCGGTCTCGATGTCTGGAGAGAAAAGGTGTTCATCACACTTCCAAAGTGGAAGGATGGCATCCCAGTTACGTTAGCCACCGTGCCTAGACACTCGAAGACGAAGAGCCCGAAGCTGAGACCTTATCCTGACTGGAGTTGGCATCAACCAGGTTGCTATACAATTTTCTCAACATTATACACCTTCTGCAACCCATTTACGAATTTCTGACAAACAGGAAATGGTACTTCTAGTTCATTTGTGCCGTAAAGAATGTTACAGTAGATGAAAATAAAGTGTCCCGAATTCCACTTTCCGCTTCAAGAGATAATGTAACGTCAACAGGCTTTACGTAAATTCTATCCGTTAGAAAACGCGAGGGTCAATTACACTTTCTATTGTAAATAGAACGATTCCTTTTTGCCGCAGATTCGTTTACGCAGATTTCTATGCCTTTCTTTTTGTCCCGCTAAGTCTCCGCTTAGATGTGCTTTGTCATGCCAACCGTTCACCGGCAGTAAAACCTCTTTGCTGCGTGTCGTCATAATAGAGAAAAACCATTATATACATGTAGATAATTCCTTTAATTTTCTTCTTTGGGGTAGACTTGTTTCCAGAATTGCAAGGGTGGGGGAGGGGTGCGCCTTCTCATTTCTTAATAATGCAAAGATGGGATTTTTAGTAATCAAAAGCGCACAGATCGAATTGACTAACCTCCTCCTTTTTCGAAGCCGGTCAAAGATAGCTTCAGAAGAGTTTATGGGAACAATAAAAACAGAGCATCTTCTTCCAGGCAACTGCGACGGTCTGACCTCGGTCTTCAGGGTTCAGGTGGACGAGTGCGACCGCCTGTGGGTGCTGGACTCCGGGAAAACGGAGATAGCGACAGGTGGCAAGCAGACCTGTCCTCCAGCGATCTTCCTCTTCGACCTGATCACGGACACGCTGATCAGGAAATACACCGTGCCGGAGGACCAGGTGAAACAGGACTCCCTGTACGCGAACATCGTCGTAGACATCAGGAACGAGGTCTGTGAGACTGCGGTGGCTTACGCATCCGACGTCTTCAGATACGGGCTGGTGGTCTACGACTTCCTGAAGGACTCGTCCTTCCGTGTCCAGCATCACCTGTTCTTCCCTGATCCCCTAGCATCGAAATACGATATTCACGGTGTGAAGTTCCAGTGGACGGATGGGATCTTCGGGATCGCTTTGAGTCCAGTTGACATCCACGATGACAGGACTCTGTTTTTCCATCCGATGTCCAGTTTCCGTGAATTCGCCGTGTCCACCTCCGTCTTCAGGGACAAAAGGACCGCCGATGCGAGCTCGGACTTCTTCATGCCCATCGGCCGACCCAGGGCCAAGGACTACGGTCACGCTTCAGGGTCCGTGGTCGACAGGAACGGGGTGATGTTCTTCAACATGGTCACCAGGGACTCCGTCTGGTGTTGGGACACCAGAAAAGAGTACATACCTCAAAATCTCGGCGTCATCGGCACCAGTAATCTGTCACTCGTTTTCCCGAACGACATCAAGGTCGATCATGAGTACGAACAGAACGTCTGGGTACTGTCGAATAGGTTGGCTATGTATCTGTATGGCAGTATCGATAACAGCAAGGTCAATTACAGGGTGTTCAAAGCGAATGTTAAAGAGGCTGTCAAGGATACAGTTTGTGATCCGGGTTACATCGTGCCTGGGGCTGATCACGGCTACGATGAAACTTGCTAGGAGTGTTGTCGGAGTGCGAGGGAAATAAATTCTTCTTTAAACATATATATATATATATATTACAAATGCATAAAGATCCGCGCCAAAATGTCAGTGGCTTTGGAATAAAGGGGAAACTATGCTTGTAAAAAGCAGGGGACACGTTTCAGAACGTATGAATTACAGATGAAAGTTTCGGACCGATGTTTCCCCAAGACATTTACACTGTCAGATCAACGAAGCATTTTGCATGGAAGAAATGTTCCTTTTAGTTAAGAAATTTACTGCCGCTAGAAATAAGAGGCTGGTTTTACATTGTTTATGAGACTTTAAAAAAATTAGAATAGAAATCTGTTCACGACTTTCTGTAAGACAAGTTTAAAAAATGAATCTATCTTTACTACAATCGTCAATAGGCTTTTTCTGCATAATAATCTCGGAAGAAATCATTGAAATTCCTCACTGAATTAAACAGTTCTTTAATTATTCGGTCGGGTATCCCGCGAGCTGACAAAGTCATGTTCACAAGAATCATGCAAAGCTGAGAAAATTATGCAACAGGCGAAAGCTTATTGTTAACCAAATGTACCTTAAAAGCCGTCCTATCCGATGAATTATTCTGTTATAAAGTATCACACGAGGTGAAAGTATTTCCCAGTGTCATCAGTTGTACACATAATCGCGAATCGTGTACGCTGTTTGTATTTAACGAAAATAGGGTAAAGTGGAAGCGAATGAACTGAAAAGAAACGGTGTTTCTCAAACAAATATATTTTCGAACGCAGAGAAAACGAGTAAATACTATAATTGCGTTGTGCTTGTGTATTTGTAACATAGAACGGAGAGAAATAAATGAAATCAAACGACTAACTTTGTACATTTCGGTCTTACAACGAGATTAACTTCGAACGCAAACAAATAGAATTGAGCATACACAAACGGATGCATAAAACGACTATAAGTAACCCAACTGTTTTATTCATAACATGAGCATAAACTATACGTACATACAATATAATAAACTTTCAATCGACGTCCAACCTACATATATAAGAACACATTTTGTCGCAGAGATTACAAATCTGAAAAGAAAAATCCTATTCGAACCTGAAACTACTAAACAGATCGATTTCAGACAATCGTTACAAGATGAAAGAAAAATATATTCTCAACGAAATTCATTTTACAACACAAGGAAAAAATCTATTCGAGTTGTACACGTGGGTAAGTATTAATACGAAACCAACCCAAAATTACGGAATCTGAATGGAGCTCATGTCTGAGCCGGTTCGTCGGACGTGTTCGAAGCAATGGAAAATTCTTCCATGTTGTCGCCGTCGAGACCAGTGTACGAAACCGTGTTTGTCGTGACGGATGGTCTCGTGTAAAGCGAATGGAAGCTGTCCATGTCCTCCAAAGTAGTCTCGAACTGCACAGGCGAAGAGTTTTCCTCTCTAGTTATCTCGACGGACTCGCTGACTTTATCCATCGCCGAAGGTCCTTCTCCCGAAGAGCTTTCCACCTTGTCGTCATTGATCGACGAACTCATCTCCTGGTTTCCAATGGCGTCCTGAACTTCTTCCATGTCTGTGTCGATTTTCACTGTAGCGTCCGGAACGTCCAGCTGATCGTTATCATTCTTAGACGACAGTTCTTGTAAGTTGGTGTCCTGGATTACTTCCTGCTCTCTCACCTCAGACGATGTGTTTATCTCCTCAGGCTCCTCGGACCTTGCCTCTTCCGCGAGGTATTCGCTAGAGCTCAGACCCAGGTCTATGGTCTCTCTCCTCAACTCCTCCGCCATTTCTTCAAGCCCAAATTCTGAATTTCTGGACACTGATCTTTCCGTTGTCAAGACCAGGACCACTCGCAGCCGCTCCTCAATGGCTCTGGAAATGTTCGCAGTCTCTAAGTTCACGGATGTTTCCAACGTCTCTTCATCTTCTTCGACAAGTCCTTCCTGAATTCTGTTCAGCAATGCGACGTGCTCGATCAGAGTAGATGTGGACGTTACTACTGTGTGCACATCGAATGGCCTCAAAGTGGACGTGGTTCTGGAAACCTGAGTGAGAGAGCACATCCATCGGTAGAAGTGTCGGATGTAGAAATAGAATACCAGTAGCCAAAACATGAAGATTGTTTTCAGCGATATCCCTTCGCTCGTTTCCGCGACTTCCGTTTCCTCTGGAACTATTTCCAACGAGGAAACCTCAATTTGATTAACGAAGTCTTCCCTCTCTTCACCTAGATTTGTGTTAGACTCCCAAACAGGGACCAGTACTCGAACATTTTCTTCTCTCTCTTTGAATTTAATAATGCTGGTGTGAGGTCGATCGATTTCTGTACTGTTTATAACGTCTACATCGCTGGTGCTGCCTTCGACTTCTTCCACGCGAACATCTTCTCCAAGAGCTTCATTCCAGACGTCTTCTTCTTGCGCATGCTTGTCGACTCTTCGGCCTCTCTCGCTATCTTCATTCCTTCCGACTATAATATTTCTGTAGTTATTGTCTTTCGCTTCTTCAACTTGATGAAACACAGTCTCCTCTAGTTGAGAACTGTCTCTGATCTCCGTTTCTTCTTTACTATTCTCATCGACAAAATGTTTACCAAACTTCTCACTTCCCATGGCGGTCTCAATTTCCGCCACTTCGGTAACATGTTCAATGTCTCTCTCTCCGATTTGATCATCCTGGACTCGGCTTTCAGTCTCTCCATCGTCAACGCTTCCTCCAATTTCGATTTGTACACTCTCCTTTAGTTTTTCAATAACTTCTTCAATTCCTGCGTCCACCATTCCGCATTGATCGTCTGTAAATAAATATACTTTCCAAACTTTCTCCGTTTCGATCGACATCCCTGCTTCGTCTACCGTTCCACTATCGTGTACGTTATCTCTCCCACTATTTCCATCGATCTCTTCGATTCTGAAACTCGATTCATCGGTATCTTCGTTCGAATTCAATCCATTCAGGATGTCGTACGTTTTGTTCATGTCTACCTTCAACGTGTCGCCGGCGAGCTCTTTAACGTACCCCGGATCCTCTATGAAGGTATCACATTCCATCGAACTAGGAAAGGTCTCATCTATGAGCGAGTGGTAGTCCTCTTCAATTTCAACTTCCGTAACATCCTCAAACTCGTCAACATGCGTACTCTCTAAAAATTTGCAACTCGATACAAACTTCAGCGCAAACTTGTCCAAATTCGAATCTTGTACACCTCTTGCTCCTGCCTCTTCGGCATCCTCGTCACGTTCCTCCGTTATCATCGTTAAACCATCAAAATCCGATCCCATTGGTTCCACAAACTCAGCATCAAACTCCGATCCAATCGATTCCATACACTCAGCATCCCGATCCAAACGCAGTTGCAAAGGGAAAACATTAAATGTCTTTAGACCAGAGTTTATCGCGGCTGCTGAGATCATAATGGGGAACTTGATGTCCGTGAAGATGTCCTCCTTGATGAACTTCGGTATCTCTCCGATATCCTGAAACCCATCCTCGAGCACATCATCGAAGATCTCAACAATCCTCTCAAGCGTAGTGTCTTTGGTCCAGCTACGATTCTCTGCGTTTTCGTCGATGTTCAAATTCTTTAGAACTTCGGTTACCGAGTTGAGAATGTCATGCAACTGCTCTTCGTTGAGCCTAAATCCTTGATCATCCTCAATTTCGTCGATGCCAGGTTCGATTTCACGGTTGGCCGGGATATTCCCATGGTCCATAGCAGCAGTACAAATAATCAAAGGTCTGAGAGTCTGACCGAGGTCCTGAGCCTCTCGAATTGCAGACACGTCCGTGCTAAACCGATCAACCTGTGCAGAGAACGTCGAGAATTCTTCCATCTTGCTATCGTGCAAGAGAGAGTCCATCAGCTTGGAGGAGTAATAGTTATGCAGCTTCGCAGGAGTCACCTTGTCAACGATATCTCCCCAGAGGTCAGCGTTAGTGTCGCGCTTGCGCCATGTTAGGCTGGCTGGGATGAGACTGTTGCCTCGATTGTCTTCTTCATCCCTTCCGACTGATCTTGGATCTACTGAAGTTCTTGTACTTTGCTCAATCACCTCTTCCATGACTACTTTCATGCTTCCAGCGGTGCCATTGGATGTCTCATCGAGTATTTCTTCTTCCAGTATTGGCAGGTCGTGAATTTGTTCTTCGTGTGAGCTTCCTGAGAAGAACGGAGAGAAGCATAAAGCAAACATACTAGAAACAAAGTGTAAACTAAAAAACAAAATACGTATCAAATATTTTTCTTCTTACCTGTCACCATCGCCTCAAGATCAACAGAACTGGTAGACAAAGTGGGCGCTGTATCTTCCTCCGCAGACTTGTGCAGTAGCGTCAACAGCTCCTTGTTTCCAAGTTCAAGATCCTCCACGTCCACCCTCGAAGCAGCTGGTTTCTCAATTCTAGATCCTAGTCGTCCAGCAATCGCTTCAACAGACGATGCTGCTGATACTCGCACATCTTCCTTAGCTTTGCTTCTGTCCAAGTCACGTCCCGTAACCGCGCTTTCCAACTTTACATCGGAAGTTTCGGAAGGTACAATCTCCTCTGCCATCCGACGAATGTTAGTCAAGTCCGCGTTCGGTTGTTGCAGGCGTGAAGCCGCAACCGTCAGCCTGTCGAAGTTCTTCTGCTCCTTCGAGGTCTTGACGACCTTCGACGACTTTGAGGTGTATCTCTCGTTCGACATGGTGGTGGACCTTCCCGCAGCGTTCAGCGGATGTTTATTGCTCCTGGACGGGTAACCTGAAGACGAGGAAGATTCTTATTAGTACACAGCGGATCTTTGTCCAAAACAAATATTTGTTTAACCGAACGTTATTGCGATTTGTGGGATCTAAAGGAGTTCAAGGAAAGCCTGTGACAAACTTTAACTCTGCAATTTTGCTTACAATGATTAAATTACTTTGCTTTCATGGGATTTTTTGGGAATGATTGTTCACGAGTCAACGTGCTACACCTACAGATAATAATGATTGAAATAAACCTCTCTCGGTCGCTGTATTCGCGGAGAGATTCTCTTTGCCTAGATCGTTCCTCGAAGCGACCCTCTTGTACGAGCTTCTGAAGTCCTGGTTCGGAATCACACTGCCGAGATTCTTCTGAACATCCAGCTCTTTCTTGACCTTCAGCAAAGTGATCTCATTGTAGGCCTTCAGAGCCCTCAGTTCCCGAGCTGCCTGGTCCTCGGTTGGCCTTCTCGGTCTGTTCCGCGAACTGCTCGTCCTCGAACTGTTTATCGACTGTTTGTCCACCAACTTCTTCGACTCTAATGAGTCGATTCTACCAATAGGCGTTCTCCACCATAAGTCCTTGTGCGTCTCCTTAGGGTACACTGGAGGCTTCCTCCTCGAGTGCAACGGGTGCGCCCCCGGTTTACGTATCGCCTGAGCCAACGGTAACGTCGCGAGACTGTCAATCTTCTGTTTTGCGGACACTTTGCACCCCTCGTCTCGCTTGTCGAAGCTGGACTCTGCCGAGGGAGTGCACTTCCCTCCCAAGTTCTGCATTTTGCACTCGCAGACACTCTTGTTCGCGAATGACTTAGACACATTCAGCCTCATTCTGTCGTTTAACGATGATTTCGAGAGCATAGGAGACTTCGATCGCATCCTCGAAATCAAAGTGTAATCCCTTTTCGTGGAACCTGGCTTCGCGCCGGTCATGTGGGAGGCGCTGTCGCTTTGATCTTGAGAACGTTTCCGTCTGCGAAAATACTTCGAACGAGGTTTCGCGTCCATTAGATGTCCTGCTTCGTTGGAATTCGAGTGCATTGGAGCGGGGGAGTACATCGTCTGCGTGCCCACGTCTTTCGTCACGCTGACGACTACAGGTTTCGGGATGATTTCAGCCATCAAAGGTCTCGGTGGAAGTCGGCTATCGGTGCCGATGTTTGGGGGCTGTCTGCCTTCTGTAAGCACTGATCTACGGGATGTCGATTCTGAAGAGTCACACCTATGCCAAAATAAGTACGATTTATTATGAAGCAGTCTGACGTTTGCTATTTTATGTTGAAGTTGCATTTGCGTACATCTCTCCAGGCCTCCAGAAGTCAATTAAAGATGGGGGATTCCGTTCGGGGAACGTAGTCGTCAGCAACGTTTCGAGATTCGTCTGCTCACAGAACGGATTCCATTTCTTCTTCTCCATTTGCTGAAGAGCACACTGGAGCTCCGAATTGTTCGCAAAATCATTTTGATAGAGACCGTCGAACACCTTCATG
This sequence comes from Lasioglossum malachurum, assembly GCA_028455605.1. Lineage (NCBI taxonomy): Eukaryota > Metazoa > Arthropoda > Insecta > Hymenoptera > Halictidae > Lasioglossum > Lasioglossum malachurum. The sequence continues at coordinate 21,589,005 of CM052316.1, forward strand.
ATATCTTCCTCCAAGCGCCACGTAGCATTTTGCAAGCGGGTTGTGCCTGGAAATGTGTGAATCAAATGGTTACGTCATTGAGAAAAAAGTGTATTCTTATTTTCGAATATTTGCAACTCATTTCAGTTGAATTAGTTTGATACGAAACAAAAATTGAATTCATCAAACGTACCATCTTCAGCGCCTCCACTTCCAATCTGTCGTCGATCACTGCCATATTCCTCAGTCTTCAAAGTAGACGTCGTCTTCGTCGACACACCGAGCTCCTTAACGATCTCCGAAATGTTCTGTAGATCAATCGGCGGGTTACGATGATTGCCATAGTCGTCCAAAAACGTATTCGATCGATCGTCTTTAGGAATCTTCAGGACAGCTTCATCGTCAAACCTACGCTTCTTGCTGGTTTGTTCCTCCACTTTGATACTCTTCAGTATCTCCAGGTCGTTCTTCAGCAACTTCTCCATCAGCGGGAACCCACTGTTCATCGTAAAGTCAGTTTTCACATCGGTGACGTTGTAAGTGTAGGTGTAAGCCTGTGTTTCTTCATTGTCATCATCGGAGCGTTCTCTGGGCGTTGATGTCCTCAAGTCCGTCGTTTTCACAGAGTTTGCGTGAGATTCTTCTAAGGCAGGGTCGCTCACAGTGCAGCAGCAGTTCAAGAGAGCCTGCAGCTTCACGGGACTAGAGCTCCTCTCCACGCTTTTCACGCTTTCCCCAGTGGGATCAACTTCTCCTTTTGGTCTCGTTATGGCGCCGATGTCCGCCTCGTGGGTCGGCGAACGTGTTCTCTGCTGCTTCATTCTCTGTGATTCTACTAAATCTGTGCCTTCCCTTTTCTTCGTTGGGAGGACTTCCCTTGTTACATTTGTTGCCATCACGTCTTCTTCTTCTTCGATTTTCTCCAGATCATGTAAACCTTTCAACCTCTCTTGGACTTCGACTATCTCTGGAGCTTTGTACTGCTCTACAAGATTTCTTTTTTCTTCCAGGCCTTCAGCTGCTTCTTTATCTTTGTTTTCTTGAGATCTTTGGTCTGCCCCTGGATTGTTCCTCTCTCTGATTATTTTAGGATTGTTCTTCCGGTCTCCAGACGTGTCTCGCTTGTACTCCGATTCATTCTCTGACTGATATATTTGCGAGATTCGCTGAAGCAACAGGTCGCTCTAACACGGTAGTAAATATTTAATGTTTAATAATGATATATTTAATAATATTTGATATTTCGTGTCAGAAACGTACAGTCGCCGCGGAAAGTATGTTGAAATGTCTAAAAGATGCATATTTTCTATTTTAAATCAAATATTTACATTATAAATTACCTCGTAAATGCTGCTGCCGATGATATAACCTCTGCTCCCGCCTTTTACACCGCAATTAATATCATTGTCATCAAGTTCTGTCAATTTTTTATCGATCTCAGTCTGTTTGACTCTGGCGCAAGCGTCCACAACATCCTGATCAGTGATTCCCAGAAGCTTCTTCGCGTTCTGACCCGGCGTCAAGTTAGGGTTGTATGTTTCGTAACTGTCGTACGAGAACAGGGTTGTCAAGGAACCCGTTCTGTACTTCGGGTCGTCGATCTTCACGTAAAGCTGATTAGTCAGCAGATTCGAGTCGCTTTTCATGGATCGGCGCAGTTTCTTCATCTTTTCCGTTTGACGCAATTGCAGAAACAGACAGGAGTTCGAGTACCAGTTGTAGCTAGCTAAAACTGAAAGTTTTCAAGAATGAGAAGATAAAGGTAACGCAGTTACTGAACAACATTGTTATTTGTTCTTCATTGCGTTAGTGTATTTGCTCAAATTGTGTGTGTGTGCGTGAACGCTTGGTCTCAAACAACGTATGTACTTTTAGACAGCAAAGAGACTTTGGAGGCATTCTGCGGCAAACGTTGCGAAATTTCACAACTTCCATACATTTTTTCCCGTATTATACATATATTTATGGTACTTCTAATGTTATAATTTTTTTATAATTTATTTCATTACCCTTTTCGCCAGCAATAGCAAGAAAGACGTATATTTGTGGGATTTTCCTGATTAAAGTAATAACAAACACGATATAATTTCAACTGTATTTAGTGGTGTTTAATCGACGATGACAGTTTCGGGCCCAAGGAAGGACAGCGTATAGGAAAGAAAGAGACTTTGAAACTGAAAACATAGTGTCCGTCTGCGAACTTTGCAAACGGACCTCCCCGAGGCTTTTGCGAGTATAGAAGATTTACTGACCCGACCATTTTCACTCCAAATGTTTTATTGCACGTGCCGATGGCCGCTACAATTTCAAAAAAATTCATAGAAAATATTTTTCGCAACATTCGCAGAAGAATGGCCTCTTACTAGAAACGGGATTCATTATGATTAGTTTAGTTGACGTACTTAGGGGAACAAGTTTCACGAAAATGAACTCGAGGAAGACGACCAACGAGAACGGGTTCCCGTACCATAGGAGAAGTCCGATTACAATCACGATGACTTCGAGGACGACGTTTTTGAAGAAGCTCAAAATCAGCCAGGGCAGCAACAAGTTAGGTCTGCTCCAGGTTATTATAGGATAAATGTTCGACAAGTAGGTGAACGTGTAAACGTGGGCGATTACGATTCGCGTTATTACGATCCATGATAGTACTGCAAATAGACAAGCAAAAGTGTTGTTAGCTCGCGCGATCTCGTTTACAGCTTATAAATCACTGAATTATGAAGAGATGAGAGACTGACTAGTTTTTATCGTGTCTTCACCAATTGTATCGACAATCAGCGATTTTTGCGGCATGGAGAAATTCCAAATTTGTTCGAGCTTGTTCGTCCATTTTAGGGGACTCCAGTCCAGCGTGCTGTTTATCTTCGAATCAAACAATTCGATTTTTATCGCGCGACAACGGTTCTCTTATCAGCTTCCCTATTCTTTTCCGCGTGACGATTTTCGTGGTTCTTTAACGCTTAACCTACCGCTGTCGAGCCACCGGTTCTTTATTTTGCAATTACCGAAATTATGGAAAACGCTTCCATGGAAAATGCTTAAAGAAATTTCGAAATACATACATCAATACAATATCAATATGAATTTAATCTCCTCGCTTTTAGGCAACAGTGTGCTCATGTAGGATTTAATAATCCAATTCATGTTTTGTCGCGTCTACGAAATCTCGATATTATTTTGTATACTTTCCTTCTCCAAGTGCAACGTCTGCTTTTTCACACGCGTTGGTTCCATCATTCGGCAATGATTACAATATTATTCGAAAAATTAGGTACCCAAAGTACATTTAATTCATAAAATTTCCACGATGCAAAGAGAACAAGAATTATACATACAAAAATATATAATTTAGATCATTTTTATGGTTTTTCGTACAGAAAACAGGAACGAAGTTTTTCAACGTGTGCTTAACATTGTATTGGGTTGGCAAGAAAGTAATTTCGGTATTTTAAGGTGAAATAAAATGTATTAAAAAAACTTCTTAAAAACCACGTTTATATTAAAATGCATTTTCCTGGTTTTCAATAAAATAACGAATCCAGTTAAGTGATTAATAATATTTTTCTCCAAAATTTTAAGCAATTATTTCAAAATTTCTTCTCTTATAAAATTAGTGTCGGAATAGATAGAAATTACTGTTAATTTTATAACAGAAGAAATTTTGAACTAATTGCTTAAAATTTTGGGGAAAAATATTATTAATTATTTAACTGGATTCGGTATTTTATGGAAAACCAGGAAAAAAATTATTTTCTCCTTTTTAGTGCATTTTAATATATAAGCGTGGTTTTTAAGAAGTTTTTTTATATATTTTATTTTCTACTTTTATTGTCATCGGAAGCAAGTATGTATAAACAATTTCAGCAAGATAGACCATAGGAAGAGGTTTAAAATTCGATTTCAAGATATTTGAAGCATACAACAACACGGCAAATTAATATAAGCGTGGTAATAAAAACAAGTTTTGGGAAAATTTCCAAATTTTATGACCGCGTAATTATGAAGCTACTGTAAGAAGCTACTGCGGCTCGACAGCGCGACGCGTAAATACCCATCCAGGGAAAAACCCAAGAGCACCTAAGGGTGCAGATAGCGAACATGCTGGCACAAGGTGTCCTTAGGACTAGAGTATACCTGAGCGATCACTCTTCCAGTGACGCTCGGAGCTTCCTAATAAATCGCGCTCTTTGCGGACGGCTTCACCGTCAATAGTTGTTCTCATTTATCGCCCACACCAGTCCTGCTTCCACATAACGTATACATGTCACATAGAATGGATATACAAAGTATTCGTACAGCTTTTAAAAACGAATAACTTTTTTTGTAATTGTACCAAACGACCTCATTTTTTATAATCAATTAGAAGCATTGGTTTACGAAATGATATGCAAAAAATATTTTCCAGAAATTATAATTTACAAGGTTACATGCAGAAATAAAAAAGGCATTTTCAAAAACGAAAATATTTTACTGATTATAGTTCATTGCTTGAATAGAAAAATTGGCTTTTATTTCACCTTAAAACATCGAAATTACTTTCTTGCCAACCCAATAACTAAATGTAGAAATGCGCACAATAATTCGGAAACAGTTCCTGAACGCCGAGGTCAACACGCGAGTCCCGAAAGGTTAGGAATCGAACGAAAGGTTATACATAGAAGGTTATGGAAATCCGACGAAGAAGACACGAAGGAGGCTGTTCACTCACCAAGCCAAGGATGTTCATTATCAGCAGTTCCGTCCGAAATGTTAGGCCAAGAAAGCGTCCAAGGAAACTAGGCATCAGGAACACGAAACTTTCGGAACAGCCGGAGGGCCAGCGAGTCTTCGATTCTAGGGACGATCATCGTCAAACGGGTCGGACGGTATGGAGGACGCAAAATGATTTCTGCTTCAAGGATCACTCGGAAATTTCACAATGGGACGTTGTTCGTCCATGGACGCGTTAACTTTGACGCGTTCGGGACTTCGACCGCGTTTGCCAGGCCGAAAGCTTGGTTAGCTAAACAGTTGAATTCGATTCAAAAACAGTGCTGCGAGATGGTGTGAGATTTCACGCGCATGCGCGGCCGAAACAGTGACGTATCTATATTAGCATGGTGAGGTAGCAGAGCCCTGAGGGAGTTAAATTGGCGGGAATGTACCGAAACAATCTGTTCCGGACAAAAAGACTACAGGACGTGTTCTACGAGTTACAAAATATACACAAATACACATGTTATACGATTCATTTTTCAGAATCAAATCATACCAATTTTTTTAAATTCTGTGGTGTGCTCAAGGTACCTCATTTTACTTTACTGAAGCTGAAATCGCCGCGAATGCGTGCGAAAGCTTATACCATATCGCAGCATCGTTCAGAAATAGGAGACGATCGACGATAAGGACTTTAGGATAAAGCGAGACGCTGAACCGCGCCGCTGCCGGTAATCTCGTCATCGATCTTCGAACAGTTCGAATGAGAGATCGTGCTTTTGAACGTGTATTAATAACGTGCATTTAATCATCTATTGCGTTGTGTAATAAATTCCCGCGTTTCTTGTATTTTATTTTTTTCCCGCAATTTTATGTTTTGTTAGGTAAAGTATATGTACGCATTCGTAGTCTTTTTCTTGCTCTACAAACCTATCTGCTTCAATTTTTCGAATTAATTAATTTAAATCAATTTTCAGGCTTTTTCAATGGAAGTTCCAGGAGGCAGAAAAATTCATTTTCTACGAAGACTTTTGGTCTTTTCCAGAGCGTCCTTTGGCCGCCCATCAGGAAAGTGCATAGGAGCCTTTGCAGTATTTGCACACGGTGCATCGCGACCTCGATTCGAGTTACTTGAAACCGCGTTCGCGTGATCCGCAACGGCACCGCGAACCCTTCTGCGTTTGATGCAGTCGAGAGATGCAATTGCGGTGGGAGGAGCGGCTTTCCACAGAGAGAGGATCATTCATCTCTGAGCCGAGTCCGCGAACAAGTGTACGCCTCTTTCACAGAGACGATTTCCCTTCTATCAACGCCGCTAAGTGGCCGTACGTTTGTTGCAGCTATATGCGCGTCGTTTCAGCCGCCGTTTCTTACAGCAACACCGTTTCCTCTAGTTCGAACGGTTCTACGAACCGAAGTGCATCGAATTTCACCTCATTATCGCCATCGGGCTCTCCACACTCGCACAAAACTTCTTAGACGATTAGGTGAATTGCTCGAATCACCCGGATCGTTAGCCGTTTACTGCGAGCGAGACATTTCTCGCAAGGAATGAGAATTTTGATTTTTAAATATCCCTCGTGCACAAGAAAAACGTCGCAACTACTGTTTCTTTTTCTGTTTTGTACCTCATGAACTCGCACAAAGTATCAATTATACAGGGTGATCCACTTAAATGTAGTCACCTAAATATCTTCTTTATTTTTTATGACATAACAAATGTTTTGACCCTTTGCGCCTGTTTGTCGAGTGTGACTCAAAATCAAAGAAAGAATAATGTACATAAAATGGGTATATGTATTTGGTTCTTTCTTTATTTATATTGTTTAGTGACACAAATATAAATTACAACAAAGTTTGACAGCTATATTTAATATAATTAGTAAACAAAATTGTTTAAAATAAGTTTGTTGACACACACACACACACACAACAAATTTGAAAAATAATTCGCAGTACTCAGTGCTAAATGATATCACAAGGTGAATGCTTTGTAATTTTATTTTTTTCCAAAGTTTTCAAGGTCATGGATATTTTTTTCTTGTAAATATATATTTTTCTCATTCAGAGATGTGTATCGAAGTAAGTACATAGTATGTACTGCAACATTATGAAGACCAGATACAAAGTGCGCCTGAAGACTACAGTCACACGGAGCAGCGGTGTAGCCGGGTTGCATGCCGTCAGGAGCAAATCGGTAGCGCAGTAACGAATACAATGTAACATTTTCAGGTGGAATTTTCTTCGTTTTTCTATTAAGAAGAGTAATTCCATTATTCACTCGGTTTTAGTCAATGATATTAACACGGAAGAAAAATAATTTTTCTATCCTGATAACAGTTGTTGGAAGCAATGCAAGGCATTGTTAATTTCATCTTAATTAATCCAAGTTCTGGTCTGATTCAAACGACCTTCCCTGACCAGCTCCATTTAATTCCACTGATCCCCAGCTTGCTCTCTTGTTCCACCCTCAACGAGTCTAATTCACTTAATTAAATACAGTTCCTGTTTACCCGGTACTCTTTATTAATAGCCATTTACCGTTCAAGTGTGCAATCAACTATCTATGTTCCATTGTCCTTCTGCAAATTCCACATCTCTTTTATATTGCTCCCAATAAATCAGTTTCAATTATCTCTAAACTGAAGGGACTTCACATTCACAAGAAATGGAAATGATCAAAGGAAGGCACAAAAAAAAATTATATGCATTTATAAATACCATTTGAAAGGTCCATTTTTTATGTGTCATAGTACCATATAATACAGTACGATCTCGATTAACCGGTATTTAAAATTTCAATCGCTAGGAATTGAATGAGAAAGTAAAAGAGATACCATTTATAACTTTTTTATTACACTCCGTAATGAAAATTTAAAATATGCGTTTTGTAGATGTACGTTAGTTATACGCGTGGTGAAAATTTCATCGAAATCGGTTGGCGCAGAAAAAAAACGACACCTTATTTAAATTTTTATTAAGGGCCCAAATAAAACAGTTTTAAATAATGCTTTTTATATTTTTGCATGCAACTAGTAATTGCATCATTTAGTAAAACAATGCTTCTAATTGCTTACAAAACACAGGTCATTTGGTACAATTATAAAAAAGTTATACTGTTTTAAAGTGCGTTCAAATACTGCCGTGGCAATCTTTTATTTTTGAAAATGTATTTTCCTTCATAATACGATCATATTTAAACGCATATTTATTTATAATCGGGATCCGGCTAGTCGAGGTCCTACTGTACAAGGAGGCAAGGGAGCGGTTAAGTGATCTTTTCAAGAAAACAATGAAAAATTAGCAGAAGGCGGTCTTATGGAAAACGATATCGATTCGGCGATCGCTCGGCGTGCGGAACAGAGATCAGAGATCGCTGGATCGTTGTGGTGGTGTGTTGGTTGGCCACCGGCGGTGTAGGTGTAAGTGCACACGCGTCGGGCTCGTAGGTGTACCGCGTCGCGGTTTGCCGCGACGGCGTATACTGTTCTTGGCACAGTTTCTGACCATCTCCTATTGCGAGCGGACCGCGCGCGCTGGACCTAAGCGTGGTTTCGTTGCGTCTCAAGCTACAGAGACGCTCCTCTCTCTCTTTTCTCTCGTCTCTCCTATCTCCTCTCGCCGTTCTGCCGACACGTTCACCACCGGCGGAGTTTTCGCCAGCCGCAGCCGCAACAACCGCCTCCGTCAGCAACCCTTCCCTTCCGTTTCCGGTCCGGTGCCACCGAAAAGTGAGTAGATCGGATCGGTTTCACCGTCGGTGAAACCCAACAGTCTTCTCGCGAGATCAAAAACGAAAGGTCCTTTTTACAGTGAATTTCAATTTTAAGCTAATCGTAAGGGTGCTTTCTCATTTTTCGATTCCGATTTTAAGCTGAGGGGAAACATCTTTGTGACTCCAGGTACATTTTCATTTCTACATCTTGGGATTGTTAGAGTTTGTCTATTGCTGGTGAATCTTGGTGAAAATTTTAATTCTTCAGCTAAAAGGAAATTTTTTGAGTGAAAATTTTAGAGTTTGTTGGTTGCTAGTGAACCCTGATGAAAGTTTTTCAGCTGGAGGGACACATCTGCTACTTCGGACGCTTTTCCATTTTGGAATTGTTAGAGTTTGCTTATTTCTACTTAACCCTGGACAAAATTTATTTTTTAAGCTAAAAGGAAATATGCTGTTAGAGTGAAAATTATCAGTTTGTTGGTTGTTAGTGAATCCCCGGTAAAAGTTTTAGTTTTTGAGCTGAAGGAGCACATGTGCGACTGCAAATGCTGCTCCATTCTGGAATTATTAGTGAATCTTGGTGAAAATTTTATTTTTTAACAGTGTCATCCGAATATTGCAAATTACAAGCATTCAGGTATCCGAAAAATCGTTTACAAAACAATTTACGAGTGCAATTAACACGAAACACAACTTCGGGGTGAACAGGCGCGTTTTGTGTATGTTAGCCCAAATGGAAACATTTAGGAACCATCTGTTAATTGAATACACTCGATCTCGGACGCCATCGTGGACTTTTAACAAGAGTGACCAAAGCCGAAAACGCGAAACAGGAGCCGTCGCAACGGAAACGAAAAATAATCGAGGAGATGTTTACGCGAAAAGCCGTCAAACGGCGATAATTGTTTCTTTTACAATTGCTGCGAAAGCAAACACGTTTCCGCGTCGAGTCGCGCGCCTGTTGCCAGCTTGCTCGTAAATATTTACGATCCTCCGATCGGTATTGTGAAATCGGACGCAATACTTTTGTTTCGTGTTTCCCGTTCCGGTGCGGAGTGTTGTATCTCATTGAGGAATTTTTGAAATTTTTATCCGTCGAATACAAACACTATTCGATTCATATTACCAACAATATGTATTCTCAAGGCTTATTTTTTGGAAAAAAATCAAAGATACTTATTGGGAGTGCATATTGTTTGTAATATAAATTAAATAATACTTGTATTCGACGGATAAAAATTTCAAAAATTCCTCAATGAGATGAAGACCATAGAATTGTTCTTGGATGGTGCGATTTCATTGCGATTCTTCTTACAAAAATTTGTTTACCTTTCTGTGAAAAAGTAATGTCTTTCTGGTCACTTTTTTTATGCGGAACCGAAGCCAGATTAGGTTTCTTAAGTGCATAAATCGAAAGAAATCGTTGGCGTAAGTCCTTACAGATCCCGAATGAAATTCTTCGCATGAACCTGTTTAAAACGCGTGAAATACGATGAACCTCGAGTTCACGACAGGAAAACTGTCTGCTATTATAGTAATTGACGATAATCGTCGGGAATTGTATAATCGACTGTGGCGTACCGTTGCTTCGACTCTCTCGCGTTATTCGACGAGCGCCAATAAATCTTGCATTAAAAATGCAATAAACATAGTACGGAAATGGTAAAAATCACTTATTTCATCGGTGGCAGCGATAAATGCAGACCTTCGATTATAGTATTTAAAGATCTTCATGTGTAAAACGCAAGGTTTAATAAGCTTAGAAGCGAAACCAGTGACGGACTCCGCTCGGGGACATTTTTTAAACAATTATTAATTTAATGTGCAAGATAAACCTGTTCAGATTACCCGCGTTGAACCTACTGTGGAAAGTGTGCAGCACGAGGACGAGCGATAAAAATTACCGCCTGTGTTTGTCATGCAAATAATTTGCAAAATTCCGTCGTTGGTGCCGCGAGCCCGTCAAGATAACCGTGAGCCGCCTCCCACGTTCTGCAATAAAAAAATCTGGGGAAACGGATCTTCCTCGGAAAAGATATAAATCGGAACGCGGCGATCTTGCTTCGTTCTCTTACCGTTTGCTTTTTATTGCTTCTATTTTAAGTATTTCGTGGTATTAACGTGAAAGAATGCATCGGGTGGTTGCAGAAGTGTGTTCGCGAGAATATTTGATTGCTTTAAATTGTTTACACGGGTCTTGACTCCGATAAACAGATGACGACAGTGGAATACGAATACGAGAGAGAAGAACAGCGAGAACAGCTGTGCGTTTCTCAAATAACTGAAATCGAGACCTTTGGTTCCGTATCGTTCAAACTCTCGGGGATATCTTCAATGTTGCAACACTTTATTGCTGTTGGAAAGACGCTGAGAATGCGCGTTTATTTTCGCTTCGATTTCGATGCTTTGTTATTCGGTTTCTAAGCCGTTGTACAGTTTACACAGATTTTTGTCGTTAAAAAATTCATCAAATATTTAATTCATCAATTCATTTTGATATATGAAGAAGGTAAATGTAGAAATGATAATCAATGCATAAGAAGAGACTATATGTATGTCGGATTCAAGATATTTATTTTAAAAAAAATTCGCGTGACATATTTAATTCATCAATTTATTTTAATATATATGGAAAAGGTAAATATATAAATAATCACACAATACATATAAGAAGAGACTAAAATTCAAGATATTTATTAAAAAAACTCAATGATTACGACAATCAAGTCAGACTTATTCATTGCTATGCATTATAATATATGCACAGAAAAATAATTAATCGAGCACAAGGGAGAAGAATACAATGTACGAAAATAAGTACCGACAGGAAAAGAATCACATAAATGCACGAAAAAAAATAGAGACAATAGAAACGAAGAAGAATAGACAGAGAAGGATGCGCAAGGTCAACGATGGACCGATTGCGGGTGTTTTACGGGCGGCCCACAAAAATCGTGTGCAACCGGCGTGCAAGAAGATGGCACGCTGCTGCGAGCACCGCGAAATGTAAAAGGAGGCCAGCCTCGCGATCGCGGCTGAACCATGACAACACGTACACATGCACAGAAATGCATGCACATATGCTCCCCGCTGGCTGAGATGCACTTCTCGAACGTGGATCACGTGGATCTCGATTCGCCGCGAACCTGCGTCGGAGTTTTGCAACATTTCTTCTGATTATGTACTACTCTCCAGATTTCTGTGCGACTTCGTGCTCGATATTATGCAAACATTGCCATTCATCAGTCACTGTCATCCTCTTAAATGTTTCTTCTTTTTATTACATAATGTTAAACGTTTTCATCAGACCCATCAATAATAATTGCGGACGTTTATGCGAAATAAGAATTTGCTGCATCGATTATGAGCAAAAGGAACCAAATAGACATTTCTTGAATAATTTAAAAAAATAGAAAATGGCATATCACAATATTTTTTAAATTACTGTAGAATATCTACTGTCTTAAATTCTACTTGTTCTTGCCGCAAATGCATAAAATTTTTACATAAACGTTTTTATCAGAGCTATTCATAATAATTGCGGTCGTTTATGCAAAACAAAAATTTGCTGCATAGATTATAAGCCAAAGACATTTCTTGAATGATTTAAGAAAATAGAAATATATGTATACATACATATCATATACATATGTATACCAATATTTTTTAAATTACTTTACAATTTCTACTGTCTTAAATTCTACTTGTTCTTGCCGCAAATGCATAAAATTTTTACATAAACGTTTTTAACAGATCTATTAATAATAATTGCGGTCGTTTATGCAAAACAAAAATTTGCTGCATCGATTATAAGCGAAAGACATTTCTTGAATGGCTTAAGAAAATAGAAAATGACATATCAATATTTTAAAAATTATTTTACAATTTCTGTGCTGTCTCAAATGCTGCCTACTCGTTCTTCCCACAAATGCATAAACGCAGTCTATTAATAATTCTAAGTAAGCAAAAGAAAAATATCGTTAATCGCCAAGTAATAGAATTCTCTTTCTCGATCCTCGGCGAACGCGGAAACCAATTACGAAAGCAGCAGCTCGCGATCGCGAATCGATATTCCGCGAGCGAAGTTGCACCTGACGCGGACGCCGGGATGGATGCTGCACATATAAAAGTCCTCGATAAAGATCTGAATCGGAAATTCCGATGGCGACTCACGATCGATCCGCGTTTCGTAGCGTAGGTGTCACGCGACCTTCCTCATACGTAGTCTTTTTGTGTTCGGGTTTTTTTTCTATCAAGTCGTTCAGCCTCGCTTAGAAAATTAACATTTTTATACGTGAACGTGCACTGTATTTTACTTGTCAATGTAGCAAACACAAGAATATTGTGAGGTTACATATTATTTTTGCATGTAACCTTGTGAATTATAATTTTTGGGAAATCTTTGTAGCATATCACATTTCGTAAATCAATGCTTCTTATTGATTATACAAAATCCGGTCGTTTGGTACAATTATAAAAATGTTTTTCTGTTTTAAAGGGCGTAGAAATACTTTTTAGACCCACTCTATGTCCAGGAACTGTCTAAGAAAAAGTTGGCAAGCCTAATCCGCACGGTAACCGGATACGTTTCGTTCTATTAGGAATCAGGGAACGGAGGAATTTGAAATAAAAGGCTCGCGTGGCGTATCGATCATGCGGTATACATATCTGTTCCAGGGAAGGACAGCGCCCCGATTGAAGAAAGCAAAGTAACGAAGCCCGGTTTAAGTGGCCGATCCGCCCTTTTCCACGCTTCCGATTAAATGGCCCCGTCTGGGTCAAGAATAATTGAACAGGCAGGCGGTGGCGCCGTAAACACGCGTGTCAAGTGGTTTTTCTATTTTTTCCGCCCAATGTTTAACCCACGTGGCTCGACTAAATTTAACGTGGGCTCCAATCGTTTCCGCTACAACTCGACTCGCGTTTTTTCGAGTGGATTTTTCCTCTTCCTCGGAATTGTAAGAACTATATGTGGTGCCATTTTTTGGTACTTTTCCCTGTCTTCAAGTTAACCAGTCGAATAGCTGTTTCTTTTTCAAGTGAGGGAATTGGGGGATCGTCGTTCGTAATAACAAAGTTTGAGTCTCTATACGAGCGATGAAATGTTGATTCAGGTAGTTAAACATAATTAGCGTAAGCCACCGTCTGTGTAATCTGACTAGTTTAGTCTAACGTTAACGTCAACAGCGAACTTCTTCCACTTTTCACTTAATAAACTGTGGATTTCATTTTCACGAAAATGAAAGGAAGGAAAAATGAAATCTTTAAGAAAGTTTACTGAAAAACCATGAAGTACATCGAACTATTCCAAGAACAATAAAATATTAAAGAGTGTATCAAGGAGCAAGACACATTTCTGAACTCAAGGATTGTATGAAATTGGCACGATTCAAGGAAGCATGACGCATCGAAGGATTAACAAATGACTATTTTCTACAGAAATGTAAACTTGCGTGTAGCAATTCGAACGTTGCATAAAATTAAATAGTGACTCTTTGGAACGGGATAACTGCATCACACGCGAGACCACACCTCGCCAACGCAAGGATAGAAAGCAAAGAATGTTGTCACGTTGTCCAGCGGGGAACAAGATGTCGACGTTGATCTCCATCATCCCATGACGCAACAAGCTTTTTGCAACACGGCGAGCAAACCGAGTCAAAGTGCATTCAGCTCGAACGACTTCCGACGGTATTCGTTCCTTGCAATTTCATTTGCCTGATAAATAGGACTCGGTGATTCGTAACGATACGAAGACGGGCATGCGACCGTCGTCAAGATATCGGAATCGTCGCGATTTTTCCACGGTTCCGCCTTTGACACGGGCCGACGGTTCACCTAAGCTGACCTAAATCGATGTATCATCGCCGCTTATAGACGGGCACGCTTAGTTGCGTGCTAATGTTGCTCCGTAATGCGACTTCAACTGCGTATCCAACTATCGAACGAGCATCGGTCAATATTACTGCAATTCTTAATTGTTCTAAATTATAATGAGGATGAACTGTTAACTGCCCCGTTTATTTTGAAAGTGGCCTAAGTCAATTTAAGATTAAATTAAGATATTTAAGAGTTTGTGCGTTTCAATGAAATTAAAAATATACGTATAGGATACCGATGCATCGCGTATCTAAGACAGTTAAACTTACAATTCCTATTAAAATAATAGCAATTATTAAGTGAGTAATATGTGTCTTCTTACCAAGAATGGACTTAAGCCACTTTCAAAATAAAAATTTGTATCATTCTAATTTCCTTTTTACAAAATCTTTATGATTTTAAATATAGTAGTTACAATCTGCTTCAGAATAGAAAGATAACGTAGAAATGTAAATATTAAAATTGCTAGCTTGATTTTTCTCGAAAATGCCACTCTCAAAATAGACAGCTCAACTTTTTGTTCCAAGAAATCTCGCTGAACCCAGAAATTCCATTCAATCCAGGATGTTTCATAATCAAGAAAAAGCGAAATTGAATGCAGCTATTCGTATCGCACAGACCTACTTTGTTAATATGAAAGTTGTTTGGAATATTGACGCGGTCAATCTTAATGAGGTTCCATAATCGCCATTAGACTAAATAGACTAAGCAGTTCAGACAAAATAAAATTATCTGGATATGCCAACATTTATTTACGATATTCTATTTTTCAGAATATAATCGGAAACTAAGTATAACAGGTTTTACATTTTAGGAATTAAAATCAGTGGAATTAAGATATTTTCTTTTTTCAGAAATTCCAAAAATCCAGATATCGGAGAACCTAGTAGTCTCTCAAAAGTTCCTATTTAATTCTGGAAACTTTCCATCGAAACTTTCTGATTATTTCTGTGTCCGGCGAAGATTTCTACGACGATAAACATCGACCAGTCTTTTTATTATGGGCGAAAGATTCGTGTCCCGCTGACAACAGGATAAATCACGAATCCGCGGCGTTCTATCGTGACGCAGAAATCGGTGGGACAGCCGCCGCCGCCGCCGCCGCCGGTGGCAATGTCAACCGACTGGTTGTTCACGGTGGACGGTGACGCGTTTCCTTTTTGCACGAGGTGAACGAGAGAAATCGGTGGATCGAGATGCGTTTCCTTATGGGGCCTGTCAGGCCTCGACGACGCTTCGTGCTCGCCATGACCGTCACGGTCACGCGTGCCGGCCGATCTCACGGCGATCTTCTTTTCCCAGTTGTCGTTCATCTCCGTATACTTTTTCTAGCTTTTCGATCGTCGAAAAACACGTTTTTTGGACGAAATTTCATTACTCGAAAATTGTAGGTGATCATGATCATTTGTTTGACATTTGAGTGACCTTAAAACACGTTTACGTTTATTGAAATTAAAGGTTTTTTCGTGAGAATTGATTTAATACATTTTTTTATTCCAGTATGTTATATTCCAGTATTATTATATTCAGTATGTATATTATTCATAGATTTATTCAATAACATATTTTCTATTCTGTTCTATTACTTTTTGCGGCTGCTCTTTACTTTACCGGACTCAAAATTTGTGCCTTCCTCCTATAAATTATGATGCATTTGTTTGAGATTGAAGTAACTTTGAAAGATCCCATAGAGAGTACAATTGAAATTAAAAACATTGAAAATCGACAATTTTTTAAAAATTGTATAATTTACGTCTGCATATTTTTACGTGACAAAATGGCGACCAATATTCAGCTCAGTAAAATCTGGAAGGAGAGAAGAAAAAATATGGCTGTAGTAAGCTGTGAAAGATCTACTTTTTAATATATCGATAATTACATATGGGCGTTGTTAAATTGTCTTAATGGGTTTACTGTTTTAAATTAAATCCACCGATTTTCGTCATAAATCCATCAAATCCGCAGTCTATCGATAATCGTGTATGGAACACTCTCTTGAAAATGAAGGGGAACTGAAGCGTGACTCGCGTGGTCGTCTGGCCATGATCAGTAGTATCTACTAGCCGAGGGCAGACAAATGCTGCGGGCCACGCGAGCCTTGTAAGGGCCGAGGATTCAGGGCTATGGGTGACACAGCGGCCAATCGCGGAAGGTGAATTAACCGTGACTCCGATCCACGGCGAGCCTCGCTCCAGTTCTCGGTTTGCTCTCGTCTCAATTAATTAAGAACCGCTTAATTGCCGGCCGGCGATCTGCCGGATCAACGAGCTCGTTGTTCCGTGAAACGCGGATCGGCGCGATCGGTCGAAACGGTGAAAACACGGGGAGATGTCACTCCCGCGCGACGTGTTCACCAGCGAAAGCTGTGTCCCGTCTCGTTCGATCGATTTGTACGAGGAATTGTTCGGCAAGGTCGTCAGACTAGCCAGGAAGTGAAAATCAATTTATAAAACGAACTGCGAAAGGATAACATACAACTCTCCAGGAACTAAGGAACAAATTATACAAGGAATTGATAAAATAGGACGCACGAAATTGTGTTATAAATTGTAAATTGTTTTTTCTCTTTAATCTCTCATTAAGCTGGAGATTCAGGCATGTTATTTGAAAATTCATTTAGTACTCTAATGAATTGTTCTCTAAGATCTTATTCGTTCCAGTGTTTTCGAATCACGTAGTGTACCACATAAAATTTCGTTTCTCTGCAAATGTTTGTGGCACGAGGGTGTTCCCTGCCATTCGCGAGGCCGGATACAGCCATCCGGAGGAATAATAAACGCAGAAGGGAAGGTCAGCGACGGGGAGACAGAAACTGCTGAACAAGTTAAAATAGACGCCGGGCCACCTATGCCAATGACCCATATTCCCTCTATTCTCGTCGTGATGCGAATCAAACGGCGCCGTTTAATGCCACCGTGCCCGCGAATGTGGAATTCGCGCTCATTTCTCACTCGCGAGGCTTCATTTCCCTTCTTATTCACAATAATTGATCCCGACGTATCCCTGACATTACGGATGACTTCATCAGGGTCACTTCACACTTTTCAACTACTTTTACTTCCACCTCGTTAACAATTGTTGTTTGACGTCGATGCAGACTATTTTTATGTTGCATAAAGACATTAAAGCACGAATACATTAAATGGATTTTATGACTGTCGGTCTAGTGCGACTGTAAAGAATTGTTGTAATCGCGAGCCACGTACGCTACGGTGCAAAAGAAGGAAGCACCAAATATAATTATAAGTAGATTGCGGATCTTTATGCATTTATGAAGAAATAGATTAGGTGAAATATAAAACAGTAAGAGATTAAAAACATTCGAGAACAAAGCCGTTAAGGGATGAAATCAATCTTTATATTATTTCTGCTTCCCACGATCAATGCAAAATATTTTTATTTTATTCATAAAGATCCGCCGTCTAATTATATGATATAATGACAAACAATATCTCTTTATGTAGAAATTATAACACATAATATTCTCAGAACTATTCAGTTAAACAGCTATTCAGTAAAAACAGAATGTTTAACAATTCAGTTAAACCTTTTTCAAAACTTACTGTGTTCTTATTTGGTTTTTTACGCTTTTCTATTCAATATGACCGGGTGCTTCTTTCTTTTGCACAGTAGCGTATACCGTGAAAACGACGCGTTGCTAGCGATCGAATCGAGTATTGTAGCTGCGAAGCGTTCTCATTTGCATACCGAGTAATTTTTAGACATTTCTGCGTCGTGTACCGTCTGAAATAAAAATGAGTAAGGTGAACGACGCGACGTCAGCGTCGACGTAACGACACGACATGCTAATGCGATGATTACGCCATTGAAACGGGCCGAACGATCTGCTCGAGGCTTAAAGTGCGTTCGCGAGGTAAACACGGGACGCGGAAATATAAAACGGATTACAAATTATGTAAAAAACTTCTTTGATCTTTGTCCTGTATTTTCATTTTATTTTTTTCTTTTTTTCGTGAATGGTCGCAGAGAAATAAAAAGGGAAATGATTTTGGTGAACGAGGAAGATGAATAAATTGAAAACGAGTGTAATCTATCCCATAAATTATAAAGTCGCATTTTTTAAACACGGGAATTGAGAGATTTAAGTTTGATACTACTTTTAGCAAGATCAAGATCTCCCTGGCCGCATGGTGAATGTAGATCGCAAATAAATAGACAATGATCTTTTAAAAGGAATGAGGGATCGATCGTTGATCGGTTTTAAAAATACTCGAGCACTCGGCTTCTAAATCTACTCGTGATCCAAATTCTATCTTGATCTCTATCTTGTTTCTCTCCGGAGCATCTGTCGAGCGATAAAAATCTTCGAGTTCTTGTGGTTCGATTTCTTCAAATGTTCATAATTGTTTTTCAGAATGCAGTTGACGTCGTGCTGTAGATGTTACTCGCTGAAAGCGGGTACAATATTCACCGGGGTCCTTGGCATAGTGAGTACATCTAGTTCGAATAATTTAATACAATCATACATATATAAATAATATTTCTTCAAGCATTTTATTAATTTCTTCTTTCCTGTCGTTCAGATCCTCTCGATCATCTCGTTGATCATGATCTTCACTCTGAACGTAGAATGGAAAACGATACTGATCGACGTGCTGGACCAGAGTATCGTCAAGATCATTTTCGCGATAAATCTGTGCATGACGATCCTCATCTCAACGTTACTCATCGTCGGCGTTTGCAGGGTAAGGAGAAACCGCAATTGCATAATCAATCGCAGCCTTGCGTACCATGAAACAGAAGTCACAAAAGCATAATGTCGCTTCTCAATTCCAACATTAAGGAATACATTCATGTTTATAGAAAAACACGTTTATGATGCTACCGTGGGTGGTTCTGGGTATCATACTAGCGGTTGGACTGCTGATCAGCGTGATCTACACGTCCATCATGTTCTTCGTGAATCATGAAACCTTAAATGGTATTCTGTGGCTCATAATCGGCCTCATAGCTGTCGGTGAGTACCTCCATCCGAATAACCATCATTTTAAATGCAACCTTCATCCGAATAAACCATCACTTTTTACATTGATTAAATTTAATAATTAATTTTGCATAAAAATCCGCAGTCTAGTCCTAAGTACAAGATAAAAATGATAGAAGTGCAGGCTTATTGTTAGAGCTAGCTCCTTTTCACACCCAGTGAGAGATTAAATTGCTTTTTAACCCCTTGCCCTGCAATATCGGGTCAGAGGTCAAGGGGTTAACGAAAGTAATAGACACGGAAAAATGTTTAAAAAGTGAAGCTACCTATTTGATCTTAATCTTTCAATGTAATCTTCAAACCAAATACTTTTTTTCCAGTGATCTACACGTATCTGTGGCTGGTGGTGTTCAGCTACTTCCAGCAGCTGAAGTACGACAAGCTGAACAGCAGGATGGGTCCCTACGGCAGGCCGTACAATTACCGGCGACCTTGAAAAGGACCGTGGCAGAGTATCATGTGACAAGAACGATCGGGAAGACTCATATCCCCCGGAGGAGTTAGACTGTTCTTAATCCACGATCAAGATTAACAGTGTAATTGCTTCGCAGAGGGGTCGCTTGAAGTTCAATCAGCGCAATCGCACCAAAGCACGAGGCATCGCGGCTTCCCGTCGACGAGAGATTTATCGAAAATCGTATACCTAATCGTGTTTCGTGACGCAACGCTAATCGCGAATGCTAGATTAGAACGTATTTATGGCGCCGAGAGATTGCTCCCTCGAACGATTATATCGGCGTCTACGAACTTTCACGATCATCTTTTACGGAGGCCAGGCCTTATTTTTACTATACACTTCGAATTCTGACAATTTATAATCCGAATATCTCCGCTTTAATTCTGAACATTTATTCTAGAATTTAAGCATTGACATTTTACACAGAACAACGAAACCAGTTCTGTTTTCAAGGGAACAAAATGCAAGACTGCAGAGTATTGTAGTCTGTTTTTCGCGAGGAGAACAAAGACTTAATATATACCCAGTTGCCAGTTGGAGATCGAAAGTACAGTAGGACCTCGGTTCACCGGCTTTATCGAGAGATACAGCCCGGATAAATTAAGTTTAATTAAAATGATAATTTTAATAATTAAAGGAATAATTATAAAATATATACCTTATATTCCAAAATAAATTTTTTAGTCTTGAAAATTTATTTCCCTTTATAATATATCATATTTAAACGCATATTTGTTTATATTCGGGATCCGGTTAATCGAGTTCCTACTGTACTGTCAATTTTTCAGAGAACAGGCTTCGTAATGCAATTATGATGACTGTTAAAAGGGATACCGATGATCGTTCGGGGGTCTGTTCGACACGCATAATGTACAATATAGTTTGTCACGAGTCGCGCAAAGCACGAGTCTATTTTCCTTCGCTTTGAGAAACGACACTGCCGTTGCACAGCGTTTCGGCGGTATCAAAATGGCGACGGCGATCCACTGCGGGACAGGAATAGATTCCGTTTTCAAGGATAACGAAAATGTTAAGCGTATGCAAAAATATACGCGTTGCCTCACCGGCCGAGAACCAGTCTCTCCTACGCAAGGTTAACGACTGACTTATTTATTTCACTCCGTCATTTCCCGCCCCCACTTTTACACGCACGCTGACCCACGATTTGTAATCCGTTGTTACACCGTGTCGAGTAAATTATTTCTCGTATCCAACGTCGTCCTGTCGATTTCTTCCTCGCCAAGGACTCGACCATATTCTTCTTCAACCCTTTCGCCACGGATCTACAGGCAGAAACTAGCTTTTCTGACGTATACCACAGTGGCAAAAGGGTTAAAAAAGGTAAAAAACGAGGATTTAGAATATTTTGTAGGTAGAGAGAATTTAGATCAATTTTAAAGACCTGTTCACCGCATTGAAATCTATTATTTATAGTAGTACAGAGAATAAACTTTTCTATCGTGTTTCTATTTTAATACGTTTAACTTCGGTTTTTTTTTTTAAATCATTTATCTGAAGTAACCATTGACACAATGATGTTCGTCGATATACATATAAGTAGTTCATTTATAAAAGCGACAATGAAGCGACGACTCTTCGGAGACGTTCCAAGTCTGAATTAACGATTAAGAAGTGTTTCATCGCTAACCACTGATATTTGAAGCTACTAATAAACGAGAAAGTACAAATGTTATATAAGTTTGTTTCTAAATAAACGAATTAATCGATCAACAAATAATTATACTCTGGTTTCCTCGGTGAAAGGGAAGTCGAATGCAGAGGCGAGCCATCGTGATAATTGCGAGATGGATTACTGGAGCTTCTAATGAACTATTTGAATGCGTTTTCCACGTTCTCACGAATGAACAATGAAAGAGTTGCCGCTGCGAGTCCAGTGGCATGGCTGTCGCAACCGAAGTCTGTTGGCGTTGAAGCTCTTCTTACCTTCCGAGGCTGACTTTCGAGGGACTTGTTTCTGAAAGAACAGTATCAGAGGGAAGAATAAACTAGAATTTTTATAAAACTGGTGAAACTTGCTTTACTAATAATCAGGGATATGCGAGAACCCGAAATAGCGGGTCGGGAACACGAAATTTTTTCGGGATCGCGACAGTGCCCAAAAATTTACAGATTTTCGAATTTATCGGGATTCCCGAAAAAGTAGGGATTCTCGAAATATTATTTATTCTTTATATATTCAATATAATATAATTAATTATTTAATCATTATACAAAATTCTTTTCATTAAAAGAATGTGGTCTCGAAATTTTCGGGAGACCCGATTCCTTCGGAAATCTCGAAGTTTTCGGGAATCCGACCCGACCCGCTTCGGAGTTCTCGCACACTCCTACAGATAATATATTATCAGTGATAATACTCACCCGAAGGAACTGAAACAACCACTGGGATGCGCCCACCCTAACAGCAATCGCTCAAAATGGCCGCCAGTGAACTCGAGGAAGCCTTCCATCCCGCACAGGAGAACTTCAAGTTCGGAGAAAAATTAAGTCACAAAATATAAGGACAAACTTAGCCCGCGGATCTTGTA
Source organism: Lasioglossum malachurum (assembly GCA_028455605.1). Lineage (NCBI taxonomy): Eukaryota > Metazoa > Arthropoda > Insecta > Hymenoptera > Halictidae > Lasioglossum > Lasioglossum malachurum. Next base: position 21,611,291 of record CM052316.1, read on the forward strand.
TAATCTGTATAATCTGGATTCATTGATTCTACCTTGTTTATCTTACCTTGTTCCATCATCAAGTCCGGTGTCTGATAAGGAAATCCAGCTGCCTCGATGTCGGTTAAATCCTGAAGGATCGAGGAACAGTAGGAAGCTACCAAATCGGACGTGCGTATCGGCAGACCATACTCGCATCTCAGCTAAAATAAACCATGAAGAGACAGTAGTCTGCAAGACTTTTCCACCCCACATAAATTAACCCTTATAGCAATAACCAGCAAATGGGTACTCGCTTTCAATTTCTTTTCAAAACTTCTTTAACATTTTTCTTGAATGTGTGATCACTAGACTTCATGCGAAAATAAAGATTTCTGCATCCAGATAACTCTTTCTCGAATAATTTGAGCACATTGACGATATTTTTCTTCTTCAATCATCTGAATTTTTCTCGTATTTTAAATTCCACCAGGCTATTTACTATAAATGCATAAAATCCGCAGTCTAGTGATCACAGATTAATTTGCAACATTAAGTTGCAATGTCATTGAATACCGTAGAAAATTTTGGTTATTGACACAAGGGTTTCCGATATCAGATTCTTCGAACCGTCTTCGCCACTTGGACGATCAGCAGTCTGTGAGTCAGAGGATACCCTCTGGTTACGTCCCGCCTCATTAAAATCTGATTGCACGTATCGGGCATTCGATAACGAGAATTCAGCCCGTTCGTAACGATTTCGCCGAGACAACGGTCGCTCTCTTCTTCCTTGGGCGTTCCTTGCATTATCAGATCGCCGATGTCTCGATAAGTTATGCCGGGCGTTGGGCTGCTTCTATCGACGCCGCCATCTTGCCAGAATATGGGTCGCAGCCACAGAACGGGATTATTCAACGTGTGGTGCACTGTAATCAGTTTCTTTTCTAAATGTCATTGTCATAATTGTCACCTGCACGGTGTAAATTATAAACTCATTTACACAATTGAATGTTCTTATTTTGCGGAACGAGAGCGTCCATCAGGTATCGTCTTGTCGAGTCGCAGAGCTTCAAAATTCTTGTTAAGGCTTCCCAATATTTGTTATCGAGCTGTTGCGCATTTTTGTGCATTAACGTGGCCGCTATGTTTGCTGTCACAAGAACATTGTTTATTTTATTCGTCTACCGTTTCATTGGTTTTCATATTTCAAATGTATTTCAAGGTAACAATTTTATCTTCGTTACCTTCGACGATAGTGATAGAGAAGGTGGCGTCGGCGTTCATTTGGTCTAGCCTCTCATGAATATAATCAACCACTTTAGTCAGCGCTGTCAGCTTATCCTCTACAAAGCACACCAGTATGTATAACAAATTATGAAACAAATCATGTTGGACATAAAAGAAGCAATACAGCTAGTTTCTCCACTGTCAGATGTTCAAAAATTATTTTTTTATGCTCGATAAACGATAATGCAAGGGTGGGCTTTTTCCAGTAGTCAAAAGCGCTAGATAAAAGATCAATCTAGGCCGCAGTCGCCCTCGAAAGTCCTATTTTTACGTTTACGAGGCGTAGTTTGCATTATTCGGAAACATACAGCTGCGCATGTATGTTAAAATTGGACTTTTGAGGGCGCTTGCGGCCCAGATTGATCTTTCATCTAGCCAATCTAGCCCTTTTGACTACTGAAGACCCCCATCATTATCGAGAAATGAGAAGGCTCGTCCCGCACCCTTGCAATCCTGGAAACGAGTATACTCCCGTTAGATCGCGATTAAAGAAGCAACGAGTCCACTTGATGATTGAACTGAAAATGTATCGATTGAAAATGTCCAGGTCTCACCAAAATTGTCCGAGATCATTCTCCCACGAGTCCAAGGCGAAAATCCGCAGAGGAGCAAGATCGCCCAAGTGCCAGTGAGCCCTCGAAGTCCCTTCATCCGGGTTGTCTGCGATCCTGAAGAGCATCCTCGTGTTCCCGGCGGCTTTATAGCAGCAGCCCCACCGCATGTGCCACGAGGACTTCACCAAATTGATAGGGAAACGCGGTGTCTGTTCGTCACGTGCGCCGGAAGCACGACGGCCAGTTTTTCTTCATGATGCTCGACGTATCTAATCCTGGCTATCTGTCTCTCGAGGCTCGGAGAATCTCTCGGATCGAGGTTTTTCCCAACGAACCACTTGTTGGAGGTTCAGTTCCGAAGGGAAATAATCTTACCGTAGCTCTTCTACTTCGACGTAAGTACAGGAAGTTTGAGAAAAGAAAATGAAGAGACCAGGCACGTATTTCTTAAAGAAGTTTATTAAGGATTCCCGATTGACACCAGCCGGGATTTATGGTACTGTTCTTACATCGTATTACATGAATTCTTTCAGTGAAATTTTCGTTGAAAAATGCGACGATTACCCCTCTTGATGCCTCTTACAACTAATCTTACGATATCGAGATGACGGTGGATGAATTTAGAAACAATCCTGATGGAAAGGGTTCACATACTTCTCCGAAACGCAGCCGGTCAATCCGCGGCCTAATTTCACGCACTTCCCTATGGTTTTTCTGGTCTGAAAGAGGAAGTGTTGAAAATACTACTGTATTATTTCTGTTCCGTTGAAGTTATTAAAAAAAGGAATCAATGCCCATGAATTTTTAAATTGAAAGTTCTATCGACTGAAGCTAGTGGAGTGAATCGCAGGCAACAATTCTTCTTTTCAGATTTAAGCCATTCTAAAATAGTTCACGGTTGATATCAATCTGTTAGATATTTTTCAATTATTATGACTTGATTGCAGAACAAAATACTTACGACTTGATATTCTATCTCGCACAATCGAGCCCCACTATCCTCCAAATTCTCCTGTAGCGAATCGATCTAAAATTTCATACAAAAACGCGGAGGGTTGAAAACTCGCAGAAACGACTTTTATAATTTAGTGAATAGATTGAACGTTCACCATATTGGGAAGATTGTGCGTCATAATTACAGGAGTTTGTACGTTGTTCATCATTTCGTCCGACGCCAATGTTCTCGCCGCGAGGATCATTTTGTATTCCCAGAGAGTGATTAAAACGACGAAGCAGAGGAAGTTCGATGTCCTGGAACGAAAGTTTGATGAAAAGTCAGAACAGAGAATAGCGTCGGTTCAACTGAAATAGCTAAGTTTGAAAATTGGTAGAACGTAACTCACATGTTTGTGTTTAATGTGAATTTGCCGTCTGTAAAACGGACGATAGGAATCTTTGAGAAATGATATCGTACTGTCAGTGGTCCAAGTAGAGATGTCTTTTATATTGGTAGAGAAGCCAACCAATTACTCATCAATTAAATAAGGGTTTCGTCCCTCTAGTTAGGGTTGTAATCATTTTCGAAACATATCAATTGGGACACTTTGTAATTAGGTCGAACTCGCAGTGATACCGAAGTTCGATGACCCAGTCGTTCTTACTAATAGTAGTAGTATACATATATATAAAGCTGTATTCTTTTTAAAATTTATTTATTTTCTTATTTATTATTATTATTTATTTATTATATTGCAGTATTTAGTACCTCGCCTGTATTGCAGTATTGCAATAGAAGTCCGAGTCTCTCAGAGCCAGTCAACATTCCGGTTACAAATGTTTAGAATACGAATTATGTACATATACAATACAAACATTTTATGTATGAATCTACAACAAATAAATAAACACAATGCAATAAAAAGTATATCTGCGTATATGTTTATTGAACCACCAATTTTTCCCGCACTTCCGACTTGTGTCCCAGAGTTACAACACTATTGATTTCCGCAAAAATTTACGCTCGTCTAACTTATCATTAAGATACACTACTGATTTAAAATTGCAAACGTAGCGAAACTTTGAAAAACAAAAATTTTCGGCCGTCTGGCTTGTCGTCGAGTTGCACTACTGAATTTCATGCCACCTCCTTCGATATTATGTACTCCTAATATAAAATTCAATCTTTTCCAAATCACTCCCTTAGCCACCTTGCCATCTAATTTTTTAGTAAAAATAGGCAATAGATCTCGAGGTACAGAATAACTTTTAAAACAATTGTGTATAAAAATAAAGTGTAAGGAAATAATGCTCGTTTATGAAATATTTTGAAATTACAAATTGAGGTATCTCATATGAAATTTGTGAAGTAGGAATTATTAATTTTCCTAAAATAATACTTTATTATTGCTTTATTACATACAATACAATATTTCGTGGAATTTTTTTAAAAGTTAGTGTGGGGGCAGCACTATATTGGCGGCACCGAAATCATCCGAGTGATCCCGAGCTTGAGCTAGCTTGAGCCGCATGAGCACTCTCTTATTGTCTGTGGTTGTAATTACAAATTATTTTGTAAATATTAAATAAGTACTTAAATCATTCGATGCACACAACGAACAACAGATAACGCAATGGATATTTTAACAGTTCTACCGTTACTTTTATTTACTTTAATGGTAAGTACAGAAGTTACTACTTAACCTCTTATTTTTCATTATGTACATATAAACATGTATACGTGTTAAGATATTGCGTGGATAAAGCAGTATAATGACAGAATTAAATTTTTGTAGTTTTTATTATATAGCATTACTTATGATCTTTATTAATACATACTGATAAAACATTTTCAGATGAATAGTGTAAGTACCGAATTTTCAGCAGATGATTGTAAAAGCTTGGGCTTTAATAAAGCTAATTTACTTTGTTCTACGTGTGAAGAATTTAATAAACGTGGCTTATCAGAGATATGGCAAGTAGAACGTACATTATGATTGAACATATACATACATTATGATATAACATATATTATTCCATTGTTCAGGGATAAATGCAAAGAATGTTGTCTAAAAGATGATGATTACGATGCATCTGGATCAAAACGTTATCCACGTGCTATTCTTGAAGTATGCACATGTAAATTTGGTGCATATCCACAAATTCAAGGTAAAAGAGAATTACATACATAAATTATAGTCTTCGTATCTGTATGATATAATTTTTTATTGTACTTGTTCCAGCTTTTATAAAAAGCGATAGACCTAGCAAATATAAGAACTTGCAAATAAAATACATCCGAGGCTTAGATCCAATTATTAAATTATTGGATGCTGACAACAAAGTTGAAGATATTTTAGATATTCACAAGTGGGATACAGATTCTGTTGACGAGTTCCTGGCTACCCATTTGTCTACGGATTAATATTGTTTATAACAACTGGTGCACTTGTATTCGATTAAATCACTGTACTTTAATTGTAAATAATAATTTTTCTACCTAATTTATATCTGTATTTTTTGGTGACTTCGGTTATCAAATATTTCATGGGGAAGGTACAAAGTCCAATCCATTTTGAATATCATTTATTTTTATACTTTCTACAATACTGATGTAGAAGAATTGAATATTGGAATGAAAAGACTTTTAGATGATTTTTTAAAAATACGATGTCAATTTTTTATTATTCGATTGTTCTTGTAAACAATCATTGATCTATATGTTACTTCAGTGAATAGCTTAGTTAATTAATACAAAGAAGTAATGATTGAGATACAGTAGGTGATCATAATTGTTTTATAATTTGATTTTCTGTAAATTAAGATATTATATAAAGGTAATAACATTAGGTATAAAGATGAAGTGAAAATTATTATATATGAAAGTAAATGTTTCGACATTTTTATAAGGCAATCGACGAACTATTTGCATTTTCCATATATCAGTATTCTTTACAATACATCTTTGATCACATAAAACATACAGTCCTATAGTAAAATCTTATCGCATTATCATAAGAATAAAATCATTATGATATACTGTATATAGACTTTGATTATACGTATTTTATTACACCAGACATAAACTGAATAAAATTAATATTAATATCTTAATTTTATTGCAAGATACTTCGTATATTTCATCAACACATGCCTAATAGGAATGAATCTCATTTATAAATTTCATAGTATGGTTATTATTTAAAAAAACCATTGACATATTTCAAGTACTCGAATATTAACCGTATCTTCTGGTATGGAATAGTTACAAGATACACGAGAGTATAGCGTTTTCGTTTAATCTTCTCTGTTTCGAATCTACCCACCGTCTATTGCAGACTCTATGTACTACATACCATTGTAAGTGGTACATAATTAAAATCTTGTTTATCAAGTAAGCTTGGATAAATAATTGCCTCCTGCATATTTCCCATCGTACAGAAATACATGAGTACCATGTATGATTCGTAATAATGTTATTTGAATATCGATGACTGGAAAATAGACGAAATGGTGGAATCTAAAAACGGACTAAATAGTGTAATAACTACTTAATATATCCAAGCTTACTTTACTCTTAGGATAGGTACTATTACCTATTATCGTCGACCCCTTCGTGATCGCGGACTACCACGACCACGTGCGAAACCACCTCGTCCACGAGTTGGTTTCACTTGAGGACTCTGTTCTCTCTCTACTACTTTTGGAGGAGTTTTTTCTGGTTCAGCTGGCGGTTCCTTCTCATCACCGTCATCAATTAAGTTTCCTATTTCTGCGTCATTGTCGTTGTCGATATCAGCCCACGCTTTGTCGGCCGGTGTTGTCTTTTTGTCTTGAGCGTTAGAGTCATTTTGAGTAGCTGGTTGGCTGTTGCTCTCGCCTTCACGATGCTCTTCTTCCTCAGATTCAGCATCTGCCTCGAGGGGATCGTACTTTTCGTCCCCGTCTGCCTTCTTCTGTGCGTTCGCGTTCTCAGCGTTATTTTCTTGCGATTCCTGCTCTTCCCCGTTGTCTTTCTCCTCGGAATGAGCAATCTTACGACGCTTCCAACCTCCTTCGTACTCTGTACTATTATCTGCAGCGTCCTCATTAGACTGTAAAAAATAAAACGATTGTTTTCAGTTATATTTTATTATGCTCCAAATATCTTCATTGGAATTTATCTCGATGAATATTATACCTCTTCTTTCTCTGTTGTTTTTTGTTCAGCACTGTCATTAGTAGACGTCAAAGATTTTACTTCTTGCACGAAATTTCGGTAATGAGTGATGCTGCGCAAGTGAGCATTCATATCTTCTTCTAACATCATGAATCTTCGACATTTCTCACAGTAAAATCCTTGGACGTCTTTCACCATGGACTTCCCTATAATAATATACATAGTAAATAATACTTCTATTATTAGAAGAAATTAGAGGTGTGCGAGAACGGGAATAAGTCGAGAATTTTATTCGCGGATGGGGACGGGTTCTCGAAAATATTCGAGAATTCTGAAATTTTCGCACACTTCTAGAAGATACTTTGAAGCTATATAAACGTCCTCGGTGAAATTTACCGATGGAAATTTGGTTTTGACGGCAGTATTTGTAGGATGGTATTTTGAATTTCTTCTCAGCCAGATTCTCGGTGATGTCTGTTATATATTCTTGTTCTCCAACGGGCTCTTCTTCCTTTTCAGTTTTTATCTCAGTGCCGACGTCCTTTTCTTCATCTTCGGCAGTGCGTACTTCGGCTTCTCCTTTAGCCAGTTTGTCTGCAATGAAAAAAAAGAGAATATGCATTTAAAAAGTACGTTATACATTGTTTATACGCTCGTATAATTTTGTGCGTGTTTCGCGTACCTTTTTTCTTATTTTTTCGCTGTTCTTCACATTGCACAGCATTCTTCATATGCGCGGGTGTTAAGCAATGTTCGTCGTATTCGATACGCGACGGGAACTCTTTCAGGCAGGGGAAGCATCTTGGGTGCAAGAATGTCTTCAACTGTTGATGCTTGTCGCTCTTCCGATGCGTTGATAAAGTACCGTAAAAATTTAAGTCGCACATTGTACAGTACTCTCTAACGTTGAGGTCCACGGATACCTAATAATAGCGATCGTAATTAGAATACATTCAATGAAATAGTACAAAATTTCAGTATTTTTATACACACTTTTTTTCCACGACGTTTCGAGTTAGTCAAGCTAAATTCACGCTGTTCTTCTGCTATTCTCAGCTCATGCCTCATCAAGTCAACTTTCAATTTGTACATTTCGTCTAACTTCTCCATCATCAATTGATGTGCACGTCCTCTTAAATGATTCTCGAAGGACTAAAAGAATTATTAATTCATGAAACCGATGGAACAGGAAACGTTACATCCACGTTTCTCTGATTTTAATGAAACTTACATATCCATCCCACATGTGCTTATTACAAATGTGGCAGAACATATGGCTCATTGGAACCTCTGCGTAACGACTCTCAGCATGTCTAGCTTCGGATTTTTTGCCAGTCATCTTTGCGTCTTTCTCAGATGTAGACGCATTCAGATCTTTTTCCGCTTCCTCGGTAGACGTTTTGTCTGTTTTCTGTTCAGCATCGTCTTGAGACTTTTCATCATCGTTGGACTTAGTAAGTTGAACACTCTCCAATTCTTTCTTCTCGTCCTTCCAATCGCGTTTCTTGTCTTGAGTCTCTTCAATGACTTCGCTAATATAGAAACAAATGCACAATTTCTTTTGTAACTACAAGAAAATTGCGACCAGCCTTGTTGTAGTTTCTTTTTTAAAGATGACTTAAATAATTAATATCTCTTCCATTTGTTTTAGTCATAGCACAGGTAAATAAAATTTGTAACTTGGAAACTAGAAAGAAAACTGGGCATGATATATTCATGTCTAGTGAAGATATCTGATTTGCCTGTTATTATGTACAATCTATATTGAATAACGTGTATAGTAAGAAGAATACATCGGGACATATTCTTTATGTAATTATAGAATATTACGTGTTACGAAATTGTAGAAATTCTAACTAAAATTTGTAATATGAGTCGAGTTTCATCAACAATGGGGGAGGGAGAGAGAATATATAACATACTCTAAATGGATATACGTGTATATACATAAATCTGTATGTATTCTTTCAAAAAGTCAGTTTAGAAAAGGGGCACAATGTTGATATTTATAGAATAATATACCGTATGCACGTAAGAAGCACCGTGCATACAAAGACAGGTGATAGAATGAGAACTTACTGAAGTTTGAAGAAACTATTCACAATCACCAGGAGCTTACCTTTTCACAACAGGTGCTTCTGCTTTTTCATTATCAGAGGTCTTAACGTCCTGCTGTTCCTTTTTGGCAGTCTGATTTTGTTTAGAGGCAGGAATTGGTTTAGAAGATTTATCGTTGCGATGCTGAGTTTGGTTTCCGTTCATACGCTGACTGCCAGACTGGGGTGCACGAGATTGTTGTGCAGATGGACCACGTCGCCCAGCAGGGCCATCACGGGCGCGATTGCCCATCTAGTCATGTAGGTCAAATGACCAAACCGTCATGAGAAGTATCTGATGTAATTGCGATTCTTTCACGAATCGAATTCGGTCTTTACAACCTCTAGGATTGTTGATGGGAGAAAAATATTCTACACGATTTGGAAGCAGGACGTATATCGGTGTTTCAATGAACACCAAAAGGTCAGTATTTTTTCCACGTTCTCGTGGAGGGGGAAAAGGAAAATAGTAAGTAGATAATTGAAGATGCTCACAATCATGGCATCGTCTAACTTTGCACAGGCAATGATCGTACAGATCACAAGATATGATATTTATAAAACGCATATACATCATTTCCTTTGAACATAGTTCGATAAAGCTGAATGAAAAATAATCAACAAGAAGAAGACATTAAAACAGTCAAAAATGCAGCTTGCAATCAATATTTTTGAGTAAACAATTTCCATCAGTCTCAACTGTAATGATGAATAGAAGACTTGGACGGAATATCTAAATGAACCAAGTCAGAGGGAAACCGTATCTGCTTGTCATCATTGAAATTTTACTGCACAAAACCACACAGTTAACATCCACTACTAAAAATGAGAAACTGTATTCTGAAATCAATACACGTCTCGTTACCGTGTTCTATAATGAAATAAAATTGCGACGGCAATTAAATACTCCTACGAAAATCATATATGGCAAAACTGTATATATATCTCATTATACTTCACAGGGTAGCCATGAGTAACTTATCCACTGACTGAAAGCCTCATTAATGAATCGATCAATGAACATAAAGAAGGAGAATTAATACATTTTCTTCTTAAGAATTGGTGTTGTTGATGTAAAAACAAGAGTGTAGACTTAAAATTGCCCTTTTGCAATTTCTATTACAAATGATGTTTATACAATAGAATGATAACTGTTGTATAATCATACCTTGTTATATGGTTGGGGCCGTTGATTCTTCATCGGGTGTCTTATAGGCCGATCATTGAACCGTCCAGATTGAAAGTTTTGCTGATTTGGGAAATTTGGCCCTGGTCCGGAAAAATTATTACCCAGACTAAGGAGCGATGGTACCTGCTGTGTAGATGTACAGTTATATATATATATACATATATATAATTTTTCATACTAATAATTAGACTGCAGATCTTTATGTGTTTATGGCGTACAACAATTTTAAAAAAATATTAGAATACAAAATTCTATCGATTCCATTTTGATTCCAATTTCTTAAAGATTCAATTATAAAAATTAAAAATTGCATAAACATCCGCAGTCTACTAATAATTATAAAGAAATCAACTGTTTTAGTGCCATGTAGTGTGAAAACAGTATAGAAAACAGTACAATCTCAATGCTTGGCATTTATCGATATGGTTTTTGAAAGAACCCCTGGTACTAGAACAGTTTATATATTATCTAAATATATAATGAAGAGAGAGAGAGAAAGGTTTTACCTGTTGCTGAACATCTTGTTGGTTGCGAAGTAAATTTGTGAGGAGATTACTGGCTATTGCTAACTGTGCTTGGGGCGATGCTAACGACAGATTATTGCTTGGCGTCGGTAAGATTCCTCTGCCAGGCATCATTCCTCCTTCCCATGGATTCATTCCTCCGCTTCCACCGCCTCCACCACCTCCTCCCATTCCACCACCCATATTGCCACCCATGCCTCCTCCGCCACCCATGTTTCCAACTCTTCCGCCACCACCACCACCGCCACCACCTGCACCACCTCCTCCTCGGTTATTGAAGCTTCGATTCCCAAAGGAATCGCGCTTTATTCCTCGATTAAATGACATATCTGAAAGAATTTATTCAAAGTTAATACTTTTAAAGTGAATGTAATTGCACCTGTATATTGTATTGATTACATTTAGGATAACTTAAATATATCATATCTTTTGTATCCTTTATAATTCTCACTTTTAAAAATATTCTGAAATAAGCGGCTTCGATTAAAAACGTGTTATCCCCTAATCGTTCTCGACCTCACAAGACTTTAACAAAAAATTTTCATTTATAAATGGAGTATACGAATGGGCGTCTATTTCCGACACGAGAATTCAGCTAAATCTCGGCAATTATACCGCCCAAATTCTACTTATATAACAAAGAAATACATAACAATGCGTAGTGCATTTAATAGAGATAGAAAGGAGGACCTGATACAACAGAAAGGAAACAAGTAGTTTTGACTTTGTCGCTTGGTAATTTTTCACAGCAAATGACGCTGTACAATGTGACTAACTGTTCAATTTCCGCAAAGCTCAGTATCGAGGAATTTTTCTTTCACACTTTCACAAAACTGTTAAACAACGTTTCGCAATAGCTGTTATAACAAATCTTATCACTGAAAATCGATTTTAGATGTCTACTTACTGAAGAAATAGCGAACTTGAGCTCGGCACAAGAAAGTGAGGCAACACAGGAACGCTCAAGGAAATGGAGTCACTAATGTAAGCGTCTATCACGGACGAAGGCAGCATCCAAAATGGTCGACAATGGTCGACTCTGTCAAGGTGCTTCATTTCTGATTGGTCTAACGTATCAAGAAATTCTGTGCCGGATTGGCTTCTGATTAGCTGGTTCGCATTTTCATTTTCTGTAAATATAAACAAAGTAAATATTTATTCAAATTTTATTCGTTTAAAAAAAAAAAAGATTAAAAATCATATATATTATAGAACTAATAAATTACACATGAATGTTGAATTTTTTTCAGGCAAGAAAACAATGTATTGAACTTTATTCAAACTACATATGTTCATACGTTCATACAGAGGCTGTGGATGAACATAATAGAATTACACGTGCAAATCATAATCAGCGCCCAGGCATTTGTAATTTTACAATAACTTTGAATAAATACATACCGAAACTGTTGAAAGGTTCTTAATATTTCATTGAATAATGTTATTAAAGTATTTATACTAAAATTGTGAGGTATGTACAATTACATATCATTTAAGGTCGAATTCGTTACTGCTTGTGACCGTTTACCGGTAACCGTCGGTGTTGAAAAACACGATATGTACATATTTATTTAACGAGCAGTTTTATTTTTGAAATATTTTCAGGAAATAAGTATTCAATTTAATTATAATATATAATGTCAAATCAAAGATCAGTTTCCTGTGGTCTCGACTACTGTGCTGTGCCGGACCTTAGTAGCTGTCTTGTTACAGCAAACTCGTCCAAGTAAGTTAACAAAAACAGTATCTATGTAGAAAATGTTACAATTGTATCGTTTGATTAATCGTTTGAAAATTTTACATATGAATTGTTTACAGGTATGATTTCGTATTTGTCCCACTTATTCATCCTTTGTACAAAAGGGAATTCATTTCTGGTGCTGCGAAAGACCGTATCGGTCCTTTTACCAGACCAGACATAGTATTATGTAGCTCTGGTAAGTGAATTACACAGGTGAATTAAGGTGGTAGTCTCGTTTCCAGGATTGCAATGGTACAGGATATGCCTTCTCATTTCTTGATAATGCAAAGATATTTTATATTTATATAAAAGTCCTACTTTTACATTTACGAGATGTAATTTGCATTATTCGGAAGCATACAACTGTGCGTGTAGCTATTTTCATAAATAAACAGCAGATCTTTATGCAAAATCCAATTTTTTATGTGAATCACAACAAATTGGAGCAAAATAGAAATTTATTTCCTTAATATGCTTAATAGATTGAAAATAGTATAACAGTATCTTTAAATTTTTCTAATGTTTTTACTGTTTTAAATTACACCCACTAGTTTCTGCTATAAATGCATAAAATCCACTGTCCATTCATAAAGTTGTGGTAGCTACAATCTAGGAAATTTTTCTAGGAAAAACCCAATCTTTGCAATCCTGGAAACGAGTCTACCCCCTTAATAACTATGCTCACCGTCGCAGGAAGTTAATTACGATTTAATTTGCAGATTGGAATCATTTAATCATTGGTAAGCTATCGCAATACATTAGAGTCGATTCGAAAAATCCTATTATAAAGAGAAACAGCGAAGAGACTTTAAATCAAGAAATAGCATTGGCAAAACACTTGGGGCTCGTAGGAATCACTTTTAGATTGATGGGTGGAATAGAACGTAATGCAAATCTGGCTAGAATTATCTGTGATAAAGTATCGAGCACATGTACTTTGCAGGTACGTACATTGATTAGGTTTACAACTTATATGCTTTATAATATGTAGCATTTCTCTCTGAATTTCATTGTAGGTGTGGATACAAGTACCTATGGAAAATCCAATTAAAGAAGCTTATTCTTATAGAAACGAAGAGTGTTATTTGATAGAAAGCCCATGGGAATGGTGGAACGCCTTTAGAATAGTATGCGATTACGACAGAAAGATAGGTGTTGCATTAATTGTAAGCCATGACCTTCCTGAACAAGAAGAGGTACATTATATTATTTCCTATATGCAAAGTGTTCTATTTAATTTAAGTATCTCCAATATATTCGAAGTGCTGGAATTTTTAAATTAAAGTTTAATTGGAGTTGATTTGTTTGCAAGATTGACAGGTGGCTAGGAGAACCAGTCAAATGTTTGATCGTACCTACTACATTATTTATCACAAACAAAAAAGGATATCCTGTTTTGAGCAAGGCCCATCAAACATTGATAAAGAAGTTTGCAGTGTTGGAAGTACAGTTTGTACTCACGGGAGCGAATCGTCATCAAAATATTAGTTACTATCACAATTACTTGGAGTACTTATGGAAGGTAAACGATTTGCGAGCAGTTTTTATTATTTAATTTTATTTTAATTTGCCCACCTGAGCTGAAAAATTGTTTATAGAGTTGTCAAGTGAATGGTCCAGTAGAAAGATTTGCTCGTGGATACGAAGATTACTTACAATGTCCTCTGCAACCGCTAATGGATAATCTAGAATCTCAAACGTACGAAATATTTGAAAAAGATCCTGTTAAATATACGCAGTACCAAGCAGCTATTCATCAAGCAATTCTCGGAATCGCGAGCAAACCGAATAATAAGAATGAGAAAATGTAATATACAATATATATATATATATATTATCAGGAGCACGTATAAACAATTGCGCGCGCGCGCGCGAGGATAAGTACGAAAATATGTTTTTAATTGTAGAGTAATTATGGTGGTCGGTGCTGGGAGAGGACCACTTGTTTCTGCATCGCTAAATGCCGCGGAAATGGCGAAGAAGAAGATCAAAGTATACGCTGTAGAAAAAAATCCTAACGCAGTATTAACGTAAAACATTAATTGTTACAAATTACTCATTGTTAACGCAGCCGGAAGATATTTACGATTTGTTACATATAGATTACAGGCACTTGAGAGAGATATGTGGGCAGACAAAGTGACGGTAGTCTCGTGTGATATGAGAGAATGGGTCGCGCCAGAGAAAGCTGATATTCTAGTGTCTGAATTACTTGGTTCTTTTGGTGACAATGAACTATCACCGGAATGTTTGGACGGAGTTCAAAAATTCCTGAAAGGTATACATTTACTATATTACTGTATTTACTACATACTACACTAGTGTGCAAAAGAAAGAAGCACCCAAAACTGTGTTCTTATTTGATTTTTTACGCTTTTCTATTTGAATATCGTACAATCATCATAAACTATTCAACTATTTTAGACGATGGCATAAGCATACCGTGCAAATATACATCTTACATCGCTCCTGTACAATCTTCAAAGCTGTATAACGAAGTAAGACATTGTAAAGACAAGGACAAACATCCATTGGCACATTTTGAAACATCATATGTAGTTCACCTGCAAAACAAGTATGACATTGCAATACCAAAACCATTGTTTACATTTAAACATCCAAACAAAGGTAGGCAACAGTTCTGCTCTGTTCGTTACGAACTCGCATTATTGGTATTATTGGTATTATTGGTATTAACATAATTTCAGAGACCACGATTGATAATACACGATACGAGGTTAAAACGTTTGACGTACAACAAAATTCTGTGCTACACGGCTTTTCTGGATATTTCGTTGCAGTTTTGTACAAAGATATTACGCTGAGTATAGAACCGAGCACACGTAGTCCGAAAATGTTCAGTTGGTTCCCTATATTCTTCCCAATTAGGGTAATGGCAAAATATAAAATACATGTAAAATAAATGATATGGTATTTAATTTTATTTTTCTCACAGGAACCAGTGCAAGTGAAAGCAGGCGAGAAAATAACTGTTCACTTTTGGCGTCAGTGTAGCAGTAAAAATGTCTGGTACGAATGGTGCATCAGCAAGCCCATTTCAGGAGCTATTCATAATCCTGGTGGACGTTCTTATACTATAGGTTTATAATTTAGTATATTTATCATTATCTCGAAATTTCACTGAAACATCTTTGTAATGAATTTCTCAGAAGAATTCCGCGAATAAGTTATCATTTTTCACAATTTAAATAAATAATATCTTTATAGAAATTACTGAACACATGTAGAAATATTAAAGTACCTTTTTATCAAAAAGAGTATATGTATATCATTTAAAAAATTGCGATATATTTATGAAAGCGGTGGTCAAATTCGTTGTCGCGCGATAAAAATAGAAATTTGGTCCAGAATATAATACATGGAGATAATTCAATAAATGGTGATCTTAGAATAGAGATTCACGATTTTCCTCGTGAATTATTCACATTGAACCTGGAGGTCACCAATACTCTACAATCCTGATAACATAAATTACAAGTTATCTCCCAAATGTGTTTCTACTGACCTTTTAACCTCACGTGATTTCAATAACATTAAATATTTTCTGAAGCTGTTGGAAACCTGACATTTGCTGCAAAGTAAAACAACTAATTAGAGCAACTTAATAGATTTTTATTTATGATAGATAATAGATTTTATTTTGAATAACGTTCATTCTCGTGTTCTGGATTTTCTATATTCACATCAATTATTTTTATTAACGAATTGCACATATCAATGTACATCAAAGTTTTATAATGATCATAAAAATTGGACAACGTTGATTACTTAAGGTTCTCGTTTGGAACGGCTATTTTATTGTTAAGTAATTACACAGGCGGTAGTATATTTGTTTCGCGTTAACGGAGGCTTATGCGGTGATGAAATATATCCTATGAGATTAAAAAGGTCGATAATTTAAGAAACTCATGCTGTGTTTCATACGCATTATTCAATCATTCATTCGTATCGCGCCTTTCCGTTCGGTACGTTACGGAAAAGTTAGGAACTCTGTCAAGGACGACACATTGCAGACGACACGATTTGCAATAAGGTTAAGTTTTCGGAGCTGATCGGAATTTATACCTGATCAATTATAGAATAAAAATGGCAAAACTGGTCGCACAAATGGCTAAATGTACCGTGCAGACGTTTTCGTGTGCTTCGAGGACAAGTTTATTCACGCATCCTGTTTCAAGGGTATCCATACAACTCTCACGTTCTATTGCTACTACTCAATGTTTAAACGCCGGTAAGTTTGAAAACAAATTTGATAAAAAAAACTCGCCGACGATAAGAAAATTTTAATAGCAAACGTAACCAGAGTTGGGGATTGTTCTGTTAAAATGTTTTATTTAATCGTTTGATCAACATTTCCAATAAAAAAAAATGATTCGATTGATGATATTAATCGTTAACCATCAATAGTAGTATATTAATCGTATTTGAATATTATCCAATTCTGCACATAACACATAAGAATAACTTGTACTTGTAAAATGATATTTCATTTAGTATATATCATAGATTTCATTTTTATTTAATTGACCTTAGAAAACATTAAGTATTTGTGTGAGACTTACATTCGATAGCCTGTATTTATAAATGTTATATAATATGAAATTTTAAATTTTTAGGAAGGCTATATGCGAAAACACACGAGTGGATCAGCATCGATGGTAAAATAGGAACAGTTGGAATATCCAGTCACGCGCAAGAATCATTGGGTGATATTGTGTATGCTCAGCTTCCAGATGTTGGATCTATAATAGAAAAAGATGGTCAGAAAAATCATAAATATGTATCTTTTAAAATAAGACACCGATATCTTGGTCCACCTATTTAACAAAATTAAATTCTTGCAGCCGAATGTGGAGCATTAGAATCGGTGAAAGCTGCTTCTGAAGTATTTAGTCTGGTCAGTGGAACGATAATAGAAAAAAATGAAGCTGTTGAAAAAACACCTGGATTAATTAATTCATCGTGTTATGACAAAGGATGGCTGTTCAAAATAGAATTAACTAATCTAGATGAACTCAAAAGACTACTGAATGAAGAAGCTTATAAACAATATCTAAAATCTGATGAGCATTAAGCATCTTTGGCTGTAAATCTATACAAAGTTATTATTTAGTAGTAGTTTAATTGTCTCTATTAGTAATACTTTAATCTATTACGAATATAAAAAGGATTTTTATTTATTTTAAAACATGAAGTGACAAACATTTGTTTACACATTAGTACAACAATGTTTCATCGTAGAAACGTAAAACATTGAAAAATTTAAACGTTTTAAAATTAATCGTGTGACCGAATGAAAAAAGAAAAAAGAAACATTATGACGTGAATAAGATGGAATTTAAATTACGAAAGTATTTATAAAACAAACGTATATCTCGTATACTTTGGTAGAAAACATATTATATTTGTGAGCCATGCAAAGGCATATAATTTTCTATGTAAGATTAGGCGAATGTGCTTAATGCGATACATGAGGTGTAACATATGAACATTATGAATTAAGAATATGAAGCTGAGTGCAGTAGTTAGTTGATGTCTTTATTAACCACTGTGCATTTTTTTCTTCCTGTTATCATATTTGTACAAAGCAAACAAATGTTTTAGTATACATGTTATTCGATATACGAATGACACCGTTGTTGTTACAAATTATAGTAAACTTTGTGTTGTACACAAACGCATTTAAATTATAATAACATGTGTATATAAAAAAACGATTGAATGTTTTCAAATACTATTTGTAAATTTCTGAAAATTGTCTGCTTAATAATTTACATAGTACCATCCTTTACCCTCCTTTCGAAATCTATCGTTACGTCTCATGGATATTGTACATATTTTACAATAATACCAAAGACAAGGAGTGCAATAAGGGGAATATCATTGTTTAAAAGGAGTTCAATCAGTATAATATATAAAAAATAGCACTGTCGATCCTAAAAAGGAACAGTTATTAGTTAATAATAAAGATATATTTACAATCAATTATCTTTTTTTTCTACATAATTTACAATTGCCAACTCCTAATGGCAGTGTTAACAACGCAGAATAGTTCATCTTTAAATGTTAATTCCAATGATTTATTGGAGCAAAAAATCACATCGATATTAAATTAGATTATTTTGCCAATTATAATTAGTAACTGTACATATTTAACACAATGCTTATTACACCAGTATTATCGTACTTTCTAGTTACAATTATCAATAAACACGTTGTAACAGAATCGAGCGGACGATTAAATAGGATGGACACATACAAAGATCATTGATTTAGGGATATATTTAGAGACAATTTTCGTGGTATTTTTTTCTTCCTTTTTTCTTTCTCGAGATAATTATGTTTGCGATTTCCTTGAAGTTGTTCCAAAATTATCAGACCGACACGTTCTACAAGAAGTTTCGAGGACAGATGAAATTACAATAAATAAAGTGTTACGGTTTTCACTTGTGGTTTACCCAAACAGCAACATGGGATTTGAAGTTCTTTCAAAGCTTCGTTGGTAATCGTGAAATTTCGAGTCAAATATATTATTATACATTTCATGTACAAGTATAATCTAATTTGGAATAAACATAGTAGTAACCTAAGATAATAGCATGGAAATATATAACGGTTACAATACTTGAATGGAACTTTTACATTCTGTCGTTACGCATATTACAGAAGCCGTAGACATCAAGTCTACGTAAGGTAACACTCATACATTCCATTTAATTTGCTATCTGGGTGTCTATTCTGAGGTATGTGGTTCACTAAAAATGTAAAAATGTAAGACTTAATACAGTTACGAAGAGGTAGACATTCATATGCGAGTTAAATAAAACATTAACCGTTTTGAAAGTATTTTTCATGTTTCTTTTTCTTTTTTTACAAGGAATCGACAGCCGATAATAATGCAAACATTCTTTCATTTCGATCGATTGATTTGAAAAGAACCAGGCGATTTGAAAATTTGGGAACACGTTGATTACATTTTGTTATCTATATCGAAGATTTCAAAAATTTTTTTGACCGTGGACACAAATCTTTACTCACACGATAAGTACATGCATGTTTTCGAAAATATATACGTGTATATATATATTTATTTATTTAATTATTTATATTTATATTCTTCCATGGTAGTAATACTCGCAGCTAACTCCTCCTGGTTTGATTCAACACTTGATTCTCTTAATCTAATGTGGCATCGAGTTTTTCATCCATTATTTATCTTTTGTTACATACATCAACAAATCGTTTACATCTATATTTAATTATCTTATTACGAAGTCGGTGGAAAAGTGAAAGTAGTAAAATAGCATTTTTTCCAGGTACTTCTTTGATAGAGGATATAAACAGTAGGAGTTGCAAAGGGTGGTACTACCAGCCTACCAGTACGAGCAAAGATTTCTGTTCTTGTTGCCACACTTGAGCCTCGAATCTAGCACGTGTAATTACCGATGGCTTAGATACCACAGGCGTCGAAAAGACAACCTTCACAGCACTGAAAAGTTTCTGACTATTGACTAAACAATAATAATAATCTATTAGTGAAAAATTACTACGGTTCGATCGCTATCTTAACATTCAGTAAATATTTATCTATTTAACAATTGCGATAAGACAATATTGATCTTATATACTTAGTTGATAATCGCTAGATAATGTAGGACCACATAAACCTTGCTCCAATGATTCTTTCATTTCTTAAACAGAATCTTTATTATAATACAATATACAATAATAAAATATCGCATTTTTCGTGGTTATTTCTTTTTCCGCCACCTATTTGAAAAAAAATAATAAAAGAGAAAATACATGAATAAAGTTCTAAAATTAGTGAAGACATTAAGTAGCTAATGATTTTTTTCTCAGTAAGCAACAGAAATATATTTATTTCATTAAACTATACACAAAATATTATAATTACATATTTAACATGATTTATACTTTACAACATAATTGGAATGTGTTAACTAGTATTTACAATATAATAGCCCTGCTGTGTGCAAGTGTGACAAAATGCAGATTTTGTTTTAATTAGGAAGTTCTAAGGATGCCCAGGTGGCCGTGCGACATATATGTATATATGTATATATAAGTATATCACATGAAATTTTACTGTCGTTCAAGTATGCCCATTGAATCCCTTGCAAGGAGCACGATTATCGGTGTTCGTCGAACATTCTTTGTTTGTCATTCATCTTTTTTTACCTTCTTCGTTCGTGTTACTATGTATTTAGGATATCGCTTCTTTCTTTCTTTCTTAGTTTCTTTTTGTTCAAAATGAGAGCAAGGCTTCAGTGGTATGCTTAAAAATAATCGCTTCTAGTATTAGAAAAATAGCTTTGCTTATTTAGACAAAAGTTGCCTGCCCTTTGACCAATATTTTGTTAACCACCCTTTGTACTGTTTTCAAGGCATCTTGCTTACTGTTTCCCTGCGCTTGTACCCACCAACAGGGGTAGTAATTCTCCATGGATACATCTCTAAAACTTCAACATCAAATATAGAAAATATATGTCATTATGTTTATATATTTAGATACAGTTTATAATACATATATTATGTATATATGTAAAGTATGTACGTCTATACTTGATTTGTTTTTGCATAGGTATTTTATGAACCAGGGCCCCTTAACTTGGTCCAATACCTAAGCAGCGTTAGCTCTTAACACTAGGTTTACGGGACCCGTCATTTTGACGGATTTCGGACTTCATGAGCGAAATTACAAAAACCAATAACTATTAATTCTTTTCCAATTTATACTGACAATTATTGGTGTAGTGAGACGAATATATACCCAAATTTATTTCCCCCTCAGCCCTGTAATTTCAGAATTCTGTATGATGTATACCTATCGCTACAGATACCCGTCGAAATGACGGGTAAGTAGTTTCATAGTTAATTGTAATAAAACGTTTCTTTTTTTCATGAAATTATTTTTCTGGTGACAAATGTAAAAATAGTTACAACATACGTACTAAATAAAAATCATAATTCGACGGAGATATCTTTCGATGGCTTCCAACCCAATACAGTATACCAAATATAATATAATTCCAATCGTGTTTACTTGTGTAATGAATGATGAAAGTTTTCGTCGCAAAGAAGGACAGCACATGGAAAACAAAGAGACCCGGAGAGTTGCGGAAAATGTATCTGGATAACAGAATATGTCTGCAAGAAAATGCGCGGAATAAATGTATGAACAGTAAGGTTTGTATAAGTTTGCGTTTATTTATGCAATCCTAACAGATTTAATTAACTTATATTAAGTCTGTTAAGATATTGTACTTGTTTTTAAAGTAAATTAATCGTTTGCATTTGTGAAAAGGCTGACCGAGGCGATTTGAAAATTTGGGAACACGTTGATTACATTTTGTTATCTGTATCGAAGATTTCAAAAAATTTTTTTGACCATGGACACAAATCTTTACACACACGCTAACTACATACGATACAATGCATGTTTTTAATTTTATTTAGTTTTCTTTAACTTCATTGTTTTTAAAGTAAACTAATCGTTTGTATTTAAGAAAATGCGTCGTCCCTTTTACTCGTCAATTTGACGGGCGTCCGTGAAGATAGGTATACAAAAATGTCCGTAAAACTAGTGTTAATAGGTACTTGAGGTCCACTTTGACAGTAAGGAGCTCTACCGTGATTTTTGAGATATAGCAATAGACTAATACTTGGCAACACTGCCAAACAAATCTATCGTTTCATTTTCTTTTAGCATGAAGCATCTCCATGAGAAGAGTTTGAGTTGGTGCTCCACCACTACAATGCTTCTGGTAAAGATGATCTTCTCCCCTGCTTGCTACCACATGAATTTCGGGTAATACTGCTAGCAGCTTGTTAAATTTATCCTGTACACAAACATTTCGTTGATTTATACCAATTCAATAATCAATGAAGATACCAAGAAAAACCAACGTACCGTTACAGATGGATAACATGTTAATGTGTAATCCAAAAGAGCTTGTAAAACTTGTTCATGACCTTCTTGTACATGTTTCTTGTTCACTAGTCCACGAACTTCTGCACAATCAAATGAAAATTTGTTCGTTAATTATGTACCGTGTGTATAGTGTTCTCTTATAATTTGAATTTCTTTTTTTTTTTGACTTACCATGATTGAGCAGCATCAGGAATTTCATGCATATATAGTCCGAAAGATCGAATTTGAGTTCCTGAAGTTTCGACGACAACTCGTTGAAAAGATCTGCCAGGGAAGGAACTCCAAGTAGGCCGAGACAAAGGAGATCAAACTTTTGGCCATTATGAAGTGTAGTCTCGTCAGGTAGACTATTATGTAACCTTTGATGAAGGTGGTCGAGCACCAACATATCCGACCAGGAGTGTTGCAGCAGCTTCATTTGGTCATCAACCTGTCAAACAATTTAATAAATTGTTAGATACGTCTGCAACGTGTGTGTTATGTCACCTTGCAAAACTTTCGTACTCGCAGCATGTAATTCAATCGAACAAGTTCCCGTAAATAAATACAGAATTCGAAATTTTCAACATCGCAAACTTTCTCGCGATAACACAAAACCCAAGTTACTAAGTAAATATTTTATTTCGTGAAAATGGTACTAAATTCTCTTCGGAAATCTTCCGCACACTGCGTTCTATAGCAAGCGATTTGTAAAATTGCAAAAACAGTGTATTTACGTTCCATATTGTCTAGAGAATATTAAAAGTAGGACTCGAAACCGTGACAGATATTTTTACACCTTTGTTTATATATAGATATGGATATAGAGACATATTGCGCGCGTGTATATGTGTGTATATATATATAAAAAATCAAAAACTATAGAAAATGTTAAGTAGACAGTTTATAATTAACATGGGCCTGCTTTAGGGCAACCGCCATAACCCAGAAACGTATCTTGTTATGACCTAGATATGAGGCGATGCTTGAAATCATTCAGTGATTGTGCAATGCTGTTGGTTACCTCACATCCCCGCTCATACCACCAACAGGCCAGCGACGAGTTATTTATCGGTAAGAACTAACTTCTCTTGAAAAGATTCTCAACAACGGTTAAAAATCGTTAAATTTTTATCGTTATACTACCATTATACTGCTACTCTATAGCTACCAGTCGTCAAACCGTACACAAAGAAATCGTTTGTATATCATTACGAGGACTGCTACAGCACATAAGCAAAGAAAAAGAAAAAATCGTCGATCGATGGATCTACTAAAACGGTAACATCTCCACTGCCACTGCCTACACCGGTGACGTCTGCCACGAAGAGATTCATACAGCATAATGTTGAACTATGGTTCTTGGCCATCAAATGGTCAGGTGGAGTCTCGAAGAAATCAATACTACTTGATTGAACGTTTTTACATACCACAATCATTGAATTTTGAAGAAAATACAATGTTCCAAATGAAGTTTCAGCTGTACGCCATCTTGTGCGATTTGTGAAATGAAGAATTTCTCAACGAAAACAACAATCTACAACTGAAGTATCAGCAAATCCGTTTGATGTTGATAATCAAATCTGTTTCAATATATTACGTTGGTAATATTTTTATATTCTGAGTGATACAAATCTTCTGCTACTTTATAAACTCATGTAATTGAGAATTATAAATGACGTAGAGGCTGTTATTTTTTAAACGTCTCATAAAATGGCGGAAAATTGAATGCAATTGAAATATGAACATTTTGACAACTATACTGGATCAACCATTCTAAATGTATTTGTGAAGGTAGTTCTAGGGACATTAGTCTTTCTATTGGTCCCAATGAAGAAGTCAATAATTCAAATTAATCAGTAGAAACCGAGTAGTTAAATGATAATGTTGACACCCTGGATCACCACAGACCCAGAGACTGGAAAAGTATACCCTATAGATCGAGCTGACCTCCATTTTTTATAGAACAAAATTTGTTCGACATTTGTATAAAATTGGGTATCGATCAACTTTTATTGGAAATGTTTTTCTTTCGTCAGATAAAAATTTTGCCACACACGCGCAAAAATGCCGTCAATGTAACCACGATAAATAAAATAAAAAATACAAGAATTTTATCCCTAACACCTATCCTTAATTTTTAATTATTGAAATTATAACGATGCTTCGCGTATTACGAAACATAAAATTTTCATTTTGTTGAAGATTTATAAACTTGAACTTGTTTTACATAATATAGCTAATTTTGTTTTATTTATATAATAGTGCTGGAGTTGTTGGTGTGCTATATGAGTCACTAGGCTGGAGTACAAAGAGTTAAAGGAACACATTCCGAAAGAAACTTTTGGGAGATAACCTAATATATCCGATACGGTTAGTGTTAACACTAAACCTACCACGAGGGGTCAAATGACCCCTTCTAGATTTTTTATTTGACAATTATTCATATTGTAAAGGTGTTTTCATGGGAATTTATTGACTATATATTTTTTGACTCCAGTATATATTATAGTTAAAAAAAAAAAATCGCACAAAATATAAATTAATTTAATCTTGTTATTTTTATAATACTATGCGCATCAGTCACTTTTGATGATCGGGTAGGTTTAGTGTTAATGCCCAAATATATCGCACTATGCGACAGGGGGTTGTAGGGTTGTAAGCTTACCTTGAGATCTTTGAAGAACACCGAATTCCTAGCCCAGTCCACCTGCGAGAACAGATTCTGATCGAGCACTTTGCACATTAATTCGAACAAGTCCACTTCACACTGATTGTACGTTTGGTTTTGCAACAGTCCAAAAAGGGACGCCTGCCACTCGCGATCGTCGACCGTTTGCACGAAGTCTCTTATCATCGGACTAGTTTTCAAGGCGGCGGTCGAGGGTGCGGATCCGGCGGCTCCGTGAGGTTGCGTGGACTGTTCGCCGAAGTTGAAGGGCTTGGGACTTGGGGTGGTAGAGTTGGCAGCCCACAGCTTGCTATCCAGGCCAGGGTTGAGGTTGTGCAGGTGATTACCGCCAGAAATGTTTGGCTGGGAGGACGGTGCGATCAGTTGGTGCTGACCAGCTCCGCTGCCAGCCTGTGTCGTGACCAGACCAGCGGCCACGGCTGCGGGGGATGGACTCGAATCTGGAGAAGACGTTAGACTCGAGACCTGAGGTATTTGGATCTCCTGTTTAATATGCAGGAAAGGCGTTACGGCGGAGGGATAGTTCGATGGATCACCGAGGCTGCCGCGTATCGTTTGCAGTGCCAGCTGCCGTTGCCTCATCATTTGGAGCTTTCGCGCTCGGTCCCTTTTGTACATGGGTCCGAATTTGTTCCTACCACCTCGCATTCGGTCCGCTCGCACGGCTGTAACAAAAATCATTTCATTAACCTCTTGCAATGTAACATCCAGTTACGTCGAACAGAATTTTATAAACATGCGTGTACCGGCGATTATTTCGCAGTTGTCTGAAAGTCTCGTAGCTCCGACAGGAACAACAATTTCAATCGCGAACAAACTACAGTTACGCTTTTCGCGTAACTCGAAAAACCGCTTAAGTCAAATAGTGCCTGAACGCCACCGCTAAAACTTTATTAATACGATCTGCTTTGTATACTCATTTGAAAGGGAAATACAAATAAAATGTTCATGGAAAATTTATAACTCATAAATAGATGAATGCTCTCGTTCTGGCCATCAAAAAAAAAAAAAAAAACAAATTTCGCAGTAAAAACAGAATGTTCCTTTTCTAATCTTCCTTTTAGCACAGCACAATTATTGAAAATCCTATGATTTTGGTAGATAAATTCTCTTTAAATTGAAACGAAATTCTATTTTATTATAGTAAATATTTAGAGCCATCGGAGAACGCGCGGATATACAATAAATATAAATTTTCTTTTATTATTCTAGGAAATGATTGCTATTATCGTAATCGTAAAACAAATCGTAATGAAAAGGGTGAGAGCACAGAAGACAACACTCTCTCGCGGCTCGATACGGCGCAATAAAAACAAAATCCTCCCTTCCCACTCTTCGCGCACACGTGTTAACGGACCTATTACGTTTTACAATCGGATCCTACATTTTACCGCGAACATCAATTTTCAGCTGGAAACCAGAAGACGCGATTCGCATGCGGGTGATACGCCGAACTGTTAAATCGCTTTTATCTGACAATGAGACTCGTATATACTGCTCATGATACAGGAGACCCACGGTTACTATGTTTGCTGTGGAATATTTATTATCTTCGAAATGTTCCCTGTTACGAAATTGGTTATTAACCCTGAGCTGCTGTACTGGGGCCTCCCGCGACCCCAGAAAAATTTCTGCACGCTAACTTTCGCTACTGTATTACGCGATGATCGCAAATATCAAGTTGCAATGCAAATTCAATTGTTCGTTACCGCCACCCCTCGCGTGGTACTCAACGTGTTAAAGATATCTGAGAAAATTTATACAAAATTTCAGAAAGAACCCAATACGACACTTCGTAATCTGAGCGAAAGGACACAGTAATATTTTGAGTAAATCGAAAATTTTTGTGATAGAAAAATTACATTCGGAAACTTCGAACGCGTTTTGGTTTGTAAAACAGTGTACGAGATATCTGGAGTGCTACCTTAGCAATTACATCAAAATTTTATAATTATCTTCATTATAATATCTATTGGGCATTGACGATCGATTTTTTTTTCGTTTTCGATATTATTTTTCGGAGATCACGAAAATAAGTATTTGCGACTGAGAGACGAGAGAGAGAGATCATCAGGGCAATTTCGCGACCACACGCCGCCAGCCGAGCGGCCTTGAGTATTCAAAGTTCTCCATCAACGAAGGCGGAAGCCGAGGCTAATTGCCACCGGCGATAGGACAAAAAGCTCGCCAGCTTAGCTCCTGGTTGTTCCTGTTCATCAACGTTTCTCGATCGAACCCAGTTCCATGCGAACCGTCGACCGCGTACACAACACGGATCTCCACCTACGAAAGCTGCAGGTGTTATTTGGCACGTTGAACGCGTTGCTATTGAAAGCGAAACGCCGCCACTGCCAACGCCGATTATTTATTGCTCGCGATTAACTGCTGGGAACAACCTGTTAACATACTCCGCATACCCGACGCTTTACTAATATGTGTATATTAATTTGAACCCGAGCGGCTTTCGGCGCGAACCAATTCAACCGTATGTACTTGTTGCTTGCGTAGTTGTTCCTCCGATCCCGGGACTGGAGGCGAGCATTTTCCTTCAATCTGCTGCCAAATGGTAAATCCTTGTCCCCGTTTCGTGTACTGGACGATTATTAAAATTCTGCAGATACTTTCAGCGGAACGAACTTATTGTTCAAGTATCTGCCGTTCTTGACAGAAAATATTTGATCAAGATCGTTTCAGAAAAGTATTAATAAAATTATATAATGTTCCGGCATTTTTTGTCGAGACGAGTTCTCGAAAATTTGGAAATTCTCGATTATTGGTTTCGGGATTCTCGAAACTATCGAGATTTTTTCTCCGAAGTATCGGGATTCTCGAGAATTTCAGGGTTTTCAGAACTCGATTACCGTTACAAAACTCGCTTTAAGACCAGTCGTGGTATGAGATTTCCAGTGCGCCGATAACATTAATATTATTTGATAAAAATTTATTCATTGAAACTTCTGTTTTCATCCCGATACTTTACCCCGTTAATTTCGGGACTCTCGAATATTTTCGGGTTCTCGCACACCCCTACTAAACATAAAATATAACGGAAATTGTATAAAAATTTAAACAGCAGAATAATTATTATTACTTTCATGACAGACTGCAGTCACACTAAAAGCTTGATCTTGTTTGCGTTGCAAAATCCGACACCGCAAATAGAACTCTGTTGATTGAAAATACGAACCAGAAATAGTTGAAATGTTCTAGAATATTTAATGCGCCTATTCTGCTGCATCGTGCGAGATTAACACGCGTAATATTCTTATGTGTAGTTTATTGTTCGAGTCAAAGTCCAATACTAGTTTTGAAGCTGTCTGACAGCAGTGGAGCATGATTTGCATCGATTGAAACGGTTCCAACTGTGCGCGAGTGAATGACGTTCTAGAGACGTTCGTTCCCGAATCCAAGTACATTACTGCATCTTCGAGTTAAGGTTCGCATTGTAAACAAGGGATCCCCAGATGTGTGGTCTGGGGGCCGGAAGTGGCCTAGCGGAGGAACTCGATATGGATCCCCCTCGTCTGCGAGGGATTAAAATCTGTGGCAACCGCGTACATTAAGACTCCGGTCCCACGACCAGAGAAAAATTTACGAATCCGCGAAGAAGGTCGTGAAGCTCTACGAAAATGCAAACGGAAGTTGCTACCAGAGGCCTGCATCTATCAGTCGAGTTGGAGGTCATCGACGCCTCATCTGTGAATCACCCCTTCGAGAAAGATCGATTAAAATTAGTAGAAAAATTAATTAAAATTCATATTCGTAGCTGACAAGAAAGTTTATGTCGTAGCAAACCTTCTTTTGCTTCTGCTATCGAAAAGCCTACATTTCGCAAGTAGAATGAGATAGTAGTTAAATGCGTCGATTAGCTAAGTTCACCGAGTGCAGTTCAGTAACGATAAAACCTAGAAGTGGCACGAAAACTTTCTTGGTTACCTGATGTTGTAAACGAAAGACAGCGCTGGGAGAGTTGACGATGAGCAAAATTAACGAATACTCTTTTCCTCGTGCCAAATATAGAATCGTGTCTCGTCCACTGGTAAGTGAAGATCGTACAAAATTATTGAGCACGGAGGAAGAAGACACCAGTCAGAAAATTTCCTCAATACCAGAAAATGATTGAACGCTTCTGCGAATCGGTTCCCAACTTCCTTATCCTAAACTTTGCAGGGAAATATATATTTTCAAGCATTTTTAATAATCTGTTATAGTAGAGAACTACGTCCTATGTGATTTATAGCATGCTCAGTCGACTGACCTAGTTAGAAATTTTTAACATTTGAAGGGTGTAGGTACACCCCACACCTCGGATAAAATAAAATACTGAAAATCGAAGTGAATGTTCCACATTTACTTTAAGTAGTGTTTAGTGGGTAAAATTTTGGTAATTTCAGATTTTTCTATTCTTACCGACATCCTAACGTTACGAAAGAAAATTTTTATTTTGCATGAATATCCGCAGTCTAGCGACAATCCAAGGGAATTACGGTCTGCTTTTCGAAAGAATCGGAGTCCAGAAAGAAGTGGACAACTGACCCCAGCCATCTTCTCCCAAAAACCAGACAATACCCGACTGACCTCATTATTCAACGTCTCAGAATTTCATGAGCTCCTACCAGATATCGCAACGATAACGAAAACGGATCCAGGAGGATTGGCGACCGAAAAGCCTTCATCCCCGATCCATCGATCTCGCCGAGGATCCCCGGCGCTTCCTCTCTAAGCATCCTCGC
Organism: Lasioglossum malachurum; assembly: GCA_028455605.1. Classification (NCBI taxonomy): domain Eukaryota; kingdom Metazoa; phylum Arthropoda; class Insecta; order Hymenoptera; family Halictidae; genus Lasioglossum; species Lasioglossum malachurum. Next base: position 21,641,112 of record CM052316.1, read on the forward strand.
CGGGAGAAGCAACGGCGGGAGGGAAAGAAAAAAAGGTAGAAATAGAAACAGAAAGAGAACGTCGAAACCGTGCTGCCATAAAAGGTACTCGGCCAATCGGCGGTTCACGGAGTCCTCGATGTGGCAAGATTTCCGAGGAGGAGGTGTCCGGGGCGACGACGACGGTCGATCCTCAGGGTCACGGTGCGATCGAGGGAGGATTTCGAGCGGTTTACAATTTATAGGGCGACCGCGGCGGCTAAAATGGCGGCGTTGCCTATTTTCGTACGAAGTGTTTGCTATCCGTCGTCGCATGAAACACACCGGGCGAACGTGCGAGCGAGCGAGCGAGCGAGCGAGCGAGCAAGCGCGCGGTGCCGCGGAGCTCGTTGAAAGTGAAAGGAGGTTGAATCGCTTGCCTGTCCACTTCTGCCTGCGCCGCCCCGCCGAGGGAGGAGGGGGCCACCCCTCCGGCCCCTCCGACACCGCAACTATACCACCGACTATACCTCCGACCTCCCCTCTTCTCTCTCCCCCCCTTCGAAACCCTACTTATTCCCTTCCCTCGACCCTACTCCCCCGAACACCGCGCCCCGCCGATCCACATTGCCGCCTCCGCCTGTTTCCTCTGCCGCCACCTTTCTCCTCTCCTTTCCTCCAATTCGCTCGGTCTTTTGCGCCTTTTCTCACCCCCGCAACAAGCCCAACTTTGACACCCTTTTCTCGTCCCCCTCGTAGCCCTTTTCAACGTCGCGCGTCGTCGCGGGCCAAGAAACTCGGCCGACCAGGCCCGAGAGCCTCGTTGTTCTCTCTCTCATGCTCCCTGGCCACCGATGGACAAGTGGATTTTTCGTTGTAGACAGAAATGCAGACGGCCGTGTTTGCACAGCTCTGGGTTTCATTGATTCCGGCGAAACGGGGTCGCGTAATCGGGGTTCACTGATTTTCTTATTGCTCGTTAGCGTTGCGCCTTGGATACAAGCCGCACGCGGTTTTTAGCCGAGCCGGTGCGGTGGGTGTTCTAATTATTCTGGACACTCCGAAATACGGTCGCGAATCACTGAACGCGACTGTTTCGCATTGATTTCTAATTTATGTCTATCCAATGTTTTAAATTAAACAATTGGGAATCAATTAAGAATATTAGAACGCGTCCCTCTTTGTGCAATTTTCCCATTTGCTAATCTGGAATTGTGGTGGTAATTAATTGGGAATTGTTGTTGCGAGTATTTCTGTGGATTTGGTAGATATTGATCTTTGGGAATTCGTAGAATCTATGTGGTCTAATTGCAATTTAATCGAAGATTCGCGTATGCAATTAATTTTAATCGTGTAGAAGCAACAAGGAACATCAAACTCGGGAGCATATAGTCACTTGAATAAAGAGAGACAACTTGTTATTCCGGTTTCTTGTACCGTACTAAATCAACAGCTACGTTCGCTACTGAAGATGCTTATCTACAGAAACAAAGTGTTCGAAACAATGAATCGGCAACGATGAGTTTGTAAATGTTTCTCTCACGTACGCCATACAATTAGGTAATTTCGGAATTAATTTGTAATCAACCAAGTTATCCTATTAGTTACTGTAAGCTATTACATCGTTAACAGAGTTTATTCAAATTTCGCGACATTAAACTGGAATTCCAGTGCCCAGTTCCTAGAAGACATTATATTGATCAGGATTATAATTTATGGAGGATCGGCACATATTTCTCACTAATGGATTTAGTAACTCTAATTTTACCGCAATGCTCAACACGTTAACGTAATGAATTGTTTTCGTATAGAATGTGTGAATGCGAGTCTGATAATCTAGTAATTCTACGCGACGATCAGCGAGTTCTACTATCAGGAGCTGCCCTCAATACTAGCCTCACGTGGGCATGCAGCATAAAAGAAGCAACAGAAATAACGTAGATCATTTATTGAACCCTCTGTGTCCTCGATTACCTATCATTTTAATTTTCTGTCGATCTCTATTCGAAATACTTTACGACTATTCAACGCGTTGTCTGTCATGTCATATTTAGATGGTAAAATTGTTTTTCAGTTCTTCGTCGTGAACGAAACTGTTGTAAACAATCTATTGGGTTGGCAAGAAAGTAATTTCGGTATTTTAAGGTGAAATAAAAAACCGAATTTCTTTATTCAAACAATGAACTTTGATCAATGAAATATTTTTTTATTCATTTTATTTTGCAAAAGATCATCGAACAAAAGGGAAAATATCTTATTCATTAAAGTTCATTGCTTGGATAAAAAGATTGGGCTCTCTATTTCACCTTAAATTCCGAAATTACTTGATTGTCAACCCAAGACTAGACGAGGCTTCCTGAAGGGGATTGGATAGAGCTAGTCTAGTCTACGGCTGTTACTTTCCTTCGAAGGTCGAAGATGCCGAAGCTTCGAAGCTCCGATTGCAGAAACTTCGAAGGTGATAACAATCAAAGTGTCGAAGCTTCGAAGCTAAGAAACTTCGAAGCTTCGGAAAAGTAACAGCTCTAGTTTAGTTTGCTCATGTGCTATTCAGTTTGTAGATGTGCTCGACAACTTACGACGACTGTACAGTAGCGAGGGTCGGTGCAGCGTACATAAACTTGACACTCGTTACCGCGTATACGTATTCCCGGACTCCATTACTCTGTCGGGGGTCCCGGTCGACGGCTCTGACGGACATTATGCGAGTGGAGCGTCATACATCATCCAAGGATTAAGCGGAGCACGTCTCTCGACGCGACAGTCTCCTGCGTTTCTTTCATCGGGGTACGTCGACCGACTCGCCGGGAATTCAGACAATAGCCAAGCCCCGAGCCAACAACGAAAGTTGCTAAACTTGACTTTCAGGTTGTCGGTTTCGGCCACTTGTTCCCGATCGGTTAATGCCACGCAACCAGGCCCGTAGGTGAGGTCCCGGCTTATCGGGACACGTGCAAGAACGATTTTTAATCGTTCGCTTTCCCCATCGTATTTTCTCATTTAGATCACGGTGGTGTCGTGTCGATCACGAAGTACGGGATCACGACAGGATTTACAAAGAACGGGTGTGAAGTCAGACTCCGGAGAACGAGTTTCGTTTATTGGCAAGTGCAAGTCTCGGCTTGCATCCCCAAGACAGACTCGTACTTCAGGATATCGGTAAAGTCGGTGGTCACGTGGTACCCGCCATTATACAGGGCTGGACGGGTGGTACAACCGAGCAGGGGATGATTCTACATGTAAAAGTAACTCGAAGAAAGGAAAAACATTTTCTTGTTTGACGCCTCGTTTTCGAGAAGAGATTTTAAATTAAACATTTCTTCCGATGTAGAATGTTTCCATTCCCTATGATTTCTGAAATTTTATGGATAACACACCCTGTATAATATAGATATACACTGCTGTGCAAAAGAAAGAAGCACCCGGCCATATTGAATAGAAAAGCGTGAAAAATCAAATAAGAACACAGTAAGGTTTGAGAAAGGATCCCGCTGTTTAATTCAATAGTTCTGAGAATGTGTTATGCGGATTAATATCAATCATTGCACAATACAATTTCTACATAAAGATATTGTTTGTCATTATATCTTATAATTATACTGCGTGCTTCTTTCTTTTGGACAGTAGTGTAAAAAACTGTAGATCGAGGGATTTCTAGGATAAATGGTGGGGGAAATGCTACAGTATCTGAGTGACGTCACGAAGCTATAGTGTAGTCTATTCCAGAGACTGACGTTGCGATGCGTGCTGGTAGTGGGGATCCTATCACGATCCTACAGCATGGATCATGACCAGCGTTACCATATTTTTTGTCCAGCTTCGCAGAGTAGCCCGCCTGTGCTTCCCCCACTCTTTCCACTAACGCTGACGCGTACCGTACGCCAGCGTTAATGCGAAGAGTGTAAAGGCGAGCTACGCTGCGAAGCTGGGCGAGAGGCGGGAGGGTAAGGGGCCTGGCGGGAGAAAAACATGGTAACGCTGATCATGACGCCACTTGGTAGCCCCACTATTGGGACAATTCTCGGAACGCCATGTGATCCTTTCGAGCAGTGTCGCCAGATCGAGGAAATCGAGGGGAATACAATTTATCCCCTCTCTGATAACCAGACCAGTCTACGGCACAGGTACCGTGGTCTACGGGATAGTGGAAGGGGAAAAGGAGGAGAGGAAAAAACAACCGGTTTCGGTTGTGTCTGGCGACACTGCTTTCGAGGGACTTTTTGCGCGTGCTGCAGATTTTAGTTAAATTTAACCGTGCACTGTGGAACTATCAGCGCTGCATGTATATCCTTCCTCTTTCTCTGTGCTCGGTTCTCAAGGTTTTTACGTGTGCGTCCTCTTTCACCCCGGGTCTCGCGCGGTGGCGCATAACCGAGGGAGACCAAAGACCCGGCCACGAGCAAAGCAACGGCGTGGATCACGGCTAAACTTGACTCTCGGCCAGCCAGCTACAAGGATTTCTTTTTTGAACCGACTTACTGCCGTCCTACGACCAAACTCGAGACGTCTTTCCCGCGGTCCCAGCCTCGTAGGTGTTCCCCGCACGCATCTTTCCGCCTTCGATTCGACGCCAGGTGCAACGAGGACTGCGGAATCGCGAGTGCGTGCACACGCGAGCACCGCACGCCGCGGGATAGAGAACCCACGCTTTCGCAAACGATGACTATTGTTTGGACAGATTTACTTTCGATCGGACGTAAATACGCGGCGTACCCCGCGTCGCCGGACACCGTGCGGAATTAGTAATCGACCGCGGCCAAGTTTTATCCGGCCGTTCTTTTCGGCCGACGAATATTTGCCGATTATAATGCGATTATTCCTGCGTTGACTCAAACTACTTTCACTTACACCCACGACCTCTTTTCCTGTATTGTTGTCCGTAAATGTTACTCCCGGCAACGCTAAACGGCACTAGTTTGTTTCGTAAATTGTCGGTCGTGGGAATTAATTTGGTAAATTTTTCATATTTTTTATTTGACAATTAGTGAGATTGTGTAAAGGCGTTTTCATGGGAATTAATTGAATACATTTTTTGACTCCAGTATATATTATAGTAACAATTAATCTTGTTATTTTTATAATACCATACACATTAGTCACTCTTTGTGGTCGGTAGGTTTAGTGTTAATGTTTGCAGAAAACTTAGACATTTCTCGAACCTTAAAATATTCGTTGTAATTATCAGACCGCGGATCCTCACGCGAAATAAAAATTCTCTGTGTTCATTATTAGAATGAAATGAAAATTTCTTTCTACCTTTGATTATAGTTTAAGTTTTATTGGATCCAGCGTGTTCATAAAAAGTATTGGACAAACACTTCCTCTTCCTCTACGCTAATTGTGCACAGTTTCGACTCGCTGACAGCATTATCCATTTCAATTTATGTCATCGTAAATGTGCAACATTGGAAACCAGTGAAGCAATACTGGATTCTCATGATCGTAGCTCCAGCTAATGATGATAAACCGCATTCAGTGGTCACTTGAAACTACGAGTGGTTAATAACCCAAGCTGTAAAACGGATTTTTACTTTCTGACCGTTTCCAGTTTATAACGTTCCCGAATTAGTCATCCTGATCATAAAAGCCGCCTTACGACTGCGTACAATTTTCAGAGCAACCTACTTTTACGCGATACGTGTAGATGAACAATATATTTCGGAATACGAACACACTCTAAAATAAATGCTTACGCACCTGATCACATATGGGTGACACTAATTTTTTTACTAGATGGAGAAATTAATCTTCATTAAATCCTATTCGAATAAACCGAATTTTTCAAGTGTTTTAGAAAGCAGAAGAATTTAAGTAACACCCACTATGACAAATTTCAACTTTCTAGTCTCCGATTCTGATGAACCATTTAAACAATTTAGCAAAATAAACGAATCTTACGCTGTATCCTACGATTGTAAATAACAGCGTGCATCAAATTTGACTATTCTCATTTAAACTACGAAATTAAAACTTTAAAGTATTCTTTGTCCCAGACTTGAACATGACGTGCCGCACAAACCGATAATTTATTTGCTCAGAATTATCGGCAGCCCTTCGTTTTCTCTTTAACAGAAATCTTAGTATGGTTTGGTAACGCATGCCCCCGCGTGGAACAATTCACAGCACAAGAGTTTAAAACTAAGCCAGTAATGTTTCTAATTGAAATGCGAAATGTGGCCTTAGGCTGGCCTTTAGTATCAACCGCGTATACATCGAAGAATGGAGTCGGACGACGGGAAGCGATTTCGTAACTGGTTCGACGAAGAGACGCCGAATCAATTTCTGCGGTTGATGAATAATAGATTATTCACAAAAATGTGTCTTAGAACGTCGCACGATTCAAGGCACGTGTCGTGCACGCGCTTTTCCGCGTTTTCGACGGACAGCTGAACCGTGAACGCGCGGCGCGCGATCAGAAAATCGAGCTTAGGCTAGATGTGGGTGGCAGAGAGCGTGGGCCGGTCGCATTAGCGTATCGGCACACGGCTCGATTTGATCGGCCGATCGTCAAATATACATGCCAAACCGCGACGCTGATGGTATTTACGAGTCGAATACCGGGGCACCCAGTCGGTCGGAACCTCGAGGGAACATTGTTCCTATATCTCCGCGGAGTAACAACCGGAAGTTTTCACGGGGACGCGAGCGGAATTGCAGCGCAATTCTCCCCCCCCCCCTCCGACCGCCCCGCTCCGGTTTCAAGCAACTCCCGATTCCGTTATTACGTCGCCCGGAATTATCGATAAATTTCACCGACCAGCACAATGCCAGCCTTTGTGATGGGAAACGACAATGCGTGGCTCGCATTGTCCCATCGCGCTCCCCTTATGCCGGGTCATCCCGCGAGTTATGTCCTTTTCTACTTAATTCGGAATATGGGGTAACAACGGAGTCTGTCGAGGGGGTATTCGGGCTTCCGGAATTTTTTTCTCGGGAGAACTGTCGAACCCTTTGCATTAGGATTTTGCACACATATTTATGAACGTTCGAAGTACATGCATTATCTTTCTTATGTGAAAAGTATCAAAATTGCACGAGTTACGTATTCTTTTATTGTAGAGATTTGAGACCGCGCCTTTTGATCGAAAAGGAAAAAATTCGAGTGTAGTATGAATCAAAATAAATTGAAAATTTTGAAATTAAACGATCGATTCTTTGATATTTCTCGTCAATATTGGTTCGTGCTGAAGATTCTCCAAAAATTTCAAGTCAATTGGTCAACCAGAACTTTAAAAAAAAAAAACAGACTGAATTACGTTTTCACGAGGGAATCAAATCGACCCAAGCTTTCGCAAACTATCCGTTGATAAATCTTCTCACTCGCAGTAAAAGTAAAACGGTTGAAAACAGGAAAAGTTTCGAGGAAATCCGGAGGCAAAAGTCGCGGCGAGGTCTGCGAACCTCGGTTGTCTGCGAATATCGCCGATGAAAATACAGTCGGGCTCTATTGTTAGCCGTCGAACAAGTGTCCCCGGAGGAAAATGACGATGGCAACACGGTTAATAGTATTCCTCGATTTATGAGGATTTCTGAGCTCTCCTCCGGTTGCGCAGGGATTTGGCAAGAGGAGAGTCGGCGTTACCAAAGCCGCATATAAATGCGTTAAATACAACGCGGGACGGTTTTGCATCGATCGCCGCGCCGATGCGATGGTTAGAGAAACCGTGCACACTCGTGTGCGGCTCTCGTGGCTTCGCCGATTATGCAATCGCGAAGCGCACACGCCTACCGGAAAAGTTTCATTTTTCTCCTTTTTTTTTTTTTGTTGTTGTGTCTCCACCGCACCATCCCCGTTCTGCGGAATTGATGGCCGACCGGGGCAAACGCGGCTCGTTTCGGGGAATCGGAACAGCCGAAGACAGGAAATGTTTAACCGGACAAACATTGCGACACGCTTTCGTGGAACCTTTAACTCCTCCGAGCGCTAAATAGTATGGCGGCTCTCTGTTTGGGGAGAGTTCAACTGCCGGCCTCCGAAAACTGTGGTATGCGACGCACGGTGGGCCGAAATCGCAAAAACCTGAGCAAAACTGCGACTCCATTAATTACAATTAATTGCAAACGGTTTTAGGAATTTTTTGCGGTCACAGAATCTAATTCTGGTATTGTGCATTTACTGGAATCAGAAGTCTTCGTAAAACTACCCTTATAGGAATTTCTTCGATCTGAGAAATTGAAACTTTGCTGGTTGATTTCGAATGTGAATTTTAAGCAATTAATGACTTGCGGACGTACCCTACGAAGTAATTAGTTAAAGACTTAGTGGTAACGGAATTTCTGTCGTTTTACTCAATAAAATTTGATCTACTACATCGACTGTAACCAAAAATGATTTTCATGTTTGATAAACAGTCTTCTTCATTCTAAATCTTCTTCACTGGTCTAAAAAGCGTAACCATGTTCTTGATGAATAGTCAATCTCATAAAAAATTCTGTATGACGAGTTTCCGTTTATAACAATAGAAATACGGAAGCAATTTCTTAAAGATTCTGTATCTGATAAAGATAAAGTCGGCGCGTTATTAACTGTTGTTAACGTGCACGTTTCTCCCGCATTAGAAAATGCGTGTCATAATTGTATAAAGATCCGCGACCTACTCATTGAAATGAAAATTGATACTTCCATATTTATAAATCGTTTTTTACGGATGGAATATTTGCATACAAATGTGCCGTCCATGTTGAATAGAAGAGAACGCAATCCGTAATCTTGATCTACCCAGTGAACTATAACAGTGATTAACAAAGTAGCAATGTCACAGCGGTGCTTATTAAAAGTGACTAATGCTGCGTGCACACGTGATCGAAATCAGTACTCCCATTAGTAGATCAACACTTTTTTTCTAATTACTATTTATTTATGTATCGTGTATACTATTCTTTTCTTCGGACTCTCACTCTCTATGTTGTGGGCGTTCACGTGACTTTACTTATTCTTTTCAATATAAGAAAATAATACAAATCCAAGACTGGTACGATTTGGTTCTTATTGTTAATATCTCGTTAAACGTATTTTCAAATCGTTCCACAGTCTCTATCAGTGTTTCGCTTTTCTCTCGTTTTTACTTGCTAATTTTGTCCACTGTTCATGATTGCGTGACTGAAGAGATTATCAAAGTATGCCTCTAATGAAGATATATTGAAATAAATATACTTTTCACTGCTACTCAACAAGCGATTGTTAAATATGTCCATCTCTATTCATGCATTTTTACTTTCTTTATTAGTGGAATCGTTTCGTTCAGATAACGATCTTCGCGATCTTTAAGTGGTCGATGCGCGCCCATGTGAAATAGATCCACGTGTACGCTGGTGAGAGAGATCCAATTTTTTTAAAGACCCCTATCGGTCACGTGCTTTTAATTAATTAATTAATTAAAATTTAAAATTTTATTCCTTTTTGACGATCTATATTCTACAATCTGACTTATCTTTTCTTCCCAAACGCATATATACAGTGGCTGATTAAATTACTTGAGCCACTTGCAGGAATTTAACTACGCTGAATTCTTGTTGTTTGTATAATGCACTTTTCTGGATTGCGAATGTATGTCTAGAACCTTTGTTATATTTCTCACAGTGTGACTTTTTGATCATGCATTACACATGTTAAAAATAATTACAACAGTGCCTAAAATAAAGGAATACAATAAGTAAAATTTTTCTTTCTCTTCTCTCTCACACTGCAATTCAACGAGCAACCGCTAAAGTTCTCTTGATTTTGATTCGGTGTTGGCATCGTTCGATTCGGGTAACTATTTTCATGATCTAGGAACGATCGACAGCGGCGCGCACAGGATAGATCCACGTGCAGGCCGCTGAAAGAATGGAGCCCACGTCCGGCTCGCAAGGTCCGCGTGCGACGACGATAAATACGCAAGAGCGCCGAACCCGAGAGCGCGTGCGTCGAAAAGAAAGGGAAATCCACTTGGCAAATCTGGTCCACGGGTCCAGTGACGTCAGGCCCTCCCCATAGAAATTAATGTGCGACCACGTGACCACCGTCGCCCACGACTGGACCAATCACAGCGAGAGAAGTTCCCCCCCGTGAGACGCGCCGCTCGACGCGTCGCGCCTTGGCCGTTAGTGAAGTCATCCGCGCATTGCGAAACAACAGGAGGAAAAAAAAAAGGAGGAAATCGTCGGCCAGAAAACCCCCGCCGAATTTCTAGCCGAACAAAGAACATGATCTTCTCGGCTGATCATGAGAAACTACGTGCACGGAATCAGCAATATCCTGATCGATACCGCGACTTGTCGACTTAGATGTTTCGCACGAAGATTATGCAAATATAGATTTTTACGGATTCGTTGCGATACAGTGTAATCTAGACTGCGAACCTTTGGGCACCAAAATTGCCATAAGAATTGTTTGGATTAATTGCATGATATAGGAGTACTATTATTTTTTGATAGTTTTAAGGAGTTGACATTCTTTAAATGCCTTTACTGTTTTGTCATAAATGTCTAAAATTCCTAGTCTAGTAATTATTGTAACAAATAAGATTTTGTACACTTACGACAAATATATTAAATTTATCTCTCATCAAAATTATTCGAAGAAGAAATAAAGATTTATGTAGCTCCTGCAAGTAAATTTTATTATAAAACATGTTATACTCAGACTGTGTATTCTTATGCAAAATAAAAGTTAAATAAATAAGAGTTAAAAGTACTTCATAGTTTATTTATAATTTGCATTCTTGAGTTTTTGTCGTAAATGGACATCATATGCATGTAGTTGGAACGATTGTTGCTGAAACAGTCGCATTATGTATCGAACGATATCGAATCGGAAGGTTACTCAAATCCGATTATACAGCAGTGGATCAGAATATTTAATATTGTACGGACTAGATGCTAGTTAATAAGGACTTCCAGTCGAACAAGCGTGGGTGGCCACTTCCACAGAACCGCAATCCCGCTAGCATCGGGATTGGACTTCAAAAGTATATCTCTTGTGTGGCAGAAGTTACATCAATACCCGCTAATTTCCCCGAAGCTTGACGATCCATGATAACGGAATGACGAGGATACGTACACATTATCTTTTACTCCTGTTAATTAAATAAACTCATCGGCCGAATGCAATTACTAGTAGAAAAGTTAAAACCTTTACTAATTAGGTCGCCTGTAATGCAACCGTTGACGCTCATCCGGGAACACGTGAAAGAAAGAATATCTTAGTTAATCGAGGTCCTACTGTATTGACCTTTTTTTTATGACACTGTTAAAAAGGTGTACGGCGTGAGTAAAGAATGTAATGTAGTCTACTACCCAACCTACTAATTTATTTCTGATTTACGATCAGATTTCTCAGATCAGATTTGCTATTTTTAGAAAGTAAAATGAGTTTACAGTAAAAACTTAGACCCCAAATTATTCAACACAGTCAACCAGAATAAAGCACAGTGATGTCCGAATAAGTGGCCACCGGTTGGGACCTGCGTTGGCCACATATCTAGGAGATGAATTCCCAGGAATTTCTCGAGCGAACACTCCCGACAATTGGTGGGGATAACAAGAGGGTCATATATCCAAAAATGGTCGACCAAATGCAGCCTATCCGTAGCCTGAACGGCAAGAGTTGGACCGCGAAGGGTTAAAGTTTGCTATGAATTTTCAGTGTTGAAGAGGCGGTCGTGCGAATTCGGGCGCCATAAAGATGGAGACCGGAGATCGAGGCCGGGAAAGAAATCAAAGCTTCGGCGAAAAGAAGACGGTGAGGTTCCACTCAACGAGGGATTACACAATCTCCGCCTCAACCTAACCTTTCGTCCCCACCATCGCCGGTCGCGCGCGAACAACGCAGGTAGGAGTCGAGCAAGCAGGCAAGGCAGGCAAGGCAGAGGTAAGGCAGGTAAGCAAACGGGCAGACAGGCAGGCAGGCAGGCAGCCGGCCAGGTATACCAGCATCTTGCAACATAATATAATAATTATGAAATTCGCAAGTTTCTAAACAGAGGCGCCGCTTGCCACGCGATTTCCGTTTTCCCGCCTTTCCACCCTCCTTTTTCTGATCACATCAGGGCTACCGGGAACATCGGGGTCGATGATTCCGAATCCTGTTTTCGATAAGAATGCCCCACCGAGCATATGGAACGGCGAATATTTGGGACGATGATTCCGAATCCTGTTTTTGGTAACAATGCTCCACCGAGCATATGGAACGACGAATGATCTAGAAACAGTTTGGCAGACGATGGATTTGGCCCGATCTTCTAGCTAAAAGCCACTAAGTTCTGCGGTTGACAGAGGAACTGAAATCGGAGATTCGGTGCCGTTCGGGACACCCGCGGTGTTCGGAATTAGGCTAATGTTGTAGTTGCTTCGAATTAGACGCTTCTGTACAGGGGAAATGTTGCATAATGGACTGCGGATCTTCAAAATAAAAATTGTCTGTTTCGATTGCAAAAGACTAACCGCCGTTCTTTCTTCAATTATCCGAATGGGCTGAAGATATTTCGGTATTCGTGAATTGCGTTAATCTTCTTACTCGTCGTTGGGGCGTTCGATGTCATTCTTGTTCCCAATTGCATTGCCCGAAGGATATTTATGTATACGATTTGATCCTCGCCATGATTTACTCGTACGCGTTATTGCGTTCTTCAGTAATGCCAGAGACACGAATGTGACAGCTTCATGAGCTGGCACGAACGAATATCGCTTAGCGAATGTGAATATCCGCCAATATTTAAAAACGTGGGTTCTTTATCGAAGATCGAGTGACATCACTCCTGCTTTTACAGTAAATCGACATAATATTCAATTAGGTTTACTGTAGCTTTTTAAATCTAATTTCGTTATATTGCTCTAGTATCACTAGGTAAACTATATACTCAACAAAAACCGTCTAACAGAAGAATAAACTTGTTATGCAAATGACGACTGCTAAGCCTACTAGAAAGTGAGCAATAATAGGTAAAAGTGTGTCGAACCAAATAATCAGATCTCGTGAGATACACTTTAAAACTGTAGAGTCTGTATAATATGTGAATACAGTCCCTGAATTTTTAACAATCATTACAAGCAAAAAACCGTGAATTAAACACGATGTGGAAAACAGGTACGGGTTAGGAAAATTCTCAAAAATCTCAATCGCTGGAATTATCTTATTAAACTCTCCATTCAACCGCGAATTCCTTTGGCCGAATGACGCGGCGGCTAACCGGAAGCGATATTTAACCAGTTATCGCCCAATTAAAAATGCAAAAGCGGTCGTTTTTCCACCAATTTTTTTTACTAACTGCTAACCAGCAGGTCTCACGAATTAACGCGGGCGCGCGGAAGAAAATCGTTTCCTTAAACCCGAGTTAAGGCGAGTGCGTTAAGTGGTTAAATGATTATTTCTAAAATTATTTCTTGATCACGCGTCTCTCGCACACTGTTTCGCGCAGAGAGCGATCCGTGTTTCTCTGCTGGCAGAACAGTCTGTACAACCGACCGAGAGGACATGACCGATTTCGAGTGGCCCGCAGACCCAATGACCGCTCTCACTTTTACGACAGGAACCGCGTGCCCGAGAATCGACGGGGCTAATCGAACGTTCAATATTTCCCAGCCAGGAACCGTTTGCCGACAACGTGTACGAACATCCATGTGGGCGCCAGATGCTGAAGCTGTGTTCCGGTATTTTTCGCAGTCGTAAACGACGTATTCTCCTTGTTACTTTTAATGGCCCATCTTCTTCGACTTATATTGGATCTCTACTGACCATTTCTCCTCTTCGACGGAAAAACATCGTCGACCCTGACCCAGTCCTCTTTTACATCCACCAATTACGCTCTAGACCTAGGGTCCCTCGATCCACCATGGCTCGCACTACCGTTTGACGCCTGCAAAATTGCATTGGCGTCCCTTCGACAAACACGGCTCATTGTATTAGCGTATCAGGTACAAGAAGAATACGTATAATAAAATAAAAGGTTCGAACATATAGACTTACTTTTGTAATATCATTACTTTTTTTTTATTTGCTTTAAGTCGCATCAATTGTTAGGGTTATAGCGACCATACCTACAGTTTATTATGGTGAATTCCGAAACACCTTTGGCATCACCCCGTAACTGGTCCATAGCAGTAAAAGTGAAAGTTAGGGACACAATTATTGGGTCTGCAAACAATATGATTTATTATTTTATGGTTTGATTGCTAAAGAGACTACCATTGTTGGGGACAGCTTGCGCTTCGATTATGCATAATGACCTATACAGGGTGTTTGCGAAATCGTGGTACAACCGGCAAGAAGATGCATAAAATCTGAAATGAGGAATATAGTTTTTTCATACGGGGCTTCATTTTCGAGAAAATCGGGTTTGAAAATTCGTTAGGTATGCGTGTGTATTTACTTAGACCGAGTCTGTTCTGTTCGTTCGGTCTAGCCCGCTATTTTCATTGCCGCTTGTGTGTATAAACAATGTAGAGATTCCTTGACCTGTAAAACGTATTCGTTCTGCCCGTCGAAGAAATTAAAAGATCGAACACATTAGTTTCGGATCACGCTTCATTAACTCGTCGAGCCAGAATTTGCCTACAACAGCAAGGAAGATATTTTCAACATTTGCGAATTACTAGAATAAATCGATCATTGAAATTTACGGCTAGCCCCTCGCCTTATTTTGACGAGCCAGACTCGTGATGAAGATTTTAAACAAAGTCCAACAAGCATGAACGTTACGCTTTTCTTTTTAAATGAAATAAAATTCTACGACACGTAACTATAAGGAAAATGATACGGCAAGGGGTTAAAGTGATACCGAGCGAACAAAGCAGACTCTGTCTAAGTACACGCGTATCTGACGAATTCTCAAACTCGATTTCCTCGAAAATGAAGCCCCGCATGAAAAAACTATATTCCTTATTTTCGACTAGATTTTATTTAAGGAATCGTCCCCTCTATTGCCGGTTATACCACGATTTCGCAAACACCCTGTATACAAAATAGGAACACGTTTGGAGCGTCTGTCCTGTCGATATTGTCATAAGTAATTTATATAATAATTTTTGTCACAAGTTCTCTGTCATTCTCAGAAGGCACGTTTCGAAAACGGCAACATTAAAAGCATAGCAGTAGGACGTATTTTACGTTCACCAGATCGGCGATTGCCATTTTCGGGGGCAATCTTGTGCAACGATTATGTGTAATGAAACCCACCGACCATTCTATATAGGAGAAATTAAATATTTAAAATTCCTTACGTTGCCGATCGGGCGGGAAATTCGAAGAGATGTATTCCGATTATAAGGAGAAATGCCGAATCAGCGGGTTTCGTTAAGTAACACCGTTAAGTAATGCTTAAGAAACGCGCGGCGAATCTTTTCTCGCGTGTCATAACGAGCCGAGACTTTCGGCGTCGAAAGTGGTAGGGATCTTTCGGGTATAATTTCACCATGCCCGGTGTCGCCGGGTGAAAATACAATTTCGGTCGTCGTCTAATAGAAATTGCCGAGCTGAAAGGCTTTCACCGGCCGATGTGTTATGCGAACGATCCCGCCACCGTCCTACCTCAAATTTCTAGATTCCACTTGCGCAATTTCTACCGGTTTGCCGTGCCCGGAGACGAGCACTCTGCCGTTGCCTACACAGAAAATCCGCTAAAAGGATCAGCTAAAAATGGATTTTTCAGGGACACCTGGACATCAAAGGTGGACCGCGGTTTTGTAGGTCTAATCGCGGTTTAAGGTCCCAATAAAATATATTAGTAACTCGAAACTTTCTCGAAACCAAACTATGTTTGTGTACTCTAATTAAAGGTTAAGTAAAATGTTCTAGAGCTGTTCCGAATAATTTAGTACGTTGATAATGCTAAGGAAAACAGTATGGCGCTGTCTTATGGAAAAATGTAAATTATGTATATAATATCATAGCTTATCTTAATAATTTAATAAGTTCATAATGCCACGAATAACAACGGTGTTTCACGTTCGCCATAAAATCTGCGATCTAACCATAAGGGACTTAGCGCGGGCAGCGCTATTAATTATTAACGAGGAGAATAAATATATTAATGTAGAAATATGTTAAATATACACAGTCGTTCTCGAAGCAATTAAGTACTGGATTTCTTTAATTATACATAATGATGAAACTTGTATCTGATTTTCGTAAGGCAGTATCCGCGGAAGTATGACTTTCACATTTTCGTATCATTAAAGTATACATAAAGTCGAAGTGAAATGATAATTACGCTTTACGCATCTGTAAACTCCCGTGAATGGTTAAAATCTGCAGTTGAACATCCAGATAATTGGATTATATTTAGTACAAATAAAGTGTTGGCGAAGCTGGTTACTTAAATATTAGGTTGGAAAGAATGTTTGCGGTAAGAACTTTCTTTCCAAACTAATACATTAATGGTAGAGTTCATTGGAGTATCGTATTGGAAAAAAAATACCTCAGCAGCCACTCAGCAGTTACGGTAACGATCGAGAGGAGCCCTCATCTAAAATACGGCAAGAGCTGGTCCCGAACCATCGTTTTAAATCATAATAAACCTATTAGTGAAATGTACGAGGGTTAATAAACGCGTTCAGTTTTACTTTGAAACCGGAGTCGATACAGAAATACCTCTTCAGACGTTGCAAAAATCGCTACAAAGACATCTTTTGTGTTTCGGATCGCCTGCTCCGAAAGTAATAAAAATATTTTCGCGTGAAACGAGTCGCGCGAACATGAATGAGTGAAAGAACGTCGTTGTCCCTTTTTGAAGAACGAAACAAGAACGCGGTTCATTAGAAAATTAAGGCCCGGCCATTATCGTTGCATTAGATATCCCAAGTTTTTCGCGCGATAATTATGCCCGGGACGATATCGGTCGCTCGGCCGATTATCTCGTTACATAATTTTACGAGCGTATTTCGGGAAGTAACGCTGTTAACGTTCAACGGCGAGCCTGTTATGTTAAAACTGCAAAATATAAACACATCGGCGGCTCACCGTAGTGTGTTACTCTCCCTTTCCCGGTTGCTGTTATTGCCCGACACGTTTTCGCGGTTCCGACCATTACACGGCGCAAACATTACAGAATCGTCGATCCCTCGCGAATGTTTGATCTTCGTGTTTGCCTTCGTGTGTGTGTGTACACGTCGCCGCGATCATTCTCGCGTAATGCCTGGCGAACAACTTTTCGACTTGCGAATCTGGTGCCACACGATGTTACCGGATAGTCGCATGTGGAACGCTGGACCGATTTCGTTTCGAACCGGGAGAACATTTTTCATCGATCCCCGACGAAAGTGCGATGGTTCGCTGGCCAGGCGAGAGATAGATAAAAAAAAAAAAAACGTGGACCGACTGGCAAATTATTCGCAGCTGCGACACCGAAGCGTCAATATTTGATCGCGACCGCATATGGCGCCCGCTCCAAAATGGAATTGAAAATTCGATCGAAGTGTACCGTTGTCGACGCCTTGTTTCTATCAAGTGTCTCCAGCTTGGCCAATTTTCAGACCACTAGAAGCTTCCGCTCTGATCCGCAGAATTACGTGTTCTCGATCGATGAAATTCATGGCTTCAGCTGGTCAATTAGAGCTGATTTCTCGAGTAGCGAAAATGGTAAAACGGTACTTGTTCCACAGTTCCGAGAACACAATTCGAGAGTTTCTAGAGTGTCTACAATCTCGTATGAGTGTCGATACCGAGCTCACAATTTCCACGTTTTCAATCGACTCTAAAGCAGATCCGAGGTAACGTTCATTATGCTGAATGAGCCTTGCTCCCGTATTCATGGGCCAGTGCAAGCAGCCAGGTCTGTTGCAGAACCGTGACAGGTGTCGTCGCACGATTACAAGTGTATTTAACTGTTGTTTCAACTTCGATTTCTACTCGTCTTTAAACATCGTTCGCAAAGCCATAAACTGCAGCGCACCGCTGGCACGTTTCGAGAAACACACAAAGGTGTGTAGCCATTACCATATGCTTCAATTTGCGTAATTTGGATTTTACAGTGGAGCCGATTGTGCAAGCAAAGCGCTAACAAAATTCGAACGAAATTTCTTGTAGGTAATAGCTACGACAGATGCGGTATTTCTAAAAAAAAAAAATGTGCATCGCTGAAAAGACGCCTTAACAGCAGAAAAAGTGTTTGGACAGCTTCGGTGTGCCGCGAACTTCGATTATTCAACAGAAAGGAATTGGCCGAGTGGTCTTTCTTTTAAAAATCGGAAGTAGGTGACTCTACTTTTAACTTTATTTCCATTTATGCATTCAAGGAAACCCGCTATAAGATATTAAATTCGATTACATTAAAATTAGGGGTAACTGTTATTTAAGATTTTTCGGAGAATCGAGAAAGAGAAAGCATGAAATTGATTTATCAAGAGGATCTCGTTGATTTTTTATAAATATGTGGACGAGTCAAGGAGGCGTTTAATGTAGAAACATTAATTTGTGAATTTTGGTTGGAGAACAAGCGAGGAGGCCCTTAAAAGACCCGTTCCAGTTAAACGATCGAACTTTTCCACGCCGACGAGTGTTTTTACATTTCTGAATAGCGTGCAAGTAAGAAACTGTTTCCTTTCGTAAACACTCGCAAGCACTCTGGAAACTTTCCGCGTTAAGCAATCCCTGCGCCGGTGTAGGAACGCCGTGGAAAACGGCGTGCAAAGGCGGCAATTGCGACAGAGCCTGTTTCGAGATTCGCTTAATCGCCGGGCCTTGAGGGCCTAGACCCAGTTACTCGAATTGCAATAGACGCTTCTCGTCCCCCTAGCAATGAGGCCCCTCTCGCGACACTACCTTTTCGGCGGCGCTACCGACGGTCGCATTTCATTAACTTCTGTTCGCGACTTTCCCGTAAAATCGAACCGTTTGAAAGCGAATAAGAATCCGTGTAAAAACGACCACGTTCCCGAGTGAAACTAGCTAAAGAATCCGTCGATACAAAATCTATTAATGTCAACCATTAATTACGGGAGAATTAATTCCCTGATAAAAGATGACTCCCACAAAAATATTTAATGAAATCATCAATATCAAAGAAATTAAGCTGTGCTACGTCGTCATTATTTGAACAAATGTAATATTTCGGGAGGGCTGCTTGCACAGCTGCACTCTTCTTTATTTAAAAACCACTCCAGCGGTTTCCAAAATATTCAACCAATGGTGTCGCCCGCCCCCAACTTAGAGCGCTGCTTTCATGCTTTCAACATGAAACGTTTCTCAACATTAACCGAGAGCACACAAAAAAAAAAAAGGAATAAATAATTTATAGAATCCGAAGGAAAATGTGTACGTTGAAACTAGTTCAGGTGTTGCGTAAAAGAAATGATTTTTCCTGAAATATGTTAACGCAAGACATAAATGAACTGCATACTTTCTACGAAAACATTGCACGAAAATAAAATTGCTCCCTTGTTGGTACTTCGTTGGAAGGAACAAAGTTGCCGTCGCGGCGCGTTTTCTCCTTATTAATATATTTATGATGGTAATCTCGATGTGCCAATACTTTCGTCCAGCGCCGCGTATCGCGAATTCCTTTATTGCGTATGTAAGAACGGTTTGCTTAATCGGTTTCGTGTTCGAATGTGTCCGCGAACCATGCGGCTCGGCCGTAACGATATTAAAATTGACAATGGAACGCGTGCGGCCGCGTGTTCGATCGACGTTGCAGAACAGAGAGAGGAAAGCATGCTCGTTGGGTCGCGTCAAAAAGCGTTAGAACGTCGAAAGAATTCGCGAAGGAAGACAGTATCGGTTGATCGCTTCACGGCGTGTAATAAGGTTAAGTTCGTAGGAGCGTGATGCGAGAACGGTCGAGCGGGGACGGGATTGGCCGAGGTTTTCCGAGGTGGGCCGAACGCTGCCGAACCCATTCGGACGGGATTGGCCGAGGCTCACCGAGGGCGGCCGAATCCTGCCGAACCCGCGCGAACCGACGTGCACGCGTTCGCGCGTAAACGACTTCTGACGTATCGGCCGGGTACGTGTACGCATAAAGATATTGAATAAGAGATAACGAAAAGGTTGATAATAATGTGGTAACACTAAACGCACGGCCCGATATCGTGAGAGCTATTCCGCTCGCTCGTTAATACGCGGTGAAAGTCAATAATAATCCTGGCACAATTGAATTTGAGACCAACGAAACCTTTCCAATACATTTCGGTGCTCCATAATCGATGATTTTCTTATTCGAAATTCTGTTCCATCATGTTTTAGGGAATTCACCGTGCCCGAATTTTTCAAATACCATTCCAGATTCAACATTCGACATCATAGCGAATGCAACAGAGTAAAACGGTTTTATCGCCCACTGAATATGTTGAAACCCGTAAAAAAGTTAAAATTTGTTACCCCGTATAATCTATGGTCACAGTGGAGGCCATTTGCATACCGGCGATATTTCGTCAGCGTGTACCCATTATGAACCTGTTACCGGTGATAAAGTAGCAAAAGTTTACACGGTCGGACCGTGCTACGCCAAAATTTTTCACGTTCCCCGTTCGACGGGTCGCGGATGCTTCCGACACACGTTACATGTGCACGCGTGCAGAGAAACGCGCGCGACACACGATTATGTTGCATAATTCGATATCGAAGTCTACACGAGCGCGTACGCGTGCGCTTTCGTTCTTTCACCTTCTGCATAAAAAATCGCGACGAACGCGACACCCGCATGCATCGCTTTCACATCCAAAAAGAAAAAATAGGCGCCCATATCGTCGACCGAATAAAATCCGCTTGCGAAATGTCACGAAATTCGTCCCGTCGCTATTTACCATTCGTATCGTTCCGGACCGTCTGTCTGTCTCGGAGTCCCTCGCGATGCTTTCGGAATAAACGCGCGCGCGTGCGCCATTGCAGCGAAGCGTGTACCGGTAACACATGGTACGACTAACCTCTGAGAATGATCGACCAAGTAATATATTCGGGGTGATTATGTACAGAGAAATAAGATGAAAATCATGAACGACGACACTGCGTAGTAGCTTGGTTTTCAAACTATTAACGATTCGAAGTTCATCATCATGATCAGCCTTTCATCAAGAAGGGAATCGAAGGAAACAGACACCTGTCAGACGCGTCTGTAACACTAGATTCACGGAGCGTTAGAAATTATTATTCTACGTTATTTCGTGAAAGTAACGAGAATATATCTATTCGCATTTTTAGTATTCTTTTTAGTAAATGAAAAAATGTAGCATTCGTCAAAATATTCGAGTTTAAATTTCAGTTTTAAGAAATTGAGAGTTGGTAGCCGATTGGTGATTTTGGCGTAAGGGTTAACCTTTCGAGGACCGGGGTTTAAATCGGGAGAATGCTGGTCCAAAGTTTGCCCAAAGTTGCTTCAGATTTCATCGATACATCATCTCATAGTTCCTGTCACGGTTGCTGCGATAGTATGTGAGGATGTACGGGGGCGTGTTTTCAACAGGTACGTGTATTATATGTATACACGCGCAATGAATTCATTTTTTTTTCTTGCGTCTATAGACAATATAGAGTTTCCGGTTCTCAAAAGGTTAAATCGGCGATCGAAGTGTTACTTGAACGTTATTTCCTGAATGGTTGTTCGTTGACACTTTGAAAACAAAGCAGTGCGAATTTCCTTCTTACTTCCGCACGGCCAGAATGATTCCCCGAATATCTACTACGCGAAAGGTGAAGCGCCGTGGGTGTTAGGTAAGAAAGATGAAAACTCACCCTCAAGCTTCATGCCGACTTCGAGGCACTTCTGAAAACGGCAGTAGGGACACCGTTTCCGTTGCGTCTTGTCGATGTGGCAGGACCTCTCGGCGACGCACGTGTAGACCTTCTTGTTCTGGACGGTGCGTTTGAAGAAACCCTTGCAGGATTCGCAGGTGAGTAGCCCGTAGTGGTAACCGGAGACCTTGTCGCCGCATACAGGACACAGCTCCTCGATCACGATGTCCTTGGTGTCGGGGAAGTCGGACGGACACGGTATCGAGCCGGTCACGACGCCAACCCCGACCTGGCCCAATCCAGGATGACAGAGGGTACCAGTTGGTAAAGAGTAGGTGGTAGTTGGAATGGCGACATTGCCGCTTACCGTAGCGGATCCGCCGCCTCCTGTGCCTCCACCGGTACCACCGCCGCCAGCAGCGGGGTTTCCAGCGGTGGGCCCACTGCCGCCAGCGGTACCCGTACCACCGCTACCCGCTCCACCACTTGCGGGTCCTCCGTTATAACCGCTTCCGGCATTCTCGAGGGCAGTCGACGTTCCGCAGCCGCCCCCTGCGCCGTTAGCCGCGCCGTTGTTGCCGCCATTACCTCCGGCCCCGCTTCCGGCCCCTGTTGGCGAGAATAGACACGTGTACACCTTCTTGTTGCCGCAAGATCCGATCTCGAGTGCCGAAGATGCGGCGCAGCCACCGGTCCCGCCGTTGTTACCGTTTCCACCGCCTCCGCCACCTCCTCCTCCGCCACCGCCGCCGCCGCCGCCACCTCCTCCTCCTCCTCCACCACCTCCCCCGCCGCCCGTCGGTGAGAACAAGCACGTGTATACTTTCTTGCTGCTGCACGGCGAGCTGTTGCGTTTGAAGAAACCCTTGCAAGACTCGCACGTGAGCAGGCCGTACTGATACCCAGACATTTTGTCGCCGCACATGGGGCACCGTTCCTCCAGAGCAGTCGAGTCGAAGAACGCCGCGTCGAAACTCGAGATACCGGTCTGCGAGTGGGCCTGATTGTGCACCGACAACTGTTGCTGTTGTTGTTGCTGTTGAGATTGAGCTTGGTGACACATGGTGGCGGGCGGACTCTGAGCGCAATTGCCATATGGCGAGGAACCGTAATGCGACTGTTGTTGTTGCTGTTGCTGCTGTTGGGACTGTTGTTGACCGGCACCGGCCGCACCTTGGGGACTACCCTGCGGGCTTAGATGGAACGGCGACATATTCAGGGATATCAGGCCCGAATGCTGCTCCATCTCCAATAACATATCACCCTTGCGCAAGCACTGCACGGAGAAACGTGCTCGTAGCGTATCGGTTCATATATGTGGCTGTAGGATACTCGCGGTATAGTTGACTCGGCCACAGTGTCGGGAGCGGTGTTGTTTTACTTTTTTTTTTCTCTCTTTTTTTTTTTTTTTGTTCGTTTGTTTGTTTTTGCAAATGCCGTATCGTGTGTATGGGTGTGTGTGTGTGTATTCTTGTGTGTGTGTCTGTGGGCGTATGTGCAATAGCAGCGACGGTTATAGATTCACTTCAGTTTTCAAGCGTAAACGGTTCGCACGAACTCGTGCAAGGTTGTGGTGCTTCGATGCTAGAGTACCACCGGTAACTTATGACAATATATAATGACGATGACAACAACGACAACGACGTCGACGACGTTGACGACGACGACGATGACAACAAACACGAAGGCGAGCGCATAAACACACTTGGTCCTCCCTTGGCACGTATAATATCGATCACCAGTCACGCTTTTCCGTGGCACACGTCAAAGAACGAGAACCCATCGCGCACCACTCGCTTCATCGTAACCCGTGCGACTACGTCCGAATCATCGTAGAACGTGATCGTCGTGTTCCCGTAAAAATATGATGAAAAACGAAAAGATGGCTGTCACTGTCGCATACCCAGAGGACGCGTCTCCGTATGTTTACGGAACAACGAACCACCACGTCGTCGTCCCTCGTTCCTATCTCGCCGCGGAGACACTGATAATCCAGCGTTAGATCGTGACACGGAACCAACGATCGGCACAACACGAGAACCGAAAACCGGCTGTCCACGCCACCGGGGACCGCCTCGAGTGGTTCACCGTACAGAAAAAACAATCGGCCCGGTCGTTTCCTCGAACACGCGAACCGGTGGTCGCGTTACGGTGCGATCGCGCATGCGCGCGCGCGAAAACAAAGTTTAATCCACGGCGTTGTCACACAACTAGTAACACCGCAGACCCGCGAGGTAAATAGGGCGGGCGAGTCGAGGTAGCGCGCACACACACTGGTAATAATCCAAAAGTATAACACTCCGTTGAGAATGAGGGTGCGTAACAGAGAGTCCGTACTGGTGTAACCGAGAGTAATCGTGTATAACACGAACGTACCGAATAGACAGAGGCAAGACGAGGCTGCGAAACGGAGTCTCCGACTGGTGTAACCGAGAGTAATCGAGTAATACGAACGTACCGATAGACACTGGCAAGAAGAGGCGGCGAAAAGTGAACGAGTGAGAGAGAGATATATATATATATATATAGAGAGGGAGAGCGAGGAAAAAGAGAATCCTCCAGTTCCCCGGACGCACGACTTGACAGCTCGGCTATCTGCGTACGACTAGTTGTCTTCTCGTCTCGTTGCTTTCCCGAAGGGCCCGTCCCCTCCCCGCAACCGCCCTATCGACACATGGAGGTAGTAGGTAGAGTCGGGAGACCGTCTCGTGAGACACACGTCACGTATATCACAGCCAGCTAGCCAGCAGCAACGGCGACGATCACGATGAAGAACGTACACCGAAGAGAACGAAGACGACGATCCACCACGGGGTCCTGCCTGGGTTGTCGTTATTACTTCGTCCCGTTGAATCGGTTCCCGCGGTAGAAAAACACACGTCACCGTCGAAGAGAGAGAGTGAGAGGAAGAAAGACTGGGAGACAGCGTGCGAGAGAGAGATAACACACCGCGCACGTACACGAAAGACGAAACATCGGGCTCCGCAGCATGCGGTCGTTTATACGGAACACGCTCGGTTTCGGGCCGGCACAAGAGAGACGGATACGCGCTTCAACCGTGACACCGTCGGGAGTAAAATAAAATTGGCAGAACCGGGAGAACGGCGAGAGGCGCGCACCGTTCGGCTCCCTTCGCGTTTCGGTGGGTATAGAGGAGAGGAGAGAACGAGCGCGCGCGTGTCCCTTTACCGACGGGCACAGGTCGAGTGCGAGACCGCGGGAGCGAGAGAGATAAGCACGGCGGTATAACCAACACAGCGCACAGCATAAGTGAAAGTGATTCAGCAGCGCATGCCACCGCGCGCGGCCAGGTGCCCGACGGAGTAGTGGAGGTGCCTCGGAGGGCCCTGTCTGGTGGGGGGGCGAGACACGCGGTTCGGGAGGAGAGGGACACCAGAGCGAGGAGGAGTGGCGGGAGGGCGGGAGGTATTGCCGCGGTCGAAGGGATTCAGGGAGGAGGGGCGAAGGAGGTTGCACGCCGGATGGAGGGGATGGCCTACTTACGGAACCAGGTCTATGTCGGCCGGAGAAGTATTGTCCACGTACGCTCCCGCGCCGGTCTGCCGCCGTTATCGCCGCCGTTTTGTCGACCGTATTTGTCGTCGGTGCTGCCGGCGAATACTCCGACGCACGTGTGCACAAGGGAGCCCGCACGGGATCCGATCCGACTCGAATCGATACCGAACCCCACCGATCCCGTCGAACGATATTTTCCCCAAACGCGTGTCTCGTTCGTGCGAAACCATCGATCAATTGAAAAATTTCGAGACTACCGCGGCCGACTGCATTCGTTCGATGAAGTCGGCCTTAATAACCGGAGGAGATCGCGTTGAATTATTTGCCCCTTCCGAGACGCACACCCAGTCGTAACGCGACGCGACGCATTTACATTGCTCGTGCATGTACATACAAGCACGCGTCCTTTTTTTCGCCTGCGTGGAGGATAACGCGAGAAAGATCGGATAGACTGTATAGAGTCCCGCGAACAACTCTTGCTTTCAAAGAGCACAGGGGAGCCAAACAGAGAGTCGCGGTAAGCGGGCACAGGGCAGGCGCACAGGCCACATACAGGCCGTGGCTGGGTCAACAGTAACGCCGTTGGCACTCCCCGACAGTGCCAGTGCTTCTCTGTGTGTACGTCGCAGTAGATGTACGACGCGAGAAGGTGGGGAGACCCACTGACCCAGTTCGCTGAGAACATGACGCAGCCGCGACTCACTCCCTCTCATTATGTCTTTCTCTCCCTCTTTCTCTCTCTCTCTCTCTCTCTCTCTCTCTCTTGCTCCGTCCCCCTCTTCCCCTTCGCCCTCTGTAACCCTCTAGTATCCAGCTCGCGCATCCCACCCTCCCATCTTGTCTTCCGTCTCTGTTTCGCGCGCGTCCAACGCCTGTCCTTACTTTTCTACATGCTTCGCCACCCTAAACTCGCGCGGCTATCTTTTTTTTTCTTTCTCCTCCTTTCATCTTCTGCCTGTTGTCCATCTCTTTTTCTTGTCTTACCCTTGCTCCCTCTCTTTCCGCCATGTCGTCTCTACTCTCTCTCCCTCTCTCTCTCTATGTCTCTCTTTCTCTGTCACTCTCTATTCTGCCCTCTCTTTCTCCGTCGACGGAGCGTGGATATTTTCTTTCTCTGACACTACCTCTCTCGAATGCCCCCCTCGGCCCCCCTCTGCCCTGCATCCTAGGCCCCCTCATTCTGCCCCGCGCCTTGCTTATTCACTTCGAACGTAATTGTCGCGCTCTTTTCCGTCCAAGTAACCGTGCGCGCCTGCCGTAATAGCGTGTACACACGTTTACGTGCGGCGCGGCGGCCGTGCCCCGTGTGTGTACGCACACGTCGCGCGTCTGTGTATGCGACATCGCGCACACCGTGTCGTCGACGAATGCACGCGGGCAACTATTGCGAGCGTGTTGTCATCGTCATCGCCGTCGTTTCGTGCCGTATCCAGTGCACCAGGTTTAGAGGTTAGGCGCACCGCGGATGAACCGATGATCCTCGAATTGTTTTTTACCTGATCCAATCGGACGGGATTTCGTGCTCGAATCACCGTCGAAACGGAAATCGTCTCTTTTCTCTTGGTTTACTTTAAATCAACGGACAGAATCGAACACGCGCGGCGAGTTTCGATTCGAGCACGATACCGCTCGTTCCATAGACCTTACGTAACCACTTAAAAATATATTCGTACACTTAATTACACGAGCAAAAAAGCAGAGAGTATAAGCAGCGTGTCACACAGCGAGCGAGAAAGTATTTGCGAAGAATTTGGAGGTAGAGTTGCATAGCTTGGGTATCGATTGTACTCCGATATGTGCATACGCCTGTGCATCACACGGCAGTACATATATATATATATATAGGCTAGATAGTGGATTCTATGCGTCCATGTCGTATTTCATTATTTATAGCTGAAGAAAACAGTTTAGTTACTGTTTAGTCTGATGATAGATAACATCATCGCGTTTAACAGGGTAAACAAATTTCTTAATCTATGTATATGCATAGTAATCCGCAGTCCAGGTATTAGTAGCAACTATGTACGAGATACGAATGCACCGACAGGTCTACCAAGTAAATCCACTGTTCATTTCGACAAACTAATAAACATGCAGGCGTATCAAGTAGTTGTGACTCTGCAATAGCATCCGGAGTCTTCGTACTAATTTGTGCTGCAGCATAGAAACCATGGAATTCCTTTTTTGTAGTTTATAAAACTACTACAAATAAAGATAATTTAAAAAACTGGTAAACTGGAGTGTTAACTATTCCTGAATATGTTGTAATCTTTTTAGAAGGTTCTAGATAAAGGGTATCATTTTTTTACGTGAGGAAAATGCGTTACGCAAACCACGCCCCCATGGGGAGGAAGCGAGGTTATGTGGAACTCTCCCCGGCTGGGCCCGACGGATGCCCGAAGGGCGCGATGGGGCATAACCACTAACAACCCCACAACCATTCCTAAGCTAATGAGAGGGTATCCGGATCAAACGCGGATACAACGGGTCATAGATAGAGGGTACCATAAATTTGAGTTCACTCTTGCGTAGTCAAAATTTTTCAAAATATAGTATTAATTTATGATCTTTACCTACCGCAAGCCTATTAATAGGATTTTCAATCATTGTGCTGTACCAAAAGAAAGCATACAAGTTTTCTTTTAGATTGGAATTTTAAATGAAACTATTAGATGTCGTTATTGAGGGTGACTTGTTAGTTCACAATGATAATTGCTGTTGCTATTTAAGGTACTATTTTTCTTTACAGTTACAGTGATTAAAACGTCTTTGTGCACAAAAATGTCGTAGAATGTAGAATTAAAATGAGAATTTATGCACAAATCACAATAAAAAAAAAGTATATCATTTATGACAAAAATGGGTACACATAATTTAAAGCAGTGGACATGTTAAAAATATTTAAGGACATCAATGTATTAGTGTTTCAGCTTAATAGGATAATTAAAAGAAGAATGCAATTTTTATTTGGCTCCTGTGCCCTGCAATCAATGCAAACATTTCTTATTTTGCAGTCTACACATCACATTATCTTAAACTAACTCAA
Source organism: Lasioglossum malachurum (assembly GCA_028455605.1). NCBI lineage: Eukaryota > Metazoa > Arthropoda > Insecta > Hymenoptera > Halictidae > Lasioglossum > Lasioglossum malachurum. Next base: position 21,669,275 of record CM052316.1, read on the forward strand.
TTCAAAGTAATTTTTACGATATTGTCAAAAATGAACCGTCAGATGGTACTCGTTATTTCAGCATTATATGGAATTAATTTAGTGTTAACATCCATTTCCTGTAAATATCTCGAAACAAGAAATATATGACTCAGTTGTAAATAGTCTATACACTTTGGTTGGCTACATAATCGTTAAACAGTGGATTGTTTATTGCGTGACATGCGTTCGTCCCTCGTTACACTTGCTTAGCCGAAAAGAGGAACGAGAAGCGTTGCGATGGATTGTTAATTAAGACGTCGGGTAGGAGAAGAGGCCTGTCCGATCGATTAGCCGTAACCCGGGTGGAAAAGCAATAGGTCGGGTAAAATCGGAAGCAACGGCCGCTTTCCCTTTAAAGCCCCTTTCTACTTTCGGTTCCTCTGCCGTTTACGCAACAAGTGAGCCGAACCTATTTAACGATGACCCCTTAAACGCACGCCCGGCCACGTCACGAGTTATCGTGAAAAGAAGAACGCGGGTTGGTTTCGATCGTAGCCGGGCTTCCGGTGTTCTCACCCATTGTACCCGGCCGATTCGTAACCACGCGGGTATGCACCCGATCCACCCGCGAGCGTGCGCGCTCGCCGAAACGCGGGTGCGCAGCACACCGGTTTTTTGTCCCATCAGGAGCAAATCGGAAACGACGCGTACCTGCTGGTCGCCCGGTGGGCACGACCATGCCAACACACATGCGATTCTATTTCCATCGGGGCATTGAGAAAGAATAAAGAGCCTGTGTGTTCCATTGCGTGCCCGGTTGAATCACGATCGCCGCGTGACGATGGAACGCCGACGCACGAAATCGCCTTTTCCAGAATTCACGAACAAATATAATTAAGCCGCAGGCAACCTGCACCGAAACCCCCGTCCATTAACGAGGGAACGCTTCTCGTTGATTTAATCAATGATGGCACGCAGTCCCAAAGGTTCACACACAAATTCGAAGTGGTTATGCAGATACTGGTCACGGTAGCATAGCCTACGGGTAACAACTGTCCAACCGATTGAAATGTATCGATGCTGACAGTAGTTGACTGCCTTTAATGAACGTTTACGAAAATGTCTTGCTAAAATCGAAATGCTCATTTGAAGATCCTCAGTCTTTGCTGTTTGTAGCAAAAATTGGAGGATATGCCATAAATGCCTACGTTGATGATGATACATATCCCTTTAATATGAAACAAACTATTCTAAAAGTTTTCTAAAAGAAGTTTTTAAAAATTTAGTTAACTTCCGTTACACAAGAGTAGGGTCACTGCACCAGTGAATAAACGGGCACCAGTAAATGAACGCTTTTGTATATTTCAACAAATTTTAAGCCAATTACTCGAATGTAGTGCTCATTGACTGGTATTTTTTATATTTTTTATTTAACGTTTAATAAAGAAAAATAATAATTTCATTTTTATAGGGAGCCATTTGGCATATATGAGATTCCTTTAATTCACATATTTTTTTTTTAAATCAAATATCTTCCTGGACTATTTCTTAAATGTTCATTCACTGGTGCAGTTACCCTATAACGATTGTTTTTGGAGTTAATTATTCACTTTTAAATATCAGGGAACATTCCCAAGAGAGAGAGAGAGAGAGAGACAGAGAGAGGTGTTCAGAAAATGAGTGATCGATAGACTGCGGATATCTATGCAAACTCAAAATTGTCCGTACGTTATTAAATTCTCGAACCGTTCTAATGCAATGCGTCTAATTAACTCCTTCTTCTCATAGAATCCGCAGTCCAGTGATCGATAACTGCTAACAGCAGTGAATAAGGCTTCTTCCGGCCGGTTTTCATAAAATCATTTCGAACGGGAATTAGCATGAAGATCCCCAGCGATCAGAATAAACGGAACTACGCTGTTTTATAGGTCAGTGTGTTAAGGTCTGGACAGAAAAATGAAATTACCGAGCGAGTTTTTATTTCTTAGAAATTATGTCTTCGAGGAATTGAGTGGCCGCCCGCTCGGGACGGAAGAAATAGGTTACGATCGTAAGAACCCGTGTGTCGGGCACGTTTTCGTGATTTTTCGTTCGTGCGCGACGCGACCACGAGAGCCATAAAAGAGAGAAGCGGGAGAGTCTGGGAGTAGGAACGAAAGGGAAAAGGGCCGTGTGGCGCGGCTCGCGGCCACGGAGCGGCCGAAAGGGCGGAAGAACCGACGAAAGAAAGTGAAAGCTGTGACCCAGAAACTCTGGAAATGTAAATGGCGCGCGCACCGACACGTTCGGGAATTATAAATCATTATACACCGAGAGTTCTACAGTTTCGACACCCGATAAAACCGACGATTTCGTTAGAACCGGAGTCGAGCGACTCGACGGCCACCACGAAAGGGAAAAAATTACGACGAAATATACCCACGCGTTCTCAAGAGTCTCGGTGGAAGCGTCGCTCACCGGACGTAGCCCGCACGTATATCGGATGACCTGCATTACATTTTATACATCTTTACTCGCTCGTCGATAGACCGTTCGGTTTCTTGTACGTCGTCGAAAAACACTTTCGGCGAACGGAGCGCGAGAGTACCCGAGTCCTTTCCCCCGCGTCTAGAACGGAATTGCGCGATCATTATCGGCATTACGCTATTTCTGGGTCAATTAGCATCGCACTGATCCTTTAAACGCTCGTAGGCGAGCAGCCAGTGTCGCGGACACACGCGGAATTGCGGCTATCGGAAGTACTTTACCTCTTGATAGAGACCGGGCCTCGCGAGTAGCGCTGTTTACAAGCGTTTCCGCCTTTCCGTGTCGTCGAGACGCGGAAATGACGGTGATTAGGCTGGTACGTCGTACACAGTATCGCCGATTTCCATGATGCCTTAATTTTATTTATGTAACTTTCTTGAACTTCTCTCAGTGCGCGACTTCAGTCTAACGGAGTCGACGCGGCGTCGCTCGTCAAACTGGTGTAGCAAATAAAACAGTGTTATTTTAATACGTTATCTCTAGCCAATTGAAAAGAGACATTTTTATTTGGCTCCTGTCTCTTGCGCTTGACGCAGAACATTTTTATTTTGCATAAAGATCCGCGGCTCGGTGATCAGGACCTTCGTGCGCTAAATAAAAGTGATCTGCACTAATTGCGAGATACAGTAGCTGCATAAAAATGTATTTATTTGTAAGTGGCTTTAATGGTGGATTATTGAGTTCGTAAAGAAATGTATGTCTTTATGTATTATATTATATTTTTACAAAACAATGTAAAACGATATTGCAATATTGTTCTTAAATTCTCCAAGTATTTTTACTGTTTGACCTATTTCTGTCGGAACGAAGCATAAAGATTCACTCCAGTGATCAGGATAGAGACTTTGAATCGGAACAAACTAGACTTTTAATGACACAGTTCTTATAAATATATATGTATAGGAAGCTATCGCGAGGCATTTTTCGATAAGGTTTTATACTAAACAAGTTCAACAGCAAGAGTCCTCGTGAACAATGCGAAAAGCGCGGCGGTGGTTCGACGGTTGTTTATCGCAGTGCGATAAAGTACATGGCCAATACTATCGATGAAACAAACGAAGCGTCTAATCAATAAAGCGTGCGGTTAATTAGTCCGCTACTTCCCGTTCGCGGGACGATAAACGAGCACGCGACCAAAATCCTCTGCACCGCGCGCATCCAGTAATCTAATAACGCGGAATCCTCATAAACTGAGTCTTCGGATACGCGTTACGGGCTACAGTAACATTTAAACTCTATACATACTCAGCATCGCGAGCGTGCGTGCGCGCGGGCGCAGATCAATTATGTCAGAGAGCGCTCATAAATGTATTCAGGGTAGAAACGAAAGTAATCTTACTTTCATAGATCGAAGAACATTGCGTTTGAAGATGGAATGTTAATATGTATATTAAGGCCGTTCTGTCTCCCGTTAGAAAGAGAAAAGAAGAGAGGGAGAGAGTGTGGTAGGGAGAAAGAGGAAAGAGAGAGAGAGAGAGAGAGAGAGAGATGTATGTATATCGACTTCTAGCGGCTGATTACTATCTCGGCATTAGCTATGCAGGTACGGTATCTATAACTCGTAATATTCGACGCAAAGAATATGAGCTTGGTGCGATCTCTCTCCCTCTCTGGCTCTCCCTCTCTGTCCCTCTTTTACACCGGCGTGTCTCTCTTCCTCTCTTTTTCTTTTTGCTCTCTCCTACTCTGAACAACGTGTCTCGGTGTGTGAAGTGTGCCAAGGACCGCCCCACTCCGCAATCCCATTTTCGAAACTAAAAGTAAAATCTAACTCATTGTGCTGTTATACAGGGAGGCCCGTTACCGTAACACATATATTTTTGTCGTGCCGTCACCGAGGAACTGTCGAATTCATTTAGGGCGACGCGAACGGAATACGAAACAACGGGGCCGCCCCCGGTCCTCCGTCGAAAAGCTTCCGAGTCTAGCCTAGCTCACGCGCAGAGGATCGAGAAGAAGAAGCGACGATCCATCGAGCATCTCGTATCGATTTCACGCGGATCCCCGGACCATTTTTCCGGAGTCGCGTGAAACGTTAAACGGCCGGCCGGGCCGCACGTGGGCGTGTAATGTATACTTTTTTCCAGCGTCCCCCGGATCTCCTTTTTCTTTGCGAAACGATTCCCCGGGCCGTTTTCGCCCGGCGAGGATTGCGCAAATCGTCTTCTCCGCGCGCGCGCGCGCGAGTGCTGCCGTCTCCGCCGAGCCGGGTGAAAGAGAAAAATGAGAAATAGAAGAAACCGGGCGCGAACGAAGAAGAAGAATAAACGGAGGAGGAGGAGGAGAGCAGAAGAGAGACGGAGACTCCGAGAAAGAGAGAGGATTGTTTCATCCACGAAATGCGAACTGGCGTTTTGCAGGCCAGTTCGCACGTCCTTGACACACTTACCCACATGGGATATCGCGAGACCACGTGTAACTGTGTGTGCGTTCAGCGTGCATGCGCGTGCACACACACATGTACACACGCTCCAGCCCTCCTCCCTCTGTATACGTGTAAATGCATGCCTCCCCCACCCTTGCTCTCGACCAACGCTGTGCGCGTGTAACGTGTGTGGTGTACGTTACGACGCATAACACACACGCACACAGACAGGGAAACGGACGGCACACGGACGCGGGAAGATGCGAAGCCGCGCGTGCGCGCGTTTCAGCGTGCGGATCCGTCGTTCTATGGCAAAGGACGCGTAGACCAGTTCTCTGTGTAGAAGTGCAAGGATGTACCCCCTCGCGTGTGCGCATGCATTCGTGTCTGTGCATGTGCACGTGGCCTATGTGCGCGCAGCCGGCCATGTATACATATACCCCAGACGACCCTCTCGGTGCTCGTCGTCTCCCATTTTTATTACCTTGCAACTGGGACACACGATGGAATTCGAAATGGACCTTAAGCCGCGAACGCAACGCCGCGAAATCCGGGCGCGAAACGCGGAGAGACCGTGCACGCCCACTATCGGAAACTTATCTGTCCGAGATAAGAATTATTGTCGTAATAGATTCGCACTTCTGCCTCCTCTGGCGGTTTCTCTTTTTCCACTTCTGCTCTCGCTCCACCAACACCACAACGTTCCCTACCCTTGTGTTGGTTTTGGCCGCGATTCTTGGCGGTGCACGTTTTCGAAAAGTTACTAGGGACCGTGTCTAACCAGCTCCGAGCTAATCTAACGTAAACCTACGTCCACACCGAAGCTACTTTTTCTAATCCCCTTGTTGCCTTCCTCTTTTTCCACCGAATAAAAATAGAGGTACGAGAGATGTCGCTCGGTGTGGACATAGTTTAGGGGTTGGCTGGAGAATTAACTGGTTTGGAATAATTGAAGATCGTCGAAGACCTTCCTGTTGGTTTTGGCAACGGTTCCAAGCGAAGAAGTTACTAGAGGCAATTCTATCTACTTTTAATTGATTCGATCGTGAAGTTCCACTAGAAGCTTTTTCCTGTTTATTCTTGTGTTTAAAGAACAAATTGGGTTCGGAACGGTGGAGAGCATTTTCAAACCCTTCTGTTGGTTTCAACGAGGGAACGTCTCCAAGTTGTAAAGTACTAGTTACTAGAACAATGTCTACCTAGTTCTATGCCACTTGAGCATAAGAATGATATCTAACTAGAATTTTTTCTTTTCTTTCCTTTCGATTTTAACGTTAAAATGGTTCGAAAAAATCGAAGAGCATTTTTCACCGTTCAATCGGTTTTAAAAAAAATAACAAATATAAATTAAAGAAATTCTTTTTTTCTTCTCTTATTTAAAGAATGAACTACTTCGAGATGATAGGAGAACATTTTTCACGCTTCTGTTGATTTTGGCAATCATTCTTGGTTGTGGAAGAGCATGTCCCGCGTCTAAGAATTCCTGACAACACTGTTCGTCACCAGAATTATTTCTGAAGATGAACGAGGCCTGAAGAACGATTTCAATCTTTTCCACGCTCGTTTTGATTATAAACGAGTGCAATCGTGACTTCCTCGTTTAACCCTCGGACAACGGACGATTTTTATAGCTATATAATTGGCAATGCTTAGGACCGTTCAAAGCTCTAATTAATAATTTTTAAAAATTTACTTTCGATGATATCTCGTATAGACACATTAGTCTTTCCGATATCCTCAATGAAACAGCTATTCAGTTAGTTTAAGGCGGTAGGCTCGTTTCTCATTTCTCGATAATGCAAAGATGGGGTTCTTCAGGAGTCAAAAACGCTAGATAAAAGATCGATCTACGGCGCTATCTCGTAAATAATGCCTCGTAAACGAAAACATAAAACTTTTGAGGGAGACAGCGACCTAGATCGATCTTTTATCTATCGTTTTTGACTATTGAAAAATCCTGTGTTTGTAGTATCGAGAAATGAGAAGGCGAATCCCGCACCCTTGCAATCCTGGAAAAAGGAGTCTACCCCCTTAATTGCCACAAAATGGCTCCGGCACAGCACTCGCAGGGCTAAATAGAATTATTTTATATTCGTGGATTACCCACAATAACACGAATTAACTCGGAATCGAACATTATCCTTGTACCAGTTTCGCCAACGATTTTTTCTGGAAATGTTCTTAATTAGAACCGAGGATTCCACCGTCTGCATGCGTCCGACGCCATAAATCAAATTTTACGGTATACGACTCGGTAGTTGTTTTCTTTTCCTCGAAACGCAGCGAACAACGCCGCCGTTCTTCAATCCAGTGACACAGTCATTACCTCACGGCAAAAAATAAACAACTACATGCTTGTACACGTTATTGCCATAGAGGCGACAGATCTCCGGTGATCTAATAGCCGTATCATTGAACAAGACACACGTTCGGTAACCCTAGTCGCTAATTACGAACAACATTACAATCCAACATTACTACAACATTTACTACAAGAATCCGCTCGTGATCAATTTTTTGTTATTCTTTGGAACAGCGAACAAACTATTAAATGTGTTAATTAAAGTCATCCGTTCAAGGAGCAATACTTAGCACGTTTTTCCGTCTCGTATGCTCTCCGAAACTTTTTACTCGGTAATAAATCAGTCCTCTAGCGAGGGTTAGCCTAAATTATCCCTTCGGTAGAGAGCCAGCATCGGACGGAGGCTGTCTATGATTGTTCCTTCCTGTGATGATTATATTGGCGTCATCTAGAGTCGGACAGGAGCAAGAATCAGCATTGCGCCTATTCCAGAAGATCCTCCTTGCCGAGGACCGGCTCCGCGCTACCTGAGCCTCCTCCGGTGTATCTTTCCCTACGTTAGGCGACAGTTTATGTGCTCTTTGAGAAGTTGTAGAGAGGCGACGCTTTCTCGGCAGGGTGCCGGACCATAAATTAAGGGAGGATGTAAATATTTGGCAATACTGTCCGGAATTATTGCGTGCCTTTCGCAACGGGAGTCCCCAGTGACCCAATGCCCCGATGACAGTTGGGTGCCGCAAGGGATGTTGGCATTTTCTCTTTTACAGCAAATCGAGGCGAATGACAGTAAGTGAAGAAACTGGAGAGACAGAGAAAGAGTGGAGGAACCTCGTCCTTTCGGCATTCGTAAAAGTTTCCCCGAACGTGACGGAGAAAGGTGGTGCGAACCGGTAGTAAAGCCGAGTTTTAGGACCCGTGATGCTTCACGCCTCCGAAAATCCGCCGCAGCCCATCCGTGGAGAACGGCACCGGGAGAAAAACGCTTACTGTAGAAAAAAGGCTTCCGGCGGTCGATACGCCGCGGTCATTTATTTCGCCCCCCCGGTCTCCCATCGAAATCGAACCGCTCTGGAATTCCAAGGCTCCCAACAACGAGGGAAAAAAAGGACGAACCTACGCCGCGCTACGATCGAGATGTTACTCTGTTGCTTGCTGTATACCAGCTAATGGTTCACGCCGATCAGCTGGATCGTCACGGTTCCCATCGATCCTCTAACGAACCGGTTTCTACCTTTTTGCAAATACGGTGGAACCTCGGTTATCCGAATCTCAAATGTCCGCAGTCTTCCTTCAGATGTGAGTACATTTTAACCCTTCGCATTCCTTTGTCGAGTGTCACTCGATATCAGAGAAAGAAAAATGAAACGGGGTTTTATGTGTATTTGGCTATTCCTTTATTTATTTAATTTCTTATTTTTTAGTTAAAAACAAATGTAAGTTCCAGAAATATAAACTACAACAAAGATTGAGAGAGCTATATTTAATATAACTAGTAAACTGCGGATCTTTATGCAAAATAAAAATTGCCTGCACCAATTGCAAGAAATAGAAACGAAATTGAATGTTATTTCTTCCCTCGATGATTCTAATAGAGAAGTCGTATATTGGCATTTTCAATTTTTTCAATTTTCCAATGATTTTGAATTTCATCTACTCAATTTTCTTATAAATTGCATAAAGATCTGCAGTCTAATAATTACTAAACAAAATTGTTTAGACAAGGTGCTGTCCTTTGAAGTAAATTTCAAATAAAACACTTGAAATATAGTAGGAAGTTGTTGGCAATAAAATTGAAAAATAATTCGGAGTGCAAAGAGTGAACGAGAAAATAATATTTTAAAAAAGTTTTTTAATTCTAGCAGCGCCATTTATTTTGACGCGGGAAAGTATGTAGTCTTGAGATGTTCCGAAAACTTGCTATGAGATTGTTGAGGATTTGGATTTAATATTAAAATCAACGAATTAAGTCAATGTGAGATGTGTGTAGTTTTGGGCGAAATCAAATCTGAACCCTATCAGCGCCATTTACTTCGGAGTCTCCTTGTATATGAGCTCTTCGTTCAGATAAACGTTCCGAGCGCTCGAATGCTTCTTCTTCGTCATGGTGTAAGGTTCTTTTTATCGAATCGTGCGCGATAAGTAAATATCATGCCGGTTGTTGCTGTTAAAACAGTCTCCGAGCTATCGCGAAAACAGTTTGCGGCTGACGGCAATAGATTAGGGTTATTATTACTTCTGGTAGTTTTCATGATTGCTATTACATTGATATTAGCATGGCGAATACCAAATAGCTAATTGCTCGAAGGACGTCAACGAATTTTCGAATTCCATCGCGCTTGCTCACGAGGATGACGGCACACAATTACGTGTATTTTCAATTTCTTTTTTGAATGAATTATGAAATCGCACGGCGACGAGGCAATTCAGTGGAAAATGGTAATTCTCGGCTAGTCGATTGCCTTCAGATTTATCGGTCGGACATTTTATATTTTTCCTCGTTAAACCTTGCCTTTCTTCTAATTACGCATTCAATAGTTCACCCGAAGAATATGAATCTGGCGAACTTACGAAATTAATGAATCGTTATGATATATACATATATATAATGTTGTTGAAATCATTTATGGCTATTTATAGCTAATTTTACCAACAACAAGCTTGTAGTTAGACACTTTTATACAATTTAGGAATTATCTGGATTGCCGATTATCAATCACTCAATTACATATTATTAATTTATTAATTATATTCCTTCATTAAGAAGATTAGATTTATACGAAATACATACGTTTTTAATTATAATATCTGCTTAAAGTGTATACAAAAATTTTATAATTTCATTATATAACCGTAATGGCATTATATAACCTTTCAGGAAGTTCTTTTGTGCTTCATATTCGATGTAAATGCGTAAAGCCTGCAGTCTGTTCATAACTATTTGATTGTGATTAGCATACGCTTCATCGTTTACTGAATTAAATACAGAATTCATCTACTTAACCCATTGGCGTCACGGCGAGTTCAGCTCGTGACATTGCATTGCTCGCTATAAATGCATAATATAGCAGTGCTAGAAATGTTCGTTGAAAAAATGCTTACTATTTCAACCGAAATGGGCTTGATACGAATAGGTTATTAACAAGAATGGTCCTTGTAATTCAGAGAAACGTCCGGGGCAGAGTTGGGCATTAATCAATTAAAATTGTAACCAAGATTGATTGATTAATGTGTACGATTAAAAAAGGTAATCATTGAAAAATCGACGATTGATTCAATCGATTGATGAAGTTAATCATCAAACTTTATCGAAGTTATTCGCCGCACGGTCTATCCATAAATTGTAATAAAGAGGGAGAGAGAGAGAGAGAGAGACAGAGAGCGGGGATGGAGAATTGACAGAAATAAAGCTCGACAAAAACTCAGTTTACATTTCTTTCAGTATGCATACAGTTTTGATTCCGTATTTCATTTCGAAATGTCAGCAGTTAATCATTAACCAATTATCCGATTGACGATTACAATTGGAGAGAATGTAATCGTTAACCGCGATTAACGATTGAAGTAGAAAATTCGTCAATCGTTGATTAAATTTTTGCCGACTCGGGGACGCAGAACAAATGTTCTCCCGAGATTCCTCAGAAATCGTACGCTGCCGAAAAAAGGGTCGAGAACGCACGATCGAAAGTCGAAACGGTTCCCGGGCAGACATCGATAGACAGTGTGTCGTGGCATCTGGATGGTCGATCTCGGTCCCCGCGAAATGTGAAAGTTCGCGTTCGTGCGATAAAGGCATTCGTCGCCGTTTATTATGCTCGTGTAACAAGCGAATCATATTTATGTATTTAGTCCATGGAAGTTTGGTGTGTGTTACCAGCACGCAATTTATGTATCTGTCCGCTGCATCGGGCATTGATTGTGCACCTTGAGGTGCAACCCGGCCGGTTCTTTTTTTATCAGCGATCGCGATTAAGAAAAGCCAAGGACAGCGCGCACGCGCGACCTTGACCGAAAAATCAGCCGCGGGTATGATTAAAAATTTGCGATCCGCGGCGGAACACGGGAGCGGGGAGGGAGGGAGCAACGGGATGGAGAGAGAGAGAGGATATTTATACCAGGGGATGGTGTTACCAACGAAGGGGAAAAGTAAGTCATCGTCGTCTCTCTCGATGGGATCTGCTAACGACAAGTTCGTGTTTTCAGTGACGCAGGAGCTGCGGCCTCCTGCAGGAGCAAGCTGCCTTCGCAGGAGAGCAGCAACAGGATAACGCGAGCCAAGGTTGAACAGCGAATCGGGTACGAGAGAGAGAGAGAGAGAGGGGGGGGGAGGGAGAGACCCGGTCTTCGAAAGGTAAGGCCAATAATAATGATCGCCGGCTCTAATGACCGGCAATTTCCCGGGCAGAAATAATTCTGTCCGAGCCAGACAAACACCAGGCGAGCGCGGCAAGACGCGACTCCACGCGTATTTCTGTCTGGAATTCCACGCGATCACTCGTTTTCACGTGTTCGCCACTTTTCTACAACCCTCTCTCCATTTTATTCGCCGTGTTCGACGCCGGAACTACCGAGCATTAACACTAAACCTACCGACCATCAAAAGTGACTGATGTGTACAGTATTGGGTTGGCAAGAAAGCAATTTCGGTATTTTAAGGTGAAATAGTGCCCAATGTTTTATTCAAGCAATAAACTGTGTAACGAATAAGATGTTTTCCCTTTTGTTCGATGATCTTTTCCAATAAAGAATAAATAAGAAAATATTTTATTGATTAAAGTTCATCGTTTGAATAAAGAAATTCGGTTTTATTTCACCTTAAAATATCGAAATTACTTTCTTGCCAACCCAATATTATAAAAATGACAATTGTGCGATTTTTGCTATAATATATACTGGAGTCAAAAAATATATTCAATAAATTCCCATGAAAACACCTTTACGATTTCAATGATTGTCAAATAAAAAATAGAAAACGGGTCATTTGTCCCCTCGTGGTAGGTTTAGTGTTAACCGCGGAGGATCTTACTTCGCGCAAAGAAGTGGCCCATTGTGTTTGGTTAGGGCAGATGTGTGCGTGTGCGGACAATTTCATTTGTTTTTAATTTATTTAGATAATTGTAGAAACTGTTTGACGTAAATTAAGTTAACTCGTGGCAGAACTGAAAAATGTCGGATACGAAGGAATTACCATTTAGACGACGTATTTCTCGGACGTATTAACATATTTTGATAAAGAAAATGTACACAAGCCACGAATTCTTAGAATGGTCTAGTTTTACTAGGAAGTAGCCGTTATCTACTGTATGTAAAGAAGTGCGTCATTTAAGAGCCGCTTCTAAAATGTTCTAACAATAAGTTTGACGCTACCTTCAATAACCTCCAATTGCTATGGCTATTGGAATTGCCTTCGGAAGGGCTCGAACGTAGGTGTTCGAGAGTACGCGCGTGGTTCCGTTTAAAAAAATTATTAACAGCTTTACGATCATACACGAGGTATTTCGCGACTCACATGTCTTATTAATAATAATTCATATTGATACAAATTTTAGTAAATATTATATGTTAAAAATATGTTTGAAAATCGCTTAATTAGGAGGTCTTTAAATTATAAAATCACTGCATCTGGAAGGTCTCTGGCTGAATGTTTCATGTCACGGTAGATATGTCGTCGGTGGATAGTTTACCTGAATTCGGACTCGCGCTTGTCCCTTCGCACGAAGGGTTTTACGACGAACCGTATTTATGTTGTGTATATTACACTAATTTAGGTGGCTGTGCATCTTGACGGCTCTGAGATGAGTGGTACGCAGTTCCTTTTTATTTGTGGCAGCCTTCGCATTGGAAAAACCGAAACACTAGATAGTTATTCGGTTTCGGTAGTATAACGGATCCGGTATAATATCGGTTATAAACCGTTTAACGATTTCGATTTTAATACATTTCGGTATTATTTCCGCTTCGGTACAGTTTCTTGGCACAATACCGGTATAAAGATTTGACCGGTATTAAGTCCCTGTTCTAAAGTGAAACAAAACCCAATTTTTCTATTCCAGCAATAAACCTTCACTAATGATGTTGACCTGAAATCGTCTTTGGCCGATACAGACCAGAAATCTTATGAGGTCAGAATTGTGAAGCTACCAGAAAGATGGCAACAGATCGTCGAACAAAAGGAATTGGCTTTTATTGCACCTTAAAATACTGAAATTACTCTTTCTCTCTCTTGCCAACCCAATATATTATTTTATATTATGTCTCAAGATCTGAATTATATCTCACGTATTGATCTAAATTTACGAATAAATCCATATAACACGATTACCACTAGGTTTTCAACGGTTGTAATTGTAAAGATTTACGCGATGAGAGAGAAAATTGTAAAAATTCTTTTGGATACATTCTTGCTATTTTACCACGTTTTTATTAGCTCGCTTTCTTGTCAGTCTGTTTTGTTTGTCCGTCAGTTCGGTACAAATTTTTTTAGAAAGTAAAATAGCTATTTCTAGCACTACGTAAACAATTCTACGAAATTTCTATCTCCCCTCGAGTTTGTTGTAATTCAGGTAGCAAATTTTTATTTTGCATGAAAATCCGCTGTCTATTCATCTTTATAGAAATAGAAACATAGTGGAATAGTAGATTTCACCTAAATACATACAAACTAGAATGGGTCCGCATCGGCCTCAAGTTAGCTAAACGTAGAAACGGAACCATGGGCGATCTCGAGAGGAAGACAATAAGCCAATACCCCTGCTAAAATTTGCGGTGTTTCCTAGATTCCGACGCGTGAGCGTGGCTGGTGTCGTCATCGGTTCTCGTCCGTGGACGCACGCGTGCGGTTAGGATCGCGCGCGTAAACGCATCCGCACGTGCCAATTCCGTGGGCACCGGGCAGACAGGCACGGCCAGATGCACCTCGCGTCTGCACCTAGCACGTATTTATATCGCGTGTGTAAGACGGTGCATTAAGCGCAATAGTAATCCCGAGGCGAGTCGGTTCAAGAGCCTGGCCAGCCAGAGCCAGGCTAGCTAGCAAGCAGCCAGCTATCTGGCTAACTAGCTAGCTGGCTAGATAGAGCGGCGGGGCGATGAATGGGCGAAAGTTCTTTCCTCCTCTTCGGGTTCGGTCCGTAGCCGGTCTTTGTCCCTCCGTTAGCCAGCCGAGGCACGTCACGCGCGAAAAGTGGCTCATCCGCTTTTACTTTCCACGGCAGCTTTCGTTGGCAATGGTACTAGTTACGGCTGTTACGTTAAGCGGTTACGAGAGAGAGACATAAACGTTCCTCGCCGCGCCGCGCCGGTTGGTTCGACTTGCCCGCGAGCGCGAAGTAAGCCAAACCGGCTCTCTCTTTCCCGTTACCGTGGATCCTCGTCCTCGTCGAGCGCGTCGACGTTCCTACTTCTCTGATCCACCGAGATCTCCGCTCTCACTTTCGTTCGCGGTGCCTACGTAATGCCTCCGCTCCCGTTTTCTCTTTTTATTTAACCGAGCCGATACCTACTCCGCGTCTACTGCTCTCCCTCTCGTTCGAACTGCCGTGTTTCTCTTTCCAACGTTCCCTCCTTACTCGCCCCACACCTACAGAACCACTATTTTATTTCGTCAAAGCCCGTGAATAGTTCTCTCGCCGCCTCTCTCGTTACGTAGTCGTGACGAACACCGTCCCCGAGCTCACGTGAAACTCGAAACACCGGCGCGGCGCGTCACCGCACCGGTTGGAAATGACCGGCGCGGCGTTCGCGTTTTCAGGCCACTTTTTCGTACTCGTTACTGTACACTCCGATTAACCCATCAAGCACCGAACTTTTGCTTTTTAGTTTCTGATCTGAACGGTATTTATACGTTTTTAAGGGCTTCTCGGGCGACCGCGGGGAAACAAGTGATTTTTGTAAATGTACTATTTGAGATTGCTAATGTTTTAAACGAATCGATATTACTGCTAGACTGCGGACCTCTGTGCACAATAAAAATTGTTTGGATTTATTGCATGATCCTGAAGCCACATAGACATGTAGTTCTTTCTGTAATCATTTTACGTAGTTGAAAACAATGCATGCACACTTTGACAACTGTAATTTTCATGTTTATTCAGTAAAATACCGTCGACTAGCTTCTTATCTACCAGTCGTCGTTTAGAACTCTTTATTCAAGCAACAATTTTTCCATGCGACGGCACTGTTCCGTATATTAATCCGTGTCGGACGAATTTTTCTGTATTTTGCTATTTGAGTACTTTCTTAAAAGTCTTCAGAAAATGATCAAATGAACGGTGGATTGCAGATTTTATATATTTGGGACAATGAACAGGTCAAACACAAAACAGTGAAAATACTTTTAGTTCATTAACGTAACTATTAGGTTGGCAACTAAATTCGCGACTTTTTGTTTCGTAATTCTTTTATTGTATCATTATAACCCCATCCAGTGATCATCCCTTTTGAACTATATCATTCGAGAGCTCTGAATTTTGCGATTAATTTGATATAAAATACTCTTCGGATCCATTTTCAAGGTTATTTGGACGTCAGTACGTATTTTTTAAATCTAGGACATAAGTACATATCTGAACGTGAAATTTCGAGCTCTTTCAGAATCCGTTGTCAAAAGTAGGGGCTGCGGAGGTCAAATACAAGGTTTTTTATTATATGTATATAGGCAAAAAATAAATTTATTAAATAATTCCTTATGAATGCATCTTCACGTAAATATATGCATTTTTACGTAGCTCTTGTATGTTGTAATTAACGCAATTTTTATTTTCTACGATCCAGCGACCTTGTCGAGGTTAATGGCAGAGTTCGTAACTTTTCAATTTTCTGTGTCAAAAAATGCATATCACGCCTATCGAACAGGATTCGATCTCGGCTCGATCTCGGACACGCGTGATCTATAAATATTATAATTTATAAGCGTGATAAAGGGAAATTTATCCGTGACAGAAGTATGCGACGACAATGTTAATTATGTACGCGAACAGCTAAAAGGAAAAGCCACGGGTGTCGTGTACGTACCGACGAATACGTTCCGAGCTGATACAAATAAATACATCTGTTTACCGACCCCGGTATCAGCCGGCGATATCAACGGAGATTACGGATCGATTAAAGCTGGCTAGATCCGAATAAAATCTCGCATTACGGGACCATTACGGCAAGTGATTTCTTACGAGCTGCGCTCCCCGCGTTTTCTTCGATGATTATGCATAAGTGCATTTCCATATTTCATTTCCGACGGGTTAAGAAAGCGCTGCATACAACCGCGGATCTTTTGAATACCGACACGTGAATCATCGTTATTTATATATTCATCGATTCCACAAACGATACGCGCGATAAAAAGGAAACGAAAATTTCTGTGTCGTAGGTTAAGAATTGCAAAGCCGCCGCGACAGAAAACCCGTTGCGTCGATACGCTTGATCGATGGAAAAGAAAGTGTACGTTGCAATTTATCGAATATTGCAGGTATCAATTCTATGTATAATAAATGTACGGAATGATATTATCTGTTACTAATCACGTTTGCAAATAGGCAACGTGACAGGTGGAATTAAATTTTATGCTCGCGCACCTGGATATTCGTAAATCATAAAATCTATCAAAGGTAACTTAAAGATGCACGGCGTTGCATAAACGTCTTTACGCACTGTGTCCATGATTTATGGCAAACGAACAAGATTGCGCAATGCTAAAATTGTAGTTGCCAGACGAAAGCTGAAGTACGTTTTTTATACATGATTTCAATCTTAGACATTTTGTTTCTATTTTATTTGGTATCTGTATACAATCACGATATTACTGACATAATTATTTTCAACGCTTAGGGCGATCATTAAAGTGCAATGACATTTTCAGTCGGTTACATCATTGAATAAATAGTGATTGAAAGGTTGAATAAGTTGAATAAGTATTGACAGGATTTAAATTAAATTTAGGCGAATAACTTAATAATATTCAACAATATACCAGTATATACCATATACATATGTATAAGAATATACATATACTAGAATATACAGTGGGTGTACAAAGTATTCGTACACCCCTTCTAAAAACTAATTAACTTTTTCATAATTGTACCAAACGACCTGATTTTTTATAGTCTATTAGAAGCATTGGCATAAAATGCTGCATTAGGAACGATGGAAAGCGCTTTGAAAAATTGTGTTTTAGGAAATTGCTAAATAAGTGAATGGTCCTGGAAATGTTTCGCTGTTTGAGGGTTGAAGGAAGGTGCTCCGAAGAAGTGCGAATCAGGATGGAAAGAAGTTTGGAAGATGAAAGCAGCGGGATGTTTAGTCGCGACCTGTCGCGGTTGAAATTTTCCGGGAGGATGGAAAGTCGCGGCGGAAAACAGGCTGACCACGAGGCGGCAGGAATAATTTTTCTATCGAGGTCAAGTTGAAGAGTTCGAGCAGAGTCGAGGAAGGACGGTGGCCAGTGGGAGGTCATCCGTGTCGTTGTTGTTCGTTATTTTTAGCATGTTGGGGCGGCATTTTTACCCTGTCTTATTATTACCAGCGCAATGGTGTCGGCCGAAGGATAGTAGCTCAATGAGTCACTAGGATGAAGTCCCTGGAAGATACCGGTTTCTAGACAGATCTTCTGGAACCTTAAAACGTTCACCAACCCACGAATCATGTACAGGGTGTGGCGGGCGGGTGGTGCGAATGGAGTCGGAAGAAAGATTTCGAGAAAATCGAGTCTGAAAGTGCAGCGGAAACATGTACGATTGGATACGAATCGTCCGACGCGTCTGATCATGACCAACCAATTCTACTTCCTGCATATATAACGTGATCATTTTTATTTTTTTCCTCAAAACGGGACGTCTATTAATTTTTTGGTAATAGTATGTGTACTCGAGGAAACGCATATTTCTTCATGGTTTCTATTTATTAATGAAAACAACAGGAATGGACACATGAAAATAAATAATTTATGTGGTCTTACATTTTTCTCAAGAACAAACTCTTCAGTGCATGTACTCTCTCATGCCCTAGGCTAGACTAGAGTCGGATGATTTTTAGATTTTCGCGTCCTGTTTTGAAATCGTTACCGTGGGTTGCTCTCTTTCTAAAAACGGGACATTTCCAACCTAAAAATGGGACGGTCCCGTTGAAAACGTCCACATGTCCAAGTTTTAACAAAATTCATCAAAATAAGCATAATTTTAATCAATGAATTACAATTTTATATTTATTAACTATTAAGTGTTAATGAATCCATACATGTTGACTAAACATCGCAATGCTACTGTAAACATGTTATTTTTCCACTCGTATAGATAGAATACCAGATTCATTGAGAATCGTATTGATTGACACTGAAATAAACTTTATTTAAAAGTAAAAGTGGATATCTAAATAAAAACTGAAGGTAACACCTTAAAGATCAGTCTTGTGCCTTGACATGAACAGACCTGAAGATTTTAATAGTATTTCTTGATCAGAACGTTTCATAACATTTGCATTCTAAAATCATTTATATGCAACAGCCTAATTACACTTACAATCTTAATCTGTAACTAACATAAAAGCATACACAATTACTATAGAATTTAGGAAACTGGTAATCTTGCACTAGGTACGGGGCTGCCATCTTGTTTCGGTGTCGCGGTTTCGCATTTTCCGAGTTTTAAAAGGACAGCGTTTATTATATTGCACATTGCTTTCTGGCGGTCGTTCTATTCTATATCATACTCTACGAATGAATTTATTAAGTAACAGCTTCGAGAGGCAGTAGATCATGCTTAAACGACAGGATTTTTTTTCACTAACAATTCGATTCAATTATCGGCGATCGTAGCGGCGCAACGGGAAACGAATAAAACCGGACTCGACCCATTTGGTTTCGCGACAAACGCTGACATATATTGTAATCTATGCTAATGCAAACACGTTACAATAAACGGCGGCAATGTATACATAAACATACTAAAATAAATGAATCATTTATTATCGGGGGATAGAGACGTCCAGCGTCGTCGTGCGTCGCATGCTTCGTGACAACGCGTCATTTTTCGCTAGAAAATTCAGACGTAGTTTATGAAAATTATTGGACGAACATTGTAATTTTTAACGTCACAGCCGGCGAACGAATCAAACTATTTTACGGAATTGTTTTCGTCGCCGTATTCCGTCTCATGATGACGTTAAAAATTAAATGAGATGATAAACTAAGTGTTAAAATTCGAGACCGAAATTTTTATCTTTTCTTTAAGCGACCCGATGTTACAGGCATTGTAACGCATGGTTACCAAGTAGGGACATTATCTCACTGCGATTTTACTTGTAAAAGCAAACAAAATAAATTTTCTTTTATAGATAAATAACAATCCGCGTTTGTATCCGTATTTTTATTCCGGTTGATGATTATTTACTTATTTTAAGTAAAGTTAAAATTGCAAATTACATAAACATTCGAAGTCTAATAATTATTCTTTTATCAGTTCGAAACGTTAATTTTAGCGAAGTTGTCTGCCCAGAATCTATAAAAACATTTCGAATAGCCAACAATTTTGTTTCAATTTTTCAGTGAACTGTGCGGGCTTTGAATTATTACAATATATTCTTTCAGTAAACTTAGTGAAGCGGACGGCTAACAAAAGCTGCTTAAGAAATACCTTACCCTACAGCGAAACTTAGTTTCATTATTTCCTTCAGGAAAGTGTACTAAAAATCGGTAAAAGAGAGGAATATCTTTCTCCGGACCAAGATTTGAAAAAGGCAACAGAAGGAGAATGTTGCTGGCCTCTGCGCCGTTCAAACGAGACAGTATTCTTTTGTGAGGGGCGCGCGAGGTTCGGAATAAACGCGGATTCATGTCCCGAGAAAGGCCATTTCCTGCGATAAATTATTACCGATGCAGCAGCTAAATCGGCGAACGAAATCTCCGGATTCCAAGGGGTTAAACCTCGTGCCGAGCATTGTCCGGTTGGATTGCCGCGAGGCATTGTGCGGTATTTCGGCGAATTCGCGTCGTCCGAAAGAGAAGGTGTGTAGGTGTGGAGGGGGATCGATCAGGGCAGGCATGTGGGGAGTTGGAGGAAGAGCAACGACGCCTTGAATCTTTACCCGGCATAATTGTACGTTTAATAAGCGCTTTATCAAAGGCGATAATACGGGCGATAACGGTATGTAGGTCAGTTTGATACGAGTGACCTGATTCCTGGCTGGCAGCGCCGCGTTACCAACGCTCGTAGATCCGCATGCGTGCCACCGGCGTATACAGAATTTTCTATATGTGTACTCGGAGGCCGTAACTCTAAGCGCCTCCCGTACTCGTACCCACGTGCGCACCGCTCCGCCACCCACACACGTGCGCAACGCTGACAACATGCTCGCGATCCCGCGCGTTCTCGCCTAATCCGACAAACGCGCGCGAGCGCGTTCACGCTCACGCGTGCCTTGCTCGCCGAGAGTGAAACCCGCGGACGAACAAGGTATCCGCGGATTGCGTGTGAAAATGCACGCGAACGCGCGCGAGTCCGTCATGCGGACCCGACCCGGCCGTCTTATTCCCGGCGAGCGATACTGGTTTACACTTCTTGGAAATCGCGATGATTATTCTCACGCCGCTGGAATTCCAGTTTCTTTTCTATCTCGGCACTCGCCCGATCGACTTGCGCGACCGAAACCCGTCAACTTCTTTCCTACGTTTCCCTGGTGAATCCGCGACCCTCCGGCTCTCAGGTTTTGAATCTTCTTCGGGCTATGCTGCACAGTTTCAACCCCTTGCCCGGGAGATTCAGGTGGAACTCTTTCGCACGATTTGGACTTGGTTCGACAAAAGTTCGTTGCGTTTTTAAATGAACATTCAAACAGGAGATATTTATTCATAGGTGTATGCAATAACATGATAAGTTACCGCAGAAATTACAAAAAAGTAATAGAACACAATGGAATATTATGTTCTTGAATAAACATTCCTATTTTATCTCGGAATTTCAATTTAAAAACGCAACGGACATTCGTTCCGAACCCAATATTTATTGTATGTCTACGTTTATTTGAATACGTAAATATTGGTTATCGATAGACGGATCTTATGCATTCATGATAAAAATGGGGGGATAGGTCAGGTACAAAACTGTGCTGATATTAGAAGAATTGAGTGACGTTCTGACATTATTTTCGATTCAAATATTTGGAATTTTTATTCGAATATACAGGGTGTTGTACTGTTGTACAGGGTGTTGTCTTAAAAATGTTGTACGTCCTTGGAAGGAGTCGTTTCCGAAGTGATTCCAAGTAAGTCATTTCCGCAAAGGAAAAAGTTACTTCAAATGACCTTGCGAATCCTTTTAAGGAAGTACAACATTTTTGGGACACTCTGTATATATACATTTATATGAAAGAATAGAATTGGTTAGCACTTCTTGGAAATCTCTTGGTTACAACTGTTCGAATCTTCTTTGGGCTACGCTCCATTTTTCAAGAATTTTATGCTCATGCGCTCCCGTCAGCTAAATTGTCTGCAAAGGGGAGTTCCCCTAACGCCGGACGACACCTAATACCGGACAGTAGCTGCAGTGGAACCAAAAAGTAGTTGAACACAAAATTTCCGACTCTCTCGAGAAATGGCACAATAATAAATTTTGACTCATTTTCAAGCTCGAAGCTTCTGCTTTCCCATTCATTTTTTTCATCCCCAAATTCAACAGCTACTTTCGTCTCTTTCGAATGGACGTAAAAAATGACGACTCCGTACGTACCTTAAGAAGAGACAAACGTTTAATATTTTATTCATGCATGACGAGAATGTTATCATTAGTTTCTGGATCTTTATGTAAAAGTTTGTCGGGATAATTTATGCATATTGCGAACGAGTTACTTCCTATTATGCTACAAACAAGATAAAAACATTCGTTTATCGTTAGTCAAAATATTTTCCGCGTACAAACGACGAACAGTTGTGACAAGAATTTGGTTTAACAGTATACTTTTAACCCCATGCCGTATTTCGACGAGTCAGACTCGTAATGAAGATTTTAACAAGGTTTAACTAATATGAATGTTATGCCTTTCTTTTTACATGAAAAAAAATTCAAATAGATGTAGCCATACAAGAAATATAAATTTTCTCTTCTCTTCTACGACATTTTTCGGGATGAAGACGTTCTAATCACTGTAACTGTAAAAGAAATTGTACGGCAATAGGTTAACCAGAGGTAGTAATTCTTCCGGGAGAGCATCGCAGATTTAGAATTAATTATTGAACACCGTCAAGACACATGTGCATAAAATAGAAAAAATTGTGTAATTGCCACCGTTAGAAGGCAACGTATCGAGTGAATAACTGTGAAAAATCGATAATTGTTATTCCACGTCAGATTGTCATTTTCGCGTGACGGCTCACTCGAGTCGCAGGCGGAAAATTCAGAGAACGGTCGTTTCGAGCAAGGTTTGTCACCATTTAAATATTATGTCACGTAACACATATTGAATAGCTCGTTAGAATACACGCCGATATATTACGCAGATATTTCTCCGCGTTACTCTCATTTTGTATTCACGCGGCGCCCGTTAAGACGCCGTAAATTACCGTTGCAATTACCTGCACACCGCGCGTCACACGCGCTCCAGTCATTATCCACGATGGTGTGATGATCAATCATTGCGAAAGCGATTCGAAAATTCGCGTGTTTAGAAAAAGCTGCGGACGCTAGACGGTGACTGTGACGCCGCGAGCGTTGTTGTTTCCCGGCGCTGATAACGGGCAACAATCGTGAGCATGAATCGTCATTGCCGTTCGCGTTTCCGGGAAGGAGTGCAAGAAATTAGAAAAATAAGCGAATGACGAACGGACGACATTGATCGCGAAAAATACGGAAGTCGATCCACTGGATCGCGATCGGAAATTTCTAAAATTCATTTGTCATCGCTGGACAGCGGATTTTATGCATTTATGACAAATACGAGTAGGTGTAATTTAAAACATTAAAAACATTAGACGAATTTAAAAATACTTTTTCATATTACTTTCAACCTACTGAACATTTTAAGGGAGAAAATAAATCTTCTATGTCGCTCCGGTTTGTGGCAATTCAGGAGGAACATTTTTATTTTGCATAAAAATCCCTCCCTTCATTTCTCTTGCTTATACTTTATTTTTCTTTTCAACTTTTTTATTTGCTAATTATTATCATATACTTAACAGAACGTTTGTTACGTTAGTTTTATACAGAGTTGGGCGTTACATCAATTAATACGATTGAAGTAGAAATTTATTCGTCAATCGTTGTTTTATATGTCTCACGATTCACGATTCAAGAGATTGAGTTGGAAAAATTTTAAAAGATTTTTAAATAATAATAAAACTGTCGGGACAGTTCGAGCGTCGATCTGCCAGTGATAATAACGCGTGCGTCGTGCATACTTTATGCGAATTAATAAACGACGCGATAAACACTCGCGTAGGTGTTCGAAATCGAAATTCCGTGGGGAGTGGCGGGGCGATCCGTCTTGCGAGTTTCTGAAACAGTTACGAGCAGCGGAAAATACTGCGATCCAAAATGAAATCCCCCGGACACCGGCAACGCAAGTTTCAAGGCGAACGGAAACAAGTTGCCGCGACTTGTCCGCATTGTTTGGAATAAGAAACGAGACGCGTTGCGACGAGGTAGCCAGTCGCGCACCCCTAACGTCGTTTCTTCGTCGAAGTTTTTTTCCCGGCTCGACGGTGCACGCGTGCGACGCTTTCGTCATGCACCGAGACACAAAGTGCGGCTCGCCAACCAGAATTAATTCGCTTGACCCATTTACCCGATGCACTTGGACCACCTTGTACTACCGGTATCGATGTGTGTTAAAAGTGTGCGCCCACGAGCACAGCGACGCGTGCGCGCACATCCTCGCGCGTTACCTTTTCGCACGATAGTCGAATTGAAATCGACCGCCATCGAACACGACACTGGTCAACACTGCCGTGCTCCACCGCCAGGCAAAGATTTCAGATCCCCCATTTTGTAATTAACGCAATTACAACGATACCTTCGTCGGCAATGCACTGAATATTTTTATTCGAGCGCGGTGACCAAAGTATCAGCGCGACGCATTCGTACACGACTTTTGCATCGAGTCAATTTTCAAATTGAAATTTTGCTGCACAGAGTTTTTACTTTTTAAAATGAGAAATTGGTGTTTATGGAAATTGAACATGTACACTTAGCAACGAATATATTTTCCAGGCCGTGCCTCTAATAATTTAGCGCATAATCTACATAAATTTCGCGAATCAATGAATGCAGATAAAGTAAAAAGAATTGTTTCCAAGATCATTTTACACTTTACTTTTCTAATGGTATTCTATATGTATATTCATTTTTGAAATTGTTATGAGACATAAAAAGTGGAATTGAACGATCTTAGTAAGTATCGCATTCGGATCATTCATCCTCGTAGAAACAGTAGATAATACGTAAGTAGAAACGGTGGGTAATGGTCAGACAAGCTAGCCAAATCGAATTCAACGGCCGTCGTACTCGATCAATTTGTTTTGACATTTGATTCGGATTGCACAAGCTCTTCTGTCTAGGGCACGTCTCTCTCTGTTACTTCGATTACATCGCACACAGATGGATTTCGTGAAAATGTACTAACGTAACTGATCTGTATGTTTCGAAGACTATGATACTTTTATTAACCCGTGTACGCTGCTCAAAGATGGTTGACTCAAAGATCTACACGCAGAAGACACACTCCTCTAGTCCAACAACAATTAAAACCACAGAAAGATGTGGACAACGTACACATTCTCGCACACCGCGTCTAAGAACGAGAAAGCCAACAGTGCCACGGCTTCATCGATTGTGTCACACGGTATACAGCCTAACCCCTTTTCGGAATCAATAGTTAGTTATCGACGTTCATTCATTTCCCCTATCAACGGACATTTATTGTTCCTTAAGAGCACCCCAGCAACTGGCAATCGCGAATTTTCGCAAAAATTTAATCAACGATTGACGAATAAAGGATGTTAATTGCATTGTTAATTGCAAATGACTGGAGCCACATAAATAGTTTATTCTTACCAAATAATTTTAATAAGCCGAGACCAATTCATAGATTAGCACTCTTAAATCACTGTAACCTTTTTACTGTTTTAAATTGCACCCACTCACATTCATTCAATATGTTATTTTTCCACACATACAAAAAGATTGATGCGTGTCGACGTCAAATGTATTTAAAAGGAACTTTATATGCGTAAATTAAAATCGAAGATAGGGGATCGTAAGCTTATCTCAAAGTGGCGTACAATGAGTCTGTCAACGGTAACAGTATGTCTTGATCAAATCGCATTAGATCATTTGCGTTCTGAAATCGGACATTTCATATGCAACAACCTAACACATGCTACTGAACCTTTCCACCGTGATCGTGGCCCGCCCTTTGAGTGTGCCAGTTCCACGCCCCGCGAGAATACTCTCGCGAGCGAAGAACAGTCGTCTGAGCGGCGTCTACGTCGGGGTTTCAAAGAGAGAGGGAGAGAGAGAGTCAGGAGAGTAAAGGTGTCCGAATAGTAAGCTGACAACCGGTGCTGCTTAGCTTCCAACCCCAGGGTCGCGTTTAAGTGAATCAACAACGACGGAGTAATAGACGCTGCGGGGAATCGGCATAGAAATGCGTCGGCCGGATGGCGCGCACCGCATCGGCTAACGTAGAACAACGACGGGCAACGGGCGAAGACAGATAGACCGAGGAACGAGGAGGGAACGAGATCGAGAGAGGGAAAGAAAAAGAGAGTGAGAGAGAGAGAGAGAGAGAGAGAAAGAGGGCTCTCGCGGTGGCGCGCTTGTGCTCCCGCAACAACGTCGGCTCTCTCGGTTCTCTCATTGACCTAGTTACCCAGTACACTTGACCGCACTCCGCGTCCCTCCCTCGCCCCCACACGCCACATCCCTTCTTCCACAACGCTGCTCCCTCCCCTACTCTCTTTCTCTCTCTTTTTGTTTCCCCCTCTCGCTCTCTTTCTCTCTCTCTACCCTTCCGAGTGGCGCGCCGTCTCTGCTCACGGAGAACCCGCCGTGTGTCTCCCCTGTCTCTCTTTCTTCCGCGCTCTCTCACTCCCTCTTTCCAGGTCCGTCTCTCTTCGGCCCTCTCCCAACACCCCAACCCGCCATCATCGTCAACGACGCCGTCACCATCGCCGTTGTCGTCGCTCACCCCTGCCCTCCACTCGAACTGCCATGCCGGCTCACTTCGCTGCTCGCGCTTTCGTCCTCTCCGCGCGTACATCCCTCTGGATTCCGTCGTTAACATTTCTCTTTCCCTCTTTACCTCCGCACTTCCTTCCTCCCGCCCCTCCGGCTGTACCGGCTCTTCTCCGTTGCTATATTCAGCCCCCT
>CM052316.1:21700543-21972913 GCA_028455605.1 Lasioglossum malachurum
AGGGTTAAATGTTAATTAATCATTAGACTGAGTCAGGGGTCGAAGCCAAATAAAAATGTGATGTTCCTTCTGATGAGCTGACGTTTAGGTGTTTTCGGGTGAAGACGTTGCAACGCGAAGGGGAAAAAAGGAAAGGACAAGTTCGAGTCCGCGAATGTTTTCGCGAATGCGCACCTGCAGAGCCGTGACACGCGACCGCCATAGCACACGGGCCGTTCCGAGGAAGTGGCGCAAGTATGTTGCACGCGAAGTGCATCTTTCATCTCGGTTTATCGAACCAGCCGCCGCCGCCCGCCGCGTCCGGAATCGGAACGCGATCGTTTTCGGGCGGAAAAGCAGTGCGGTGGAACGGGCAGTGGCGTGGTGTCGGGTAGGCATCATTATTGGTGGATGGTCGATAAAGTTAGAGCGAGAGATGGGCAGTGTAAACTTGCTCCCGATTTAGAGCCGAGCCCTTTTTACACGAAGCCAAGTAGGCCATGCGCGAAGGATGATGACGGCGCGCGGCGTGGAAAAATATAACATTTTACGAACATGCAACTCTCTCGCCGCCGCCGCCGTTGGGTATCGCCTCGCATCAGGCTGCTGCTCTTGCGTACCAGCCGGCCGGCGAATCAATATTAGAAAATCGCAGTCTAGTTGCTAAAAGGAGAATCGCGATCGCGCTTGCGGAGGCACTCGCCGCGCTCTCGCCCGAAATAACGACCAAGATTCCACCTTGGAGAATAATTTCGTCGTTCGATGCCGCGTGCCAGCCTTTATCAAAACCGATTCGGCGATCGCCCAGGAAGCGCGAGGGGTTGATGAACCGCGAACGATAACATCTGCGGAGCGACCCCGATCGAAGTCCGCATCCGCGCGCTTTGCTCCCAACGATCTAGCGACCACTGTTTTTCCGAGTGTGAATATCCACTACGGCTTTCAAGATTGAATCTTCCGCTTTGCAACGACAGAAACATATTGGTATCTAACGGAAATCGAAGGAGGAATATCATAGAAGGACAATTTTTTTTTTGTCCGGTCATTTTTTAATAGTTTTTTCAAGGTCATTATTTTTGTTTATTTCATCTTGTTAATGACTTAAGCATATTCAAATGTATTTTTTCAGTCGCTATAAGTTGGAATAAAAAAAAATTAGTTTGCCCGGTAAAAAAATAACGATGACCTTGAAAAAACTATGAAAAAATAACCGGACACAATGGAATTATTCTAGGTCGGAAGAAATGTTTAATTTTCGAGTTAAAATAACTCCGACTGCAAAGGGTTAAATTTAATTTACGGTTTTGTTTTGCTATTATATAAAACAAAAATGAGGAACAGGTCGTGTAAGACCTGCACGGTGTACATGATAGAGTAAACTACATACTGAGGTGTTCCAGGCAGGTTTCAGATAAATTTTGTAGGTAAAAACAAGCAACCAGAAAATTGAGAAGCTTAACTAAGAACTATATGCGAAACGAAGCAGGCCAGAAAGGTTCAGTAGGTGGAGAACCGTTCGCGGTTTAACTTTGCATAGTTCAATATTCAAAAGGTGTGTCCGAAAATAGTATAGGAATTATTCGAGTACAAAGTTTATGCGGAAAATACGAAGAATAGTAACGGAAACAAGAATTAACTTATGTATGGAAGTAATTACTATTTCTTACGGAATGATCTTTCAACCTGTCGAGAACTATTCTTGACCTAAATGCAAGCGATTTTCGAATGATCGCATTATAGTCTGTTCGAATGCGACGCGACAACAACGTTGAGCATTACAAACAAAATCTAAAACACTGGAACTAAAGTGTGGGAAATAAACAATGACAAGGTGACAGAAATTACTGGAAGTCACACGCGTATGCAATTTTTGCATGCGAACAAAGTCTCTTGAATGCAAAAGATTTTTGAGTGATCACGTTGTGGGAAATAATCGACGACAAGGTGACGGAAAACGTCGAAAGTCAAACGCGTATGAATTTGTTGCATACGGACAAAGTCTGTTGAATGCAAAAGATTTTCGAGTGATCACATATTCTCTTCGAATATGCCTCAACAATGACGTTGTACAGTATAATCAGAATACTGACCTAGACTATAGGAAATATACAGTGACAAGGTAACAGAAATGATTGAAAGTCAATCGCGTATGCATTTGTTGCATACGAACAAAGTCTGTTGAATGCAAAAGATTTTCGAGTAATCACATATTCTGTTCGAATATACCTCAACGATAATGTTGTACGGTATAATCAAAATCTAAAATACTGACCCAGACTATAGGAAATAAACAATGACAAGGTAACAGAAATGATTGAAAGTCAATCTCGTATGCATTTGTTGCATACGAACAAAGTCTGTTGAATGCAAAAGATTTTCGAGTAATCACATATTCTGTTCGAATATGCCTCAACGATAACGGTATACAGTGTAATCAAAATCTAAAATACTGACCCAGACTATAGGGAACAAACAATGACAAGGTGACAGGAATTGTTGAATGTGAAACATTTGTTGCATACAAGTAAAGTGCAAAAAATTGCACTCCTGGATGCAAGAGGTTTTCCAGTGGCCGCACGATATTCTGTTCCAATTTACCTCGACAACAACGTTGTACAGTACAAACAAATATCTAAAATACTGAAGCCGGAGTGTGGGAAATAAGCAATGACAAGGCGATAGAAATTGTTGCACGTCAATAGCGCGTGCATTGGATTAAAGTCTCCCGTAAACAATTCGTGGAAGGTTTTCCCAGGAGTGTCTCCGAGATTTCTAAAACCTTGGCAATTCCGCGATAAACGAGTCCCCAGCGGCGCGATATGTTACGATTTCGCGAACCTGGGAACAAAAAGGCCGGCCGATCATAACGCGGCGGTGTTATGATGATTCAGTGGTCATAACGCGAGCCATCGGAACTCGGTCAGGCACAGTGGAGCAGCGGGCATGCATGAACGCTCGCGGAAAACACGGCCGCGCGAGGGCGCGCGACGATTTCGCAAAAATTAATCGCGCTCGTAAATTTATCGCGTTCCTATCGTGAGAATCTCGGTGCTCCTCGGGGCGCGTACCTGTGGCTTGCGATGTAAAAGCGGAATCTAGGCCGATATAAATAGGCTGACACACCACGGAATAACAGGTAGCCTTAAACGCCGCATTACCGCCGCGGATGTTTTCGAAAAGACCCGAACTTCACCCGCAGCCCCGCCTTTTCGTCCGCCCGCTTTTCCGGGGTACATGATCATTGTTGTTTTACCTGCACCTGATCCATTGTTCGTCGGTTCACCACCAATTTAACGAACTAACCCGTTAAGGATGTTTTGGTCTGCAGTCATCGTTTTAGCCTCTGCAATTTTTTTTTAAAGAAATCGGAAGAACATTTTTCCTTGAACTTTTGCACACGTATCTACTATAGTTTGGAGTATATGATATATTTTTTTCGAGCCGAAATAATTGAAATTTTGTGAACTGTACTCTCCTAAACAAACCGTGTTTAACAAGCACAGTATCTTACTGGCTGATTTACAGCCATTTTTGTGGATTTTTTAAAAAGAAATCTGAAGATCGTTTTGCACTGTACTTTTGCACACATATTTACTACTGTATTGAGTATACAATATATTTTTTTCAAGTCGAAATATTTGAAATTGCACGAGTTACGCTTTCTTGAACATGGTCTCATTAAAAAGCACAGTCTCGACAGTCGAGTTTTCGGTACTAATAAGAACATTAGTCACGAAACTGGAAATGTTACTGTGAGATCGCGGCAGAGTATAAAAAGCGAACTGCATATTTACGGGACGGCGGCAGTTTATTACCCGGGAAGACTGCTCTAAATATTTTCGTGACAATCTTTACGGACCACTATTTTTGTTTCTTTTATATTTATAAACGCGAAGACGGGCAACACGCAGAGTTCCTCAGGACATATTAAATCTTCTGGAACGGAAAAAGAAAGATACATGATGTAGAAAATTTTAATCATGTTCAAAGAGTCGCGTTGAAAAACCCAGAAACCTGCAAGAGTCACTTGGAAACACGAGAATCAAATAGAAATTTAGACCGTCCACTTTATATAATATTCACGAAAACGCGCGAAGTGTAAAGTAAACGGTTGCGTATTCGGCGTGGTGGAGGAAGAGCCTCGCTCAAAGCCCACGCGAGAACGTGCGAAATTGAAACCGAAATTTTCTTGAAAAGAGGGAACTTGACACCTGACCCGGTTTTCCAGTTGCTCGCGAAAAACTACCCTTTTCAGAAAACTATTTTAACTGGAAAGCGTCCCGTCGACTCGGCCGGACCGTGCCGGAACGGGGACGAGTCCTCCGATTCGGGCTTAAAAAACGCAGGAGCTCGAGGTGCATACAAACTGCACCTCCTTCTTCTTTTTTTCTCTCTCCCCCTTCCCTTCCCGGTCTTCCTGTTCTGTGTGCGACGGGCACACGTACCGAGAGAGTTTGCCGGAGCAACACGTCTCGCTCCGTTGCACCTATCCACGATAGCATACGCGTTGCAAGCAACAGAAGAAGAAGAAGAAGAAGAAGAGGGGACAGAGAAAAAAAAGAAGAACGCCTACCGGCATAAAATCCCCGCTAGTTATGGTCCGCGCTGTCCTAATTCCGACGCGCCAAAGAGCGTCCCTTTTCAGCCGGAATGAAAAGAAAGGAAGACGAAATTATGGTGCGCTGATCGCTTCTCTATCCTTTCAGATAATTGATACAAATTAATGCGTACCGTAGCACGTTCTATCATACAAGAATACGAAGAACTGCACGTCAAACCAGTAATTAGTTGCGGACCGCGGACTTTGGAGATGGTCCAACTGAAAAATGATTCCTCGAAGTTGCAACTCGAACGATTCTTCATTTGATAAATTAATTACTTTATTCAGCTCCGCGGCTATGAATCGTACTTGGTTATATTTAATGAATGCAATAACACTGGAAGCTATCGAGCACTGAAAGTAGCTGGTCTGAATTAATTCTAATAATATAAATAAAATATATAAAACCGATTATTCGACCTGCGTTGGCAAGTTCAGTGTTGAAGGGGCTACTTTTGCCATGTATTCACAACAGAATGAAAATCTCGATGCTTCAGCTAGACCCTAACAAACGAGGTTGCAATAACTTCAGCCGGTTTCGCGACACGCGGACAGATAGAATAGAGGTTCGTGGCAAGTTCTACAGATTTATAGATTCTCCGAGAGACCCGGAGATGCTCGGGGAGTTTCCGAGGAGCCTGGGAGGAAGTCGGAGTGGAAACTGTCGCGTCTTCGGTCCCAAGGGCGGAACTCCGAAGAGCAAGTTTTCTCTCCGCGCGGTGACGATGTTTCGCGTGGTTTCGACGCACCGCGGCGCCGCAGACAACGCAGCCGAGACAACGCGTTTTGCTTCGGTGCACTTAGCTACCTTTGTGTCCGTTTTTCTCTTCCTCCGGCCTCCCCCGCACTTCTCGGGGAGGACAAAAAGTCGCAGCGGCATAAAACCCCTAGACAGCGGCGTAGCCGCTATCGCGTGTATATCAGCACCGTCCCAATTCCGGCGCGTATTGTGTCACTCGATTCTGCCCTGACGCACAATGCCCCGGAATCGAACGATTTGCCCGCCCATATTTTCGCAGATACTTTGTATCGAGATCGAATTGCTTTTGTTCCGAAAAATTGCACTTAGTAATTGGGATCTTATGCATTTAGGGGTACAGTTAGAAAAGAATTTTGCATGAAGATCCGCACAGTCCAGAATCGCAAAATGAGAGGCATGAATTCAGGGCACGAAGCTACACCCACTCCATCAGTACCGGCTTAGTCACGTGACTCCGTGACATTGGGAGTAGCGTCGTAGAGGGGGAAGGTAGAGTGAGGACACAAGTCTGAATCTGCCACAGTCTAGTAATTATGTAATGTAATATATTTATTTTTTCTCTGTAACTCTCTAAACTGAACTGCTGCGTAAACTGTTCAATATTGTTTATTTGATGTGTCGCTGAATATTAATTTTTTTGTAAATTGTAACATTGGGTACACGATATTCACTCTTGACACAGAAGGATGCTCTACATTTTGGGACAGGGAGCGAAAATATGGAATAGGATCTTTGACAGTCTAATTTCAAACATTTAGCCCAATTACTATTTTCATTGAATTCTGTTAATTCATCCCCAGTTCCAACTTCTAGCTATGACGAGGAAAGAAAAGTTTGCTTCATTGATTTCGACAAGGAGAGTCACAAAATGGGTCAAGTCTCCAAGTTTACCACAGCGAGAAGCTGCATTTGATTCTGGATACATTTTTGTAACATTCAAGGTGCGCGAAAACATTTCGAAAAAGTCCGTGCACGTCGAGTTCTGGAAAATATTTGCAATTTGACTCTGAAAATGCGTTTTTTCTCTTTACGTGGTGTGGCATGTTTTGGTACCGAAAAATCCATTTATTGCCTCGGTCACACTGGTATCTTCTACAACAAATTTCCTGCGGATATGAACATTTCACATTCTTGTGGAAACCGGTTTTTGGGGTTTCGCTGGATACGATAGAATCGCTGGAATGTTTTAATCTTCTCCGATCGATAGTTAGGGGATGTTTGACTGTGTGGGGTGGTTCGAGACGAGCGGATCGTGTTTGATGATAAAATTGGCCGATACAGTCGAACAGTAAAATAATGAAATATCTAGAAAAGAAAATGTTTGTATATTTCAGTGGATCAAATGTAATTATTAATTGGAGTGCCTGCATTAGGATATTAAATAATAATTATTTGGACCAACACGTGTAACATTAATAGAATCGAATGTTGCAAATTTAATATTTCAACGCCAATAGAATAATGCATATATAATTAGAAGGTTATGCGCAACTGATAGTCCACAGTTATGGAAACTTGTAATTAATAAAGAGCGCAACCTATATCGGTTTTGTATTAGTTTATAACATTACCGTGGTAGGAAACCTTTCGATTATGGTATGCCCAAGTTATTATTAAACTTTGCGAAGTAAAAATAATAACATCGGCAATGTTTCAGAATAGATTTCGCTCGGCGCGGCCCATTTCGCTCGTGTGTTAGTTTTCGCCGGTAGTACACCCCTGGCAGACATTATTCGATTAAAGTTGTTGAATGTAATTGTTGAAAGAATTATTTGAATTTACATTAAATATGAAAAAAATAGTAGTATGAAAATTAGAAAGGATATAATTAATATTCCTTATACATCAGTGTCTAACTTGCCCATTCTGTACATTATAAAACAAATACCAAACATTAATTTTTAGATTAATATTCTCTTTGCAGTTGACTTCATCGTTAATGAAAATATTTTCCACATTGCAGACGTGGATATGTAAATAATAATTACAGGTGACAGGCACTCGAGTTATTTGATCGAATAATTTT
Organism: Lasioglossum malachurum; assembly: GCA_028455605.1. Lineage (NCBI taxonomy): Eukaryota > Metazoa > Arthropoda > Insecta > Hymenoptera > Halictidae > Lasioglossum > Lasioglossum malachurum. The sequence continues at coordinate 21,707,909 of CM052316.1, forward strand.
CGGCAGGGGTGGTACACGAAAAATTTCCGAAGTTCTTTCTCATTAACCCGCGCGTGACCCAACTTCTGAGCATTATCGTATGTGAAATAGAGCAAGAGGCGTGGGTGTGGGTGCTCAAAGCAACCACTAGCTTATCGATCGTCCGCTTTCCTCTGGATTGTCCTGAAAGTTCGACGAGCTTTTTCAACTTAACCCCTTAATGCACAAGACCGGAAACTGAACCTAAGACCTATGACACAATCTTTATTCGTGTATCGGAAACTCGCTGTAACTCAGCCGAGTGTACAATCGCTAGAGAAACAAGCAATGAAACACAATAAAATAGAGATTGCGATATGAATTTTAACGAGTGAACTTGTTCAGGGAAGAAATCCAATTTCCTTTCATTTCTGTCTCGATAGGCACACGTAAAGCTGTACATAAACGATCCGTTTGTATCCAGTGAAGAGATAAAGTAACAAGTTTTCCGTAAATAAAGCTAATTCCACTTCGAAGTTATCCAATTAATTGACCCATTAACGAGCGAATTCTTGTTGGACGATTTTGGAATGAAGCGATTAGTTGTGGAATCCTCAGTGTTTTAAGGGGGATTATGGGAAAAGAAACGAAACATGATGCTTCGGAAGCAAGTTATTGTACATCTCTCTTCTCGATTTGTTGAAGCATTTAAATCTTAAAATGGAAAATGACAGAAAGAAATGCATAATACGAAACAAAGCCTTGTATAAAAATAAATTTTACGAAAAAATTTGGTGCACATTTTTCTAAAAAAAATGGGGCAATAGAATTAAAAAAATAGTTCCGCCTCCATTGGAGTTGAAATGGTAAGAGCCGTCAAGGGATTAATCGTGGCTCGTACGAAAAAACAATTCCCAATTGGGTTTTATATTTTTCGTAGTGTATCTCGGTAACGCAGAACATGTTTTGAACAAACATCTACCGTACATTTTTCTGCAACGAGAACCTAAATAATAAACTGATTCAAAATAACAGATGACTCTTTTGAACAAAAATCCAGCTTAAAATTTTATTCGAAGAAGGCAGAAAATAATAGAAAGAGACAACATAATAATGTCAAATAATTAAAAAAAAAAATCTAGCTTGTATTTTTCCAAGAAGGGGTGCTAAAATGATTTAAAAACTGAGTTACTTCTCAGTGGGGTTGAGGTAACGTAAAAATACAAACCAAAGCAAGAATCCTCGATTTCTCGAAAAAAGAGGCTGCGAAATAATTTCAAGGAAAAGCGATATCCTTATTGGGGCTGAAGCAGAAAGTACGGTCAAGGGTTAAACCGTGTCCCCACCGAAAAGAAAAGAAAACGACTCCCGATCAGTGCGTGTATCTCGAGACTCGAGTTTCTCGCGTTCGTACGCGCGGGCGTAGATCGTTCCGTGTGTAAGCTCCATAAAGGCGTCACGCTCCGTAAGCAGAGCCCTCCTTGATCCAAATTCCAGCCCGGGGTTGGAGGTTGAGCGATTCAATCTGACTTTAATGTTCACACTGGACAAAGCTGCTGCCGGTACGCGTTGAACTGTGAACCGCTTTCACCGTTTTATTTTTTTCCATTCCCGAACCGATTAACAAAGGAAATTTTTTCACTAAGCCCGGCCGCGAGGTGGAGAAAGGGGGGTCTCGGCCAGAGAGTGAGTGAGAGAGAGGTGAAACGGGCCTCGGTGTGTTTGTGTGTTGCAAGCACCGCTCACGAATCACTCCATGAAATATTTCACGTATTCCGAGAGCCACGTGTTTCCGAAGAAAGCGCGCATTCCCGGCCCGAATCGATTTGGAATCGCGTCTCCGCCTCCTCCGGGGAAAACTTCGTCTCTCCGACCATAATTAGAGATCGTATCTGGGCCCCGGAAGAGTCAGGAACGCTATCATCCCACGGCGAATGTTTGCTCGGAACGATACAGATTCATAAAATCTATAGACGCAGAAGATTAAATCTAAATGCAGTAGAACCTCGCCGGTTGCACGAAACGGGGCCGAAAACGCGTGCAAAAATGGAGGTTGTGCCAGATTAGGACTTGTCTCCCCACTCTACCTTCCCCTTCTACGACGCGTGACTCGTTTCGTCGTAGAAGGGGAAGGTAGAGCGGGGACACAAGTCTAAACTTTATTTCCCAATTATTGGAATTATAAGGACGTTTTCATGGGAAATTATTAAATAAATATACTTAATATATTTAAAGTCCAGAAAACACAAATTCAACCTTACCATTTTTCTAAGGCAACATATATCAGAAAGAAGGAGATGCAGAAATTTCTGCGCGATGATCGCCGGTTTTATCTGATAAAGTCGACGATAAGAAAGTGGCTAAGCCTTTGTTGGCGTTTTCGGTTTACGTATTGTATGACACGGTTGCGGCCCGGCCCGGCGCGCAACGCGACGCTATGATTTATTGCACGACGAGTTGTAAAATTTTGTTTGAATGGTTATTGTAACGCGGCGAGCGCTCCACGGAGAGAACGGCCCTTGCACGATTTGTTGTGCGACGCGATTGCAGTTTACCGCGGCAGCCAACGACGGCTCTCCCGCAAAACCTGTCGTGTTGCAGGCTTGATGAACGACAGATTGGAACGTGTGTGCTCGTTCGGCGACCAGTTGGAACGATTTTCTGTGCGATTTCAGCCGCGAACAGAAGCTTCGACTTCTCCTTGCGACTGACAATGAGCGTGCTACCTCTCGCGCCGCGCCGCGGATAGCGTTATGACAAATCGTTAGGCGAGTGGGCGGTGCGCGAGTCGCTAGGAAAACACTCCCTTCGAACCCATTTTTATCCTTTCCCCTACGAAATTCGCTCGTATACCACAGGGAAAATTCGAAACTATATTTAGAACCGTGCACAGGTCGAATCGGTTAGCTCCTAGTTTTTTTATGTTCATTGCCAAAGCACTCGATCGGTGCTTAACGCTTTGCATAACGTTTTGAATAAATTTACTTGAGAATTAGTTGACTACCGATCTTTATGTAAAATAAAAGCTGTCTGCGGTCACAGAAATGGAAATTACAATAAAAATGTATTCGTACTATTAGTCATCTTATAGTAACTCTAACGTAGCATAAAAACATCCTAAAATTCTTCTAATGTCTTCTAAAGTTTTGTATCTTATCTATTAATTTTTTTCGTATTTGTATACAATCTACAGTCTACTAATAATCAGACTTAATTATCACTGAATCAAAATCTTCGAAATAGAGTGGATGTTTATAATAACAGCTGTGTGTGTGACATATTGTCCTGGTAATTTAAATTTTAATACAGAATTCTACGCGGCCTTGAAGATACATGTCTATAAATTTCTATTACGTTACATATTCAGTACGACATTGAACCGAAAGCGAATCTAATGTACATTTTATAAAATACGGCGGAAAAGTAAATAAAATATGTGCATGGAAATATTGATGGATAGCTTTCGTTAAGTATAATTTTATAAATTCTGAGAAACCGAGATTTGGTGTAATCGTTTCGGTACTGAAATTCTGATTGCAGCGAATTTATTTCATGAAATACGTACGTGCACAATTTTCAAGATTAAAACTAAGCAATTTATCTGTGTACAGCATCGTTTACTACCAACACTGTTCTCCTTGAATAATAACACTGTTTTATGTACAGTTGTACGCTGCTCTAAATGTAAAAATCATTTTCCTGAATGCACAGAGTAATTTCACTTCTTTTCCATTATATAGGAATGACCACAGAAATTGCACCACTTGAGAGATATCACTGTTTTCATTATGCTTCACTCTCACACGAGCAGTAAATGACTATGTTATTACAATATCGTTGCATCAGATTACGTAAAACTGCTAAAAGACCAAGCTAAAACAAGTTGGTGTAGTCGTCACGTCCGCCTCTCTAAATGTCGAAGAAATAAATTTTATGTGGTTTTTTTCGGAGTGAATTTACTGAGTGACATTTTGAAAATAAATTTCTTTCACAAAAGAGATAATTACTAATGAACCATACTTTTGAATCACAGTCTCCCCATAATGTATCCAAACAGACAAGTCATAGATAGAGATGCTATTGTAGAGTAACTCTAAGTAACTGCCAGTGTAAAAGTCACTGTTTAGCCCGTCTAGGACCAGAAAGGGTTCACAATCTGCCCAAAATCTATCCAAACAGACAAGTCACAGATAGAGATGCTATTGTAGAGGTAGCACAACGTTCAAGTATTGGAGTAACTGTACGTAACTACAGGTGTAAAAATGACTGTCTGGCTGAACCCAGGACCAGAAAGGATTCGCAGTGTTCCCGCAGTGTGTCCAAATAGTTAGAAAACGCGTGAAAGGCATCGACGGTTGATTTTCGACGATCGGAGGCGTGCGGGCCGAAGCTGGTGTCCACGTCGGTCGGGCCAAAGTGGAAAGGGGCTATTTCACAAGTTACCAAAGCGATTTGGGCTTGAAGTTCGGCCACGGGGAGAGCCGCAGAAGCCGGTGAGGTAGGCACGGCCAGGTAAAACTCGGCTCGCTCGTTTCGTTTCGTTTCGGCTCGTCACGGACCGGTGCCCTGCTAGCTTTGCCCTTGACACAGTTTTGCTTCGCGAGAGAGGAGCGCTCTTGCTGGCTACAAACTCGCTCTCTCTCTCGTGTCTCCTCGTGTGGACCGAGGGCGCCTCTGTCTGTCCGTCCGTCTGTCTGACTGTCTGTCCATCCATCCGTTGGTCTGTAATCGCGAGCCGCTTCCAGACGGTTCGCAGCAGCGGCTTCGTCCGCGAGCAGCCCGATCGTCGTTCGCATAAGTCCGTGCCTGCGTGCACTCGGTCGCCATGCATGCGTTCCGCAGCACAGCCTAACCAATCGAAACGCGCGCAGGATCAACGGGCCCACCGATTGTGAGAGAGCTCGCGGATCGGCCGGGCCCGTCCGACGATTTCGAAACAGCCGTAACTAAGCGTTTATCATCCGTCCCCGGCATGATCTCTGCGGTTACCTGGCTCCGTTTCAAAACGTGCGAAATTCGAGACGGATTTCTGCCAGAGATGGTCGTGATCTTTGTCCGAACCCTGCCACAGCCGATAAGTAATGCGCTATTTTTAGGCGATCCGTGGTCCTCGGTTCACCATACGCTACGCTCGAGCAAAATCCCTTTGTTTATTATTTATCTCGTCTTCCGTTAATGTTCATTCATTCCAAAGACAGGGTTTTCCTGATTATCACCAGACTGCGGATTTTAACATGGCCCCGAACAAAATTACCTTTTAACGATTCTGACAGGCTTAGAGTAACACGTCGAAGAGCTGCTTTAAGCTCGACACTGATACACGCGATTTTTATTGCGCATAAACGTCCGCAGTCTAGTAACAATAATAATAGTTTATATCAGAGTAGAAGTACATACAATTCACTTCATCCGGTAGTTAACTCTAGAAGTAGCAGCAAACAGAATTCATTGTCTTATAGAAATAATAAGATTGAACACATTCGGATCCCCTACTACAGCAAGGAATAAGGAAAAGTGTATTCAAACACGTCTCAGGAAGAAGTTTGTATAATTTTAATGTAAGAGAAAAAATCCCTTTGGGTAGTTCCAGTAATTGCACGATTGTCTCATAAAATAGTTATTGAAAAAAAAGCTTTGTAGAGTGATCTACAATCCAGGTGTGGCCGAAGTAGGTTGTTCGGTGGGCAAGTGTGCGCGTTTCGAAAAAGTTCCCACCGTGTTGGCGCAGCCTGGCCCCAATCGCTAGGTTCGGCACGGAGTAATAACCAGCCGGCCTATTAAAATATTGACGAATTAAGGGGAAAGCGAGCCGCGTAGAAAGAGAAAGAGTTAATTGTAGATCGTGCGCGATGGCTCCCTTAACCTTCCATATGCCGTTCTTACGTACTCGGACACGCATCCGTCTTTCGCGCAGGTGTTCACGCGTGAAGCGTGTCGGCGGCGTCGTTGCTGCGGCCGCTTTATATTATATTAAATACCACGTCGTTCTTTTAGCGGGAGACAACAAAGAGCATTCGTTCGCTGCGGCAAATGTTGCCAGCCCCGAACGAATTCCTCCCTTTGGAGAATATTGTTCATTTCGCACGGCGAAATTCTGGTTGCTTGCCTCATCAATTAAAAATAACTTGGACCCTTCACTGTGAGACCTCTACTTTGAATATTTTCTTGAACCCTTTGCTACTCTCCGTATAGAGAATACATTCTTGATATGTCTGAAAGCGATATGATATTTGTGAAATCTTTTTTGCACGTAATTATTTTTTTACGTAACTTCTGCTAATGTTTTCGTGACGTTTTTCACGTATGATTTTTGACGTTTGAATCGTATTTGTGAGTGTAATCCATGGGTAAGTAGAGATTTGATCTAACACTGTGCTTAAGCAACTAGTCTACATGTTATCAGAAGCAATCATATTTATGTTACTACAAAACTGTTCCACTATGTGGACAAAAGTGTTACCAGGAGCACGAAATAATTAAGCGCGAAATAACGTTGAGCTGTTTACTCGTCGCACAAAAATAATAAGATACTAATTAGCGCGCAAAAACGAGCCCGCCGCGCGGCCTATTAATTACCGGTCGAATTGGGTCTCGGTGCGCGAATATTTTGACTAATACGAAAGTACATCGGTCGCAATTGATGTCAGCTGCTCGAGAACTACGGTACTCGTTAATTGCTCGCGTGGATTACCGTGGCGGCCAGCTGAACCGTAATGTTCCAGTATTTTGTGGACATTAATTTAAGGGCGGATCTGATTAACGTCAGCTGCCCGTGCCGCGGGCATAGAGACTCATTAAGTGGCCCCGCGAATCATCATTACCTAGTATTTACGTTAACGTCAGGAACGCGGCCGAGTCAGGCTGAATAGTTTGGGGGGGCGGCAACGCGTGGAGAAGCAGGTCAGCTAAAATTCAGTCACCGGCGAAGTACCGCGTCGACCCGTTAAATGCTCGCGACCCTTTAACCTATTTCTTGAACGTCGGATCATCATCGAACCCTCAAATCTCTCCGATGGAATGCGGCGGCGTGTCCGATCGCTCTCGAGCCAAACTTCCGAATTTTAATGTCGAACCCCCGGGCTGCAAATATTGGACGACTTCGAGAAGTTCGCGAGCTTCTACTCGGAGGCCAAACGCGATCGCTAGTTTGCTGTCAGCGTAGCACGACGGTCCTCCAAAAGTCGTTCTAACATTCCACGTCGCGGATCGCGTTTTCACATCGCACCAGCGACTCTCGATCGAGAACGATACACAAACTTCCGCGGAAAATCTTTTCTTGACACTCGACAACTTCTTCCAACTTCTACAAACAACCTCGAAGGTGCGCGATCGTGGATCTTCGTTAGTTTATGTGAATTTATAAGTTAGATGGAAATGGTACTTCCATTTTATTTTGGCCACAGAAGTTTTGTGAAATATTTTTATAAAATACACAGTCTAACAGTGGCAATAATTTGTTAATTTCCTTGTTGCTTTTCACAAAAAATTTTCAACTGCAAGGAAAATACACTTTTATAAGTAGACTGCGGATCTCTGTGCAAAATGAAAATTATTTAATCTATCTACCACTTGCAAAAAAGATAAAGACAAAAATTGTTGCAATAATTGAAGTAGTCGGTTCGGGTGTACGGAGTCCATTTTTGGGCAGGCTGCGGACGACGGTTGGCCAGAGCGGTTATGGTAGCAACAAACAACGATGCGGTTCAGGTAGCACTGTCGCAGTGGCACATGTGTAGAACAACAAGTCGCGAAATTATTCAGGACAGGTAGAGTAACGTGTAATGGCTACGTCGTGAGCAGTATTTCCCATCAGTAGATAAGTACATTCAAGGTCAGCCGCAGTGCAGCAGACCGTTTCAACTTCAACGTTACACGCTTTCCCCGGTGGTGGTTCTTTATCGACTCCTTCAGTCGATAATCGGTCAACACGCGGTACACCGAGAGAGGGTGAACAAGGGGTTGGGGAATGAAGACCGCGACGTTGGTTCGAACCAATTTGCTAGTGAGAGGGTGGATCCTTCTAGCCAAACCACTACGTTATCTAGGTCCGGGTTAAGTAAAATTAACACCAAACTTACCACGGTCGAACGATCAATGTTGTATACACGGCGTTTCCGAAATCGCGATGCAAGCTACCTGACTTTTCAGAGTAACGTTAAACATACATAACTGTTTCCTACATAAATCTTTTTCATTTCAGAAATTCTTTTTGTCGCAATTCAAAATCGCATTGATTGGCACGAAAAAATCTTTATTCAAAAGTAAAATTAGATAAAAATTAATAACTGCAGACACGGACTTAAAGATCAGCTCCGTATCTGAAAATAGGACCAATAAACCCAGCATGCTATAATAGCAATTCTTGATCGAAACACTTCTTAATATTTGCATTCTAGAATCGAACATATGGAACAACGTAATAAAACCGAGCCCATAAAGTCTCTCAATAAAAATAGTGGCGAGAGGCAAGGGCGATGTGAACTAATTAAAATGGCTACAGCTCGTCGCCTGTGGCGAACGATCGATCGATGCGATTTCGAACGTTCATTGAAAAATGCCAAGAGTGCATGAATGAGCTTAGAACCATTGAAGCCCTTGATCGGGATAGTCCAGGAAAGCAAGAGTTGCGAGATCGGGAGGAACGTGATCGACCGTTGAACGATGATCATTTTCACAGCGTGCCAGGTCCTATCAACGAGAAAGAACCGCGGCTCTCGTTTCGAGGCGTTCGATCGTTGCGCCTCGTCGACGCGCAAGAATGGAGAGTGATTCCGCTCAATGCCTCGACGATAAGCAGTCCGATTACCGTGGGCTATTTACGCGAAGTATCGCCTCGCGAATCGACTTATTTATATCCTTGAATGTTCGTCTGTTTGTTATCCCTCGGTGTATCGCTGTTCCATTCTTAGGCGGCTCGCTTTCGGCGCACCGATGTTTACACAGTCGACATCACATTTCACGATATCACTAGCAAAAGCCTCATACTTCTGTCTAGACCGTGGATACTTGCGCGAAATAAAAAGTGCCAGCGTTAGTGCAAGTACACTTTATGCAGAATAAAAATTGTCTGCCTGGATGGCAGGATAAAAATGGTTTTCTTCTTTCAATAATCTTCACGGACTGAATATATCGGTGTTCTGACTGCCGATGTTTATGCAAAATAAAAATTGCCTGCCTGGTTGGTAGGATAAAAATGGTTTTCTTCTTTCAATCGTTTTCATTGGCTTGATACATCGATGTTCAGAAATTTTACATACGCCATTAAATTCGGACACTCAAAGACAATAATTTTGTTTCATCTCGGACCACTCTAATTGGAAATTAATTTTTGCATGACCTAGCACAAAAGGAATGACGCAGACGTGTACTGTCTTGAAGAAGAAATTCGGTGTTACAGAAATACAGGTAATAGATGGTAAAACGATCGAAATAGATTGAGCCGTCCGGAAAGGTTAAAAAATCGCTGATACTTCGACGAAGTCGCGTCGTTTCAATCTGATAAATGGTACATTCCATGCACGATCTACAGCTCGCCCAAAGTTGCATCGTCATATACAACTTCGACTTCCCACGAACGTAGTGAAACAGTAAGTTCACCGAGCACGACACTGCCTTTAAATCAAGATACCACGTGTTAAACGGAGGAAACGTATCGCTGCGGGGAAAGCCGAGCTTCTCGGCTAGCCCAAACCGGAACTTATTCAACAACCTGTTAGCTATACATAGAGCGGAACGATGTATTTTAGGATGCTATGGGAAAAAAGTTCACGGGGCCCGAAACTTCGATAAATATCCACCGTTTACCCATTGAACAATTTTCTTATACCCAGTAATCTCGCATGTATTATTCAAAACGTTATGGACCCTCCTCGGGAAACACCATTAACTGGTTTGAGCAATTCGCTAACAAATCAAAATGTGTTAATGTATTCTGACTCGTTTTATTGAGCGGCGTGCAATTTGTAGTGGGAAAACGGTTGTGGTTCAATTATTACACCGAATAAGTGAATTTGGAACAATAATTTTCAGAGCAAACTATACATCTCTTTGAAACGGAAATTTATAGTTTTCATCCAAAATCCTCAAGCTCTCTCCAATTGGAAATTTTTAATAAAAGTTCATTAATGTGTAAAGTTCAATTTTTCCTATCTTCATTCGAAGGTCGACAAGATTTTAAAAAGTGGGCGTGGCCGAGCTTATGCACAGCCCACTAAACATATTACCTACATAAAATCAAAGGGCATTGGAAATATTGAAGAAATCATTGTCTTCCATAACCTATTAACGCAGAGAGTTAAATTTTCTGAATCCCCACTCGAAGGACGAAGAAATTCGGAAAAGTGGGCGGGGCCACGCTTATGCGCCGCCCTGTAAAGCACTGGGTTTTGCACACTCCTGTAGAGGACAGTCGCGCTTCACGCGCCTCGGAGCCCATACTTCTTATGAAACCATAACGTTTACCGCGTACAACTACCAATCTGAAAGCAGGCAAAAGCACGGGGGTTCATCAAAATTTCTCGCGACGCTCGTTGTGCATTCGGCGGGCAGGCATTAATCTTTTCCTCGGTAACGAGGGCTCGGTTGCCGCATCGGAGGGTCTAACCGTGTCACGATCTAAAGGTCAGCTTCTTTCCACGTAGCGGCGGATCGAAGATCGTTGTCTGCGTTTTCGACTAATAACAGCCTGCGAAAACCGCATTTTCGCGAGGCTCGTCGCCGCCGTACAATGGATCATCGATCGAAACCGTTCCCCCCCTGATCCACGCGTGAATAGACGAAGGACAGGATCGAAGGTAGTTCACCCGACAGATATTGGCTCCGCCAAAAGATTTCGGCAGTTGTCTTTGGGTCGAATGACGTTGAGATATAATAGAAGACATTGAATGACCTTGGCGTTTCTCTGTATAGAGCGCCACGAGTGGGCGTGGCTTGAATGGAACCAAAACAGTGCTTCATAGCGCAATCTTTTTTTTTTGTTTAAGTAAAAAAAAGAAAGCTGCATGTTTATCTAGACGTTTATCTGCCATGTGTTTTCTTTGTGTAGAATGATCTGAGTGGGCGTGGCTTCGTAGCTCTCGATTTTGTCTGACTCAACATGGTGCCCCATAAGGCGCTATCTGCCTATATCTTTTCTAGGAAGACTCTCGAATGCAAATGATCTCATTGAATGTGACAGAAGACTATCTATTTCAATCTTTCTTTGCACAAAGTGCTTCAAGTAGGCGTGGCTTCGTGGCTCCCGATTTTGGTGGAGTCTAGAATGGCTTCCAACTGCAAATGATGCCATTGAAAATGACAGAAGACTATGATGCATCTTGGTCTTTCTTTGCACGGAGTGCTTCAAGTAGGCGTGACCTCGTAGCTCTTGATCCCGTCAGAGCCAGGACAATGCCCCACGTGGCAATATTTGCCCCGTTACGAGTACAAGGTGGAGTTTTTTGTTGTTCCTAAGTGCCGAAGTAGCAGACAGAGGTTTCCGGCAGCTCCGATAGTTGATGATCGACGAAACTCGCCCGGTAAGGTGACAACCGGCGCGGCATCTGGCAAATTAGATTTCCCGATCGAGTAGGTTTGTATGCGGAGGTCGCGCGCTAAAGGAATAAAGCAACCTAGGAAGGAAGGAAGGAAGGAAGAAGCGGCGGAATGAGGTCGTGTTAAAACTGGGCCAGGTTTACTCGGTAACTATGTCACCGCTATTGATCTGTCATCCACCCACAACCTTCTACCGTGCCACTTATCGTCGGCGTAGTCCCGCAGAGCAAACTGTTGCAATAGTTTATTTTCATTTCCTATCTTTTCGTGTGCCTTACCGCGACGATCGCCGGTGTCGCTTCTCCCGTAGCCCTTTGCCAATCATCGACACCTACAGGACGTTCAAAAAGTCGCTAACTTTCTTTTAGCGAACAGTGAATAAATTGGCTACATTAGATTTCACGGAATCGTCTTCGGGCCGGAGGGCCGTTGGACCCAAAAGGGCCGAAGTGAAGTATTTCTGATCGCACGATCCGAAAAGAGCAGAAAGACGAAGAGAAAGAGACCGGAGGCCACACGAGGCAGGTTCTCGGACGTGCCGTTACACGTTCCCTTATTGGTCAATGGATCTCTTCTTCGCTTCCTCGTTGCGCAACGGGCTTCGAAGCCGATTTCACTATTTCGGATGAGGAGCGAAGTTAGGACAGCCCGCTGTTTGGTAATACCGGCCCGGGGACTACGAAACACTCTCTCGTCTACTTAACTATGCCCTGTAACTCTTACCTAGTTTCCTAATTGTACGACTCTCGAGCTTTTTTGGTCGCTGGTCACTCCGTGGGGCCCTCGCTTTCCATTCTGTTGGAACCGTGTGCTAACGCGGTAATACCTTTGGGATCAGATGCGTTCGATTCACGTTTCAGAGATCTCCTCGCAACCTAACCCAGACCTTAACCTCTTGCCATACGATTTTCTTTAGAGCTACGATGATAATCCTCAATGTTTCCACAGACGAGAGGGAATGGGAATTTATTTTGTCCGTCGCTATTTCGAAATTGGTAAAAAATTACAACGTACCTTAACAGCCAATGTAAACAGACTTCATAAGAATCCCATGATCTGTAGACTGAATTTTATGCATGCATGAAAAAAATGAATAGAGGAAATGCAAGACTACAAAATGATCAGGAATAATAATTCCTTCAATAATTATGAAAATAGAAGGAGAACTGGTTTTCTACTGCAACGAGAAAATGGGAAACGCAGAATCAGTGTAAAAAACACTTTACAATGATCCTGGCGCAAATTATAAATTCGCCCGGGGTCACAGTGGAACGCGAACGGCAAGTTAGCTCTTTTCAGCCGGTTAACAGGCGTCCGTTCGGTGTCCTTTGTTTCTCTGGCTGGCGTGGAGCATTCAGTGAAATCGATGGGTAACATTTGGTGCAGATATTCGCGACCTTTCGTAATTGCAGTATCAAATCTCCGCGCCGCGGAACAAACGGACATAGTTTTCGCCGGGAAAGGTGTCGGCTGGCCGTAGCAAATTATAGATATTATGAATGGCACCGCGCGTGCAACAGCCATAGATTCGCCATTGTCGCATGCTTCAAAGGAAATGTCACCTGATTGGAAACTGTAACGAGATAATGGTGTTTCGAGTATTATGGTTATTTTCGAACCGCCGTCGGCGAGCGTTGCCCGAACGAAAAAATTTATGCGACTCGTTACGGCGCGGAATGCGGCGCGCGCGTGTATTGAAATAAAGGTCAATTATAGCAACGTTCCCCGGAGAAAAATACCATTATGACAAACCGATTGATCGAGTCGACGTTTCTCGACGTTAATCTGCCGTCGGTGTTGCGAAGGGCGTGGCACAACAAGTATAACATCTTACGAATATACGTCGCGTTCGTCGAATACATTTCAGTCGCTATCCTTTCGCCGAGCCACGTGCTCGATAGTGAAAATTAAAATAGCCCCGTAATTTGCACTCTGGAAAAACTAAGTTGAATTTCCATCGTGTGCACTAATTGAAAACGAGACCCCTCACACAAGAAATCCTCCATCTCCCAGTATTTGACCCCAAAAATAAAAATTCGCGTGAACAGCCATGATCTCAAAAGATCAAGCCCGACATCCAAACCCCAGCTAAAGTTGGCAACCCCTCAAACCAAAACATCCCCTGTCTCCTAACACTTCGGCCCGCATTTCCAGCGATACAAACAAAAATGTACACAAACAGCCGCGATATCCTATAAACAATTCACAGTATCATGAACTCGAGAGCTCATACCCAACGTCCAAACCCCTGCTAAAGTTAGCAACCCCTGAAACCTCCGAATCAAACACCTGTTCACCCCTCGTCATCGCTGTTCCTCCCAACTTCTTCGAAAGGTAAAACCGATCCAGGAACTGTCGAGAACGCACTTCGACTCACGCGTACACGCACGAGAGGATATTCATCAGATTCCTCGGTTCTTGCATGGTTTTTTTTTTTGCCGGCGGTACAAAGTCGCCTAGCTAAAGATAGCGCCCGTAGACAGTCGTCCACACGAAACAGGAATAAAAGTCGGCTGTCGTAGGTGTGATTCTTTTCCTCTCTGTCTCGGCTGGCGTTCAACGGTTCTCCGTCTCTCTCGGCGGACACCGTTTTCCATGACATAAGTGTTCCAGTTTACGCGCCGCGCGTCCTCAAGACGCGGTTCGCCTTGCTCGCTTGAGGCAGGTCGGTAATGTTAGCGCGGGCGATGTGCATGTCGCTGCATTACCTTCGATCCGGCTGGCTCGATAACGCAGAGAAGAGAGTCAGCGAGCGGTGCGGAGCCGTTCGGAGCGGTGCGGCGCGGAGTGTGCCCGGTGACGAGCGGCCGGTTTTAATGAGGGAAGATAGGGAAAACTGGTTTCGAGGAGCGATCGCGTCAAAGAAATCGAAAGTCACCGCGCCAGGCGGGAATAAAAAATGAATAATGCCACGAATGGCCCCTCCGACTCTTGCCTCAGCGATCATTCTTGCGGTCGGGCCTGAAACCAATCGAATTTCGATGTCCCAACGCGACCGACACACACGGCGAACCAACTTCTCCGGCGGAAATTGTACAGACTGATCCATAACTGGCGGTCCCCACGATTTTCAGCCACTCCCGATACGCTGACAGAAAAATGTTTCGAACGATAGCTAATCAGTTTTCGATGGTCTAATCACACAATTACGAATTTGGAGAAAACGTTTTGTTTCGATGAAAAGACGAAGTGACCTTGACTTTTTTTAAACGGCGTTATCTGTGTCTGATTGCATAGTTTTGTAGGCGATTCCAGGACGAATTCAATTATCTATAACCTCGAAGTTAACCTTGAAGAAATTAGTATCAGTAGCGACTCTTCTTGACCACCCTGTATGTCCCGTCATTATCGTTAATTCGCTCGGGTGTAACGAGAATGTTACCTTCTGTCCTATACCCAAGATCGATGTTCCTCTACCGATTTACTGCTATGGATTCTCGAAAGTAATGTCACGAATGGTACCTCAGGTCTTGCGGTCGATGTCGAAACGAATTTTCGTGTTACGATCGTATTTTTGACGAGCTTTTGTACCGGGAATTATATACCGTGTGATTATACTCGGTGCATGCTGCTTGATAGCTTGAGGAGCGTGTAACGAGCAGCATGTAACGAGGCTGGTACGCGTTTTCTGGTTTTGGGAACGACGTTCTTTTTGTCTGCTTTATTGCTATGGTTTCCCGATGATGGAGAGGCTTGTCGGTTAGAGACTTTGTGTCTGGAATTCAATTTGAGACCGTAAATATTGCATACCATCCCAGTTCGTAATACAAATAATCCGCTACAGTTTCGTTTCTTCTGGATTTTTATTTCCAGGAGTGTGCGAAACTAGTACTAGGTTTGGAGCTTTACGCGAATTCATGTGAAAGTGAAATAGAAATAAAATGAAACTGTATTGTGTTTTACTGAAATTTCTATGGCTCGTAGTTTGTTAATAAATGGTTTAATCCGCGGAGCAGATGCCGAAATAACTTTTTATTCTTAGAATGCGATGACACACGAAAATTACCGATAGAAAGTCACAGTCCGGAGTCCCCATTTTAAGGTTCACTGTACAAAGGATGCGTGAATCAAGTGTGCCATATATGCGAGTCATTCTCATAATGACTAGACTTTGCATTTTATACATTTGTGACAAAGCTAAGTTGGTACGTGGCCCTTGAAGATGTACTTTGAAAGTGCAATGATGACGAAACTGCAATCTATTAATTCATTTAAAAGAATCTGTAAAAATATTCTGTAAAATGAGTGAATTTAACTCCGACTCTTTTCAAAACCAGCAGCAGGGTAGCATTTCGATCGGCTCGTCTGCCAGGAAAGTGAACACCGCTACGTCCAGAGGAAGAGATCGTTTGATATTAAAGAGATACTGTCTTTTTGTGGTCAAGAGGGCCGACATCGTGTTAGGAACAGGCTGTGCAACGAGAGAGAATACTTTATAAGCACGGCGGCGTTAAGTGGCCGTTATTTTTAGATCGCACGGCCGAGTCAAACGTTCGGGTAATTGAGTGGCGGCGGTGATTTCTGTGCCGCGATTTGCATAGGTCCGCTCGCGTGTTCCGCGAAAGAAATTCGCGGCCCGAGAGCTGGCTGGCCTGATTCTTTTTCCCGAGCGTGGCCGCCGCCGTCGCCGGTCGAAAAACCTAACCGCGAATCGGCTTGCGTCAGAGACACGTATCCCACGCGAGCAATGCGATTATGACGTTACGCTTAGCTACCTGATCGATAACGTTCCGCGGATGGAAAAAAGAAAAACGCCGATCGAAAACGGTATCGTTTCGCGAACGTGTACCCGCCGGTTGTTCGCCGGTTTCAATTCGAAGTGAAACCGCGTGCCAATTGCCGAACTCGATTTTGTCGCGGCTCGAACCTCGATGCAACACAGGTGAGTCCATTTCGCAACTGCACCGATGCACTCCTGCAAAAACTCGCGCTACTCGACGATAGAACATGTTAAACAATGCAAAATTTTCTGGATTAATTAATACTGGATAATATATTTTTGAGTTTTGCCGTCGGATTTGTATTTGTCAAAAATTGCGGCCGATTTTTGGCTGTATCTTCTCTTGGTTCTGATAGTCTTATTCATATTTTCTGTAGATGATTACTAGACTGTGGATTTTACGCATTTATGGCAAAACTGGACTGAAATACAAAACTCGTCATTTCTGTGTTTCCCACAATAAATTTGGAAAATGTTTATTTCGCAGAAAGATCGGCAATCTAATTTTCTGCATCAGTTGCTAGAAACAGATTTTTTAAAATACTCGTGTACGAAATTTCACAAAGCTCGCAGATTCTGCTAATATTAAATTATTCGTTGGAACGTCAACGAACAACGCGCGTAATCTCCATTTGGCATTGTTTATGTGGAGATTGTGCGAGCGAATGCGTTGAAGTATAAGAATTCTATTAGTTTTTTTCCGTCAGGATGGATTTATATATGTAATAAAACTCAGACAATGCAACTGCGTCATGGAGGATTAATTCAACGATAAAATTTCCCACACGGCGTGCATGCACACTTAATCAATGACTCACTTAGAAGTCTAACGAGAAAAGAAACACTCGGTATTATATCTAGATTATAATAGATACTCTGCAGCAGATGTATTATGAAATTACGAATAGACTGGTACAGACGTTGTGCCAATCGCGTAAGAATCCTGTTCCCTTTCTGCGTTTGAGTATCTTTTAATCGATAGGTTTGCTGGAAATACAGCAAAAATGTGTGGTAATGATTGTATTGCAATAATGAGTATAAAAGTTCCTGGACACATTATTTGCGTGCCGCAGAAATGAATTTCAAAAAATTAAATATGCACATATTTTTTATTCGTATCATCTATAGATATCTATCGACTCTCATTTTTATAACAAGAATAAAGTTCATCTTAATTGATCTAAAAATCTGTAAAACCGCGAGGCAATGTTTTAAAAAGACTTGTGTGTATGTTGAATGTTTCTTCTATTTCGTTTATCTGATCGAATGCTTCAGATTCCTTGTGCAGTTTAATGCAAAGAAAAGGTCTGAGAAACACGTAGAATTTTATGCTCTAAGAACCTTTTGTAAAACGAATGAAAGATATTTTGAAAGTGAATTTCTTAAGATTAATGTAATTTCATGCAAAGGTCTAAAAACACGAGCAATATTATACATTTGTGCATGCGATATTCGGAGGGCTCCACTTATGAAACGAAAATGATTCGATTGTGAAACGAAGAATGTGGCAAGCGGCGGGCCTGCTTGATAAAATTCGTAGTAGTCCCGCGAAGGGTTAAATCGTGAGCGTCTCGTTTTTCTCTGTGAAACGAGGCGCACGCGTGCCTACGCTGACAAAGTCCCGGAGGCGAAAGCGAGACCACGTTCGCCGTTGCGAGCGAGACGGAAAGAGAAACGGGACCAAGAGAGAAAAGGCAGCCAGAGAGCCCGGGCACTCAGCTTTCGTTTTCACCCAGCCTACTTGTTAATCCGGTGAGTCAATAGTTGTATAACACTGGAACTACGTTGCGTAACACGGCGTTGGTTTCCCTCGCGACCTACTTGCCCACTAAACTAGACACACATTCTTATCCACCGGTAATCCGTCTCTCCCTGACCGTTTCTAGGCGTTCTCTGGTGCTGCTGCCTTCGGCTCTGCTGTTCCTAGGCGAGACCGTTTTCCTCGCGGCCGGAACGCAAGGCGAACGACACACGTCTTCTTCCTGGTCGACACCATCGACTATGGGATGGGAGTGAACCTTTAACGTCTCACCGATTACCACAAAAATTTTGGAAACATTGCGGAAACGACCAACCTTTTTTATCTTTTTATTTCACTGAATGTTTACGAACTTTCTTAGACCGGTGGGAATTTACTAATACAACAATTACATACTTGGTTTCAGTACTGAACTTAGTTATCTAATTGTGTAGCATAAAGATTGGTTGAAATCGAACTATTTTTGTGGAAGAAATGTACCGAGACGAAAAATAATGAAGACAGAGGCTCGAAATTATTTTACGAAATATTTACAGGGACTACGAATCCAAACAGTCAAGGTTCGATCTACTTGAAACATACTCCGTCCCATCGCTAATCGACACCATCGATCCTTTCTTTCTCGAAGGGACGCAACCTGCGTTCATGTTACAACACCGGAGAGAGCCCTTATGCTCGGCACGATGAAATTTCGGTCGATCCCGAAGAGAAAATAGCTCCCGATCGGACGAGGGAAATGGGAACGAATGCGATCAAAATAAATTTTCGGAACTGTCCTTCATCGATGAGACACGCGCTATAACCCGGCTTGCCATACTTTTACTACGAGGGTGGCTGGTAACTTGTTTCGATGTCGGCTTAGGGGTGCGTTTTACGACCGATCGAAGATGTCTCCATTTTTATAAAATTTGCTCGAGACTTCTACGTATTTATTCCATATTTCTCATGTTGTGCTTGCGGAGAGTAAAACAATGTACGTGAGAAATGTTCTTAATACTGAACTGGAAACTTATTTTTCAAAAAGTCAAGAAAATTTGTAATGGCAGATCTATCAGATTTCGTTTTCCACGCAAAGTAAAAAGTAGTTAAAGAATGAACCTGTCTCGGAAAGACAAAAATTTTACTGTTTACAAAAAGACGTACACGTTGTACTGTACAGAAAATATTAAAAAAATTACATTTGTGTCAGCTGCATCGATAAAGATACAATCTTGAATCGATAAATTCGATTTTTCAGAGGAGACGGTACAGTGTAATAAAGGTTTAAAAAATGAATCTGTTGAACAGAGAACAGAAAAAACAGTATAAAGAGCAGAAACGATCCATTTTCCGCGGGACACGATGAAAACGCGATAACGTCGGATCGGCCGGCGATACACGATAATGCGGCACACGATGGCAATCTGAATTTCATTCAGACCATGACCCAGGGTAAGAGTGAAAAATTATCAACGGCTTCCATCCGCGGCGGCGGTGACTATATTCGTGGCGGCTTGTTGCGTACGGGCTCAAGGCCCAACCGATCGTCGCAAAAATTCGACTTCAAGGTGGAGGAGAGCAACGGCGGAGATTTCACGACATTGCGAACCTTCGACACGGTTTCGACGGTGCCGACCTTGAGCCCGATTGCTTCGATCCATTTCGGAGATATCGCGCGCGACGCTTTTCAGCGCCGATTGCCACAGACGATCGCAAAAACCCACGATCGCGCCCCGATCGAGAAATCCTTACAATCTCGAAAAAATCTGGACACGCCGCCTAAAGAAATTCGCCATTTTCTCTCTTAAGCAGTCGGCTATTCGATCCCTGGATCGTTTTTACGATTAGCGCTGTGCAAACTGTCCGACAGTCTTTTTTCAGTTAGAAGAATCAGGGTCCTCTTTAGAAACTTTTTAATTGACAAACGTGACGCAAGGATGGAATCGTCTATAAACTCTCTTTTCACTTCTTCGTGGTCGGGGAAGATGTATCATAACTTGCTTTGCCTTCAAGTTGGTAGCATCGATTTTGGAATTTGTTTAACCCGTGGGTGCTTTCCAAAATTTTGTAAAAATTTACCAATACGGCTTTAAGTGTAATTTAAGATTGAAAACCCCAAATGTTCCAAAAGTAAACTTCGTATTTGCAATGATCACGGTAGAATTATTTTTATATTTCCGGAGTAAGAAACGAATTAAGGGATAAGGTAATAGAGCAACGATTTTCAAGATTAATCGCAATCTTCAGCGTACGTGATCAAACCCGTGAGTCACTGCATATTCTCCGACAACTTTCTCGAACAATCATCCAGCGCAGACTCGATTTCCGTTTACGCAGAATTTATCGAAACCCTCCAAGGACTTCGAAATCCATGAATGAGAGATATCGATGATTCATTAGCGGCGGGAATTTCTAACGAGACCGCGCGCGGTTGCCACACTACTTCCACGGATTTTTTTCACCGGAATGATTTTCGACCGAGAAACCGAGCAGCGCACGACTCGAAACCAGATTGTACACCTAATTGCACCATCAGAATTTACGATTGCTCGGAAACTGAAACGAGAAGGTAGACCACCCAGAACTGGAACTGCTGGGGAAAACGTCTTCGATAAAAATCGATCTCTGATCGCTATGAGAAGACGTAGTTGTTCCAAAATGGAAATTTAACCTAGTTTTTTAAAAGAGCAATTCGTGAAATGTCGGATCGGGCCGGAGAGAGTCCCGGAAGTTTGTAAAGTTTGACACCCACGATTTTTTATTAATCGAGTGTGATTACAAATTTTTGCAATTCTCAAACTGACTTCACCCGATTGCAGCTTCAAGTAGCCAAACATTAAAAAATTTCTGTACACCGTTAAGTTGCCTGTATCTATACATTTGTTTAACAATATGAAACATAGTCGTAGCGAAAGACACTGTAGCGGCAAGCTAATAGAATTTACGAGGTTCGTCGGATATCGTGAATATTGAATTATCGACGCATAGATGAATAATAGAACGACTGGGAAACGTTCGATGAGCGGGATCGATTCGCGCCAGGGGACCGTGATCTATCTTAAGCCTCGTATTCAAATATAGAGCTCGGTGTTCCATAGTCAATGGTCGTCTCCGGGTTTGAAAAATCGCGAAGTCACGAAATCGATGGCGGAACGAGGTCATCGTGGACACGCAATCAAATCGACTGGATAAGCGATAAACGCAGCGTTGCGGCCCGACGAAGACTATACCGGTGCCAGACTAACGAATTTCGATCGATCCACCTGCCGGTTGAAATGGAAACCCCTTTCTGCACTTTCACAACGCGATTTACGATTATACATTCTAAAATGTATGTGCTAAGTCGCGGATTTTTCTTTTTGTAAAATGGTAACACCAAATTGTAACGCGAAATGGTCCCATTTAAAAGAGCCCCTTGACGAACAATAATATTGTCAATACGTTTAGCAGAGGTTCAAACGCATTGACAATGAATTAATTAATTGTTAATTCGGGAGTTTCAATATTATTGTCAACCTACAAGGGTCCCTTAAGGGTCCAAAGAGTTTCAATAAAAAAAAAGTCACAGATTTTGAAAATGGGTGGACCTACGACCTACACCCACATTCATTTGGTCCCCTAAATCGTGCGAGCATTATGGCGGGCCGTACGGAGCGAGGATAACGGCTGGCGACCGAGCTAAAAAAATGATTTCGCTGAAAATGCAGGTCGCGGAACGAGAATAACGCAGTCGGTAGTAAGAAGAACGACGAAACTGTGCGGGAGAGGAGAGGGGGGAGGGCGCGAAAAAAGAAATAGGAACGGAGAAGAAAGAAATAAAGAGAAGTATAGTCGCGTGAGTCTGCAGCCGGCTGACTTATTAACGTCGGTATTGAGATTAAGTTTATTCAGCAACGAGTATGCCATGACACACTAACCAAGTGGTCGAGACCCACTTAAGCTACCGGGTGACCTCCATCGAAATGGAATGGATGGGGTGATAGTGCGTGGTGTATTTTAAGCGTGCTATACGCAACGCTCACGGAAAGCGTCCCGACGCGAGGCCGTCCGCGGCTGTCCTTCGATTTTCAAACGGGAAGACCATTAATTGCCTGCACCGTGCCGCGGCTCGGATTCGCGTTGGACCTTCGAGGAAACGACGGCTATCTCTTTCTCTTTCCCACCTTCGTGCCAAGCGTGTTTGCACGCCGCGCGTATACGCGAATATACGCGAGCTTCGCAAACGCGAAAGATCGTTTATGGATCTTTCACCGTGCGCAGCCTGAAAACATTACGCCCGCTGCTCCGAACTCCATGTGTGTCTGGTCACACGATCAGAGAATAGCGGGTTGGGTCCTGCTTGATCCGGGACGTCAAACGGTCCGTCGAAATTCGAATTTTCTGGCAGCCGAAGTATTAGACCAGGCTCCCTGTTTTGTGAACCACCGTATCAGCATTGGCAGAATAGAGGATTGGGTCCTTTTCGATCCAGGCATTTCCTAGCAGCCAATCGGTAGATCCATCCAATGTCAGATCAAATTAGTTCGGGCTTAGTATTTCTTGTGAACCACCGTAGAAGGATAGACCCAGAAAGTTAAATGCAGTTGTCCAATATTAACAATATTTATTAGATCCAATGGAAAGAGAAGGAATTGATACGTGAGGATTTGAATGAATTCCTGGTTATGGCTTTTAAGAATTTTTCTTCTGTTTCTGTAAGTATACTTCCTGGAAATTTCGATTTTGAATGGTGTTTTCGCGATCGTTTTTTTTTTTGCAAAAGTCTTCTCAGAATCGATACAGATCAATGGCGACAGCGAACAAGTGAAACTGCACTCTGCCGGGATGAAAGATCAATTTGTTATTGAAAAATACGCTTTCGCGGGAAAAGTGGAGTGCATTGTTCGTTCAACGAAAGAGCGAAAAGTCTATCCAGAGGGATGAAAAGCCAACTCTCGAATGGTTATCGAAAAAAAAATAGCGAGAAAATATAAATTTCGTTGTTTAGGGTGAAATCAACCCTTGAATGATCATTGAGAAGAATGCATATTTGAAAAATTATAAAACGAAGCCGGAGCCTCTTGGAAAAATCGTGATTACATGTATAACATTTTCTTAGCAATGCAATATTACTAAATGAGTTACGGTAGCTTCGGCAATGAATCGATAATTTCGAACGTTTGTCTCAATATACATGTTATGGTTAATGTATTCGCCATGTCGCAACAGAAAAGTCCACTTATCAATAAACTATAAATTGTGAATTTCTCATTGTGACACATTGTGGAAGATAGTAGCTATATTCTGGCCTTGAAGTTTCGCTTTGCGACGAGTAATGGCGAAATTTTTATTTTGCATTAAAATTCACAGTCTTACAGCGATATAAAACAAACTCTACTCGATCGAATTTGGAAATCGTACGAACATCCGTTAGCAATTAACCACGCGTTGGGACACAGAGGAAATGGAAAAAAGGCGTGCGTAGAGAGGCGCGGGCAAGGAGCAACAATTAGAAGGCAGGAGACGAGAGTTTACGAGCGCAGAGATTACTGCTGGGTTTCACTTTCAACGCGGTGTCGCGTCTCGTGTTCGAAAGTAAAAAATTACGTTTCTCTCGAAATTACGTGTTCCTTGGAAACAAAGGTAAACGTTCCTGCAATCTGAAAGTGTCCGAAACTAATGATACGAACGTAACAAGTTCAGTATGCAAGATCAAAACTAAATCGAAAAGTCCAAGCTAAAATATGTGACATATTCTACAGACATTTCCTGCAAGTTTGTTACATTATACAGTCATTTTATCCTGTTTTTCCTTATACATAGTTAGCTTCAATTGTTCCGCTTCATTGCGAATACACGAAGGAACTAATTCAAATGTATTAGCATTCGATTTTCGCACACGTTGCCAATAATTTTCCATCCCTGCATAAACGACGAAAATTTTCTATAGTGTTCAATAACATTGTAGAATTCATAGGTTTAGCATATATTTTTATGCCTCGGATATGAATCAATTTATAATTATCGAAGACAAAATGTAAGACTTAGTATAAGTCTTAAATTATAAAACCAAATTAGAGGTAAGTACGTAGATACGTATTACAAAAATTGTTTATCAGATGTGTAGTTGGGAATTTCAGTTCACCACTGAACTGTAATAATTGCAAAATACAAACGCTAGATATTTATTTCCTTTTTTAGTAACTTTTTCGACTTGGAAAAAATATACAATTTCCAAATTCGTAGTCTATGTATCTATACAAAATTCACGGTCTATTAATCACCGTTACAAGAACCGAAATCGACACTAGAATTTTGCAAATGCTTAGAACTTTGGAACTAGAAAGCGGATAGGTAGTTTCGCCGTTTGATGGCCCGGCGAAATTATGATAAATTTCTGTCTTTACGTAACCCGTCTGTGTCGCGTTGTTATTGTCAAACGACGGGGAGCCTCGGATCCGCGGAGAATCGGACGAGCGAAACGCGACGAACGCGCCGCCGCTGAAGGTAATTAGAGCATTATCTACACAAATGACTTTATCACTCGGTAAAGTACCCAGCACTTCAGAGCCTTCAAACATGATATACAAGGCAGATATCCTGCTAAATGAACGGCATTACCCTCCATGTTTTCCTTAAACGACGCCCATTTTTCAATGTTCGTCTTGGCTTCGTCAAAATTCACAACTCTTCTCAAAACACTTTTTTTCGTTTGAAGCGCGAACGTGTGATCTTGTGACTATAACTCTTCTGTTGAAAGTTTCACATTTTCTGATAATGTGTCGTATAGAAGTTTTGTAGATAAATTAAAAATACTGGGACGTTATATTTTGTTCGTAGAGAGGTCTAGAAATAATACTATTTTATATTATTTTGTAATTTTTTTACGATGTTTAGACGACTGTTTTAGCCGATTGTAAGTTATTCGCGGATTTTTATGCAAAATAAAAAGGTTCTACAAAGAGTAGAAGTTAAATGAAAATTTTCTGAATACTTTTAATAAACTGGGAATTATGTAAGACTCTTCTTAAACATAAATTAACTGTTCCAACGTCCTCATAGCTTTCTATTTCACCTATTCATTTTTAATTCATCATTAAGACTTGTCTCACACTCTACCCTTTACGCGACTAATCCGGAACTAGCAGAGAAGGGGTAAATTTTTCCCCTCGATTCGTGTCAATTCCCCGGCCACACCCGGCAGAGTCGCGTATACGCAACACCGAGAGCAGGAGGTTCGAAAATTCATTAATTTCGCATTTCTGTTAATCGCGGAAACTCGCCTATTCGCGGATTCGTCCCCGCTCCGCGGACTTTCGTGTCCCGGGGCAATGGGAAAACGGCTCAAACGAACCCCGGGGAAACATCCCACGGCTGTAACCTCCGCTTAATTCCCCTAATTGATCGAATTAGTCAAAAACTGATCGGAACGCCCGTGAAACTGATCGTTTCGCAAC
Source organism: Lasioglossum malachurum (assembly GCA_028455605.1). Lineage (NCBI taxonomy): Eukaryota > Metazoa > Arthropoda > Insecta > Hymenoptera > Halictidae > Lasioglossum > Lasioglossum malachurum. The sequence continues at coordinate 21,733,293 of CM052316.1, forward strand.
GAAGCGTAATTGCTTAACGATTCGCCTCGGCGAAAAACAAGGCGCCGAGAAAATGAAACCAAAAAGAAGATGCTCTCCTTAAAAGCGACTACCACAGTTCCGGGATATTTAGTTTTACACGAAATTTCAAAGTAACAATTTCATCTGCTCTCTTACTTAAGAAGGCTGCTGATCGAAGTCTACGAAGAAGAAACAGAGATCGGTCGGCCAAACGGCGTTTTCAATGAAACGACTTGAAAAAATTTGTTCAACACGACGCAAGTGTAGCAGAAACGTGCCCAGAGTTTCGAGATGATGATTCCAAGAGTTCTTGTATTAAAAATAAAAAAACAGATGATCGAAGTCTACGAGGACGGTGGCCTTAACGGTCGAGGAAGAAAATCGAAACGGGAAAAAAGAGAGCCGGCCGGGGTCCTTAGATATCTGGTCGCGGGGCACATTAGCTAACCGAATACGTATACATTTCTTACGCAAACTAGCGAAAGTAGGCGGGTGCGAGAGCCGCTCGGCAACGGGTAGAGAGACCGAGAGAGCCAGTCGGTCGCACAGCCGCACGAGGATCGTGGATACCTACGTGAGAGCGCTCGCTCATGCTCAGGTGTGCACCGATCTCTCTCAGGCGTGCACAGTGGTCTCTCTCTGGTGTACACGGTCTCAGGCGTGTGTGTGTGTGCGTCCGACTGTGCGTGTCGGTGTGCGTTTCGGAGCCGGTCGGGTTGGGAAAAAGGTTGCGAAAGCCTGCCGAAAGCGCCTCCTTCGCGCCGAAAGCGAGAGTGGAGAAGCCTGGGCCCCGGGAGTCACGAAACGGCCTGCCGGAGACATATCTGGGCCCCGTACGATCGCGCCAGGCCTTAATTAACACGTGCTTGGCTACGTGAGTTATTTATATCGCCCGCGATCGAAAGGAAGTGTATAATTGCTACGTGGTCCCGCCGAGGAACGTTCTCGTTTCGTTGATCAATAGACTTGAATATCATTTTGTCTCCCCTCCATTTTTTTTCTCGCATTTTGGTTAATCACGTTTGTTATTGACACCGGACGGCTGATCGAAACCCATCAACGGGCCCCGATCCTTTTTAGTCCTCGGTTATATCTGCTTAATTCGGCGCTGTGCGCTTCCAGTTATCTTTTTGTTGTTAGTATTCTTCACCCTTAATTGGTTGCGCCGTTTTCGATTTTTAATTTACTCGCTTAAGTAGCGGTGTTGCAGCAGCTTCTTTGGACTAGAGGTCCAAAGCTAATATAAGTACAGCATATCGATGGAAGCCATTAGAATTTTGCAATAAAAACTTTATCGTTTTATAAAATGCTTTTCGAAGCCTTAGGGATCCCAATATACCAGTCAACACTAAATCTACCGAGCACTAAAAGCGATTAAAATGTTTTAGCTTAGATTATTTCATTTAGCATTTTTATCACAATATGTGCTTGGATAAAGGAATGTGTCGAATCAATTTACATATAAGCAATTTGATAATTTCAATAATTGTAAGATGGAAAATATAAAACCAGTCACTTGACCGGCAGTGGTAGGTTTAGTGTTAAGGGTTAATTGCACATTTTCTGTGAAATTAGATTGAGAGATGCAGGTAGCATATCTATAATTGAAATATGATATGAGAAATGGTTTAACACTTAAAAATATAACCTTGTTTCTCTTTTCAAAAAAAGTACCCCTTGTTCCCAAGAAAATTAATTTCTCTTCAAATTGATTTCAATTTCTACTAAAATTAATTAAAGTGGGGAAGCGAGTTGCTCCCTGTTTATGGTCCTGATGTTTGGGGTTGGATTATAAAGAGCAACCGGTCGCGAATTTTGCTTCGTTGGCCAAGTTAGGTCTCCGAAAGAGAGAAAGAGACAATAACTCTAATGAGCAAGTGGTAGAGTGTAGAGGATGACTCATGCGTTTCATTTCTCGTCTCTTTCTTTCGCTGTGGTCAAGGCTGCAGCAAGACCTCACTCCTATCAATTAGCTCCGTGATACGGGCGCGTCGTGGCAACTGCAAGAAAACACTGCACCTCGATGCAATTGAATTCTTATCAGACTTCACGGAACATCTGAAGAAAGAAGATCTTCATCGAATTCGACATATAACGGGAAACACTATTTTCTTATAAATTTAGAAAATGTTCCTTTCGAAGCGAGTTATGCCTCGTTCAATTCTGTTTGAACTTGCCGGCGAGTTTCTCTGACACACGCGTCCCAGTATCGCGTTCAATAAATAAAAGCTAAAGTACTAAAGACAATCAGCAAATAACGTCGGGATCTTACGCACGGCCTTGTTGTCTATTCTGTAAACACTATGTAATAACATTCCATGAATCATTGCAATCCGTTCTGTGTTTGCATTCACACGCAAGGTGGTCATTTTCAGCAATGATGTTTGTTATTACTGCAACCGGCGATCCTACGAAAATTATGGCTTTTTACCTTGTTCGGTGCACAGTGTATTACACCACCACTCCTGCAGAATTCTATTTTTATCTTCTATTCTGTATATAAATTTATTCCATTTTTAATTCCAATTGTATTCCACTCTCTGCATCGAATAAATGTTGAATATTTACAAGTGATTAAAATTGATTTAAATTGGGGCCTGATCTTTATTAATACTCGAGGGGTTTGAACTATCGAGGTCAATGCGCCTCCACCCAAATTTATGCTAATAATTACTTAATGTGTAACTGTTAACAATATAACTACTTGTGGATTTAGACGTATAGAAAAATAAAGAACTTCTCCTCCTTCAAGAAAGAATGTAATAAATCCGTGATCACGATTCAGGCGATTCACGTAAATCGCAGCGGTTCAAGACTGAAAGTTGGCGATCTACTGCACATATGCTTCCCTGCAGCTACCGCCGACGCCGAAACGACAACTGTACTCCCGCAACGCCGAAGGAAGCAAATAAAACAAAGAAATTCAGGGTGCAGGAGGTCGTAGCATTAAATGGAATTAAATTCAGTCCCCCGGTTTCTCGAAAGCCACGTATCACGGGGAATAAAAGACACGTACCACAGTCGCAGGAACACAGAGGCGAACGTGTCCGGATAGAACCGAGGCAATAAAATTTTTAGAGGTGCTTCGGTATCTCCGATTTACGAGCAACGATGTTGCAAGACACGTCTGGCAGGAAATATACGGTGGAAATTAGTCGGGAAGGAGCGGGCCTTAATTCGATCTCGTTAAGCACGGGAGACATTAAGGAGGGATTCTACTGTGACGAGTTGAAAAAATCGATTTTGTTTCGGATCATCGAAAAATACAGAATAATATGCTCTTAAAGCATCTTGATGAATAAATATTTTATAAACTCAATATTTAAAAGTGCAGCCATATTTATCGTACATTTACTGCTACACAAGAATGCACATATACAATTTTTTAAAACCGTTTTTAGACCACGTTATACGTGCGAAACGGCTCCGGGAGCTTAGCGCCAAAATTTCGAGAAAAGTAAAAAGGTCGTAAAATCGACTAGAAGAAATGCTGTCTGGTGCTTTAAGGATGAAGCTGCTCGAAAAAAAAAAGTTGGTTCTCATACGGCCGATAGTTTTCTCCGAAAAAATTCATAAGCGTCTTTTATGGCTGTTGCACAAGAGCCCCGCTTGATTCGGCCTCGTTAAGCGCATTGGACATTAAAGAAGAAGGGACGCTGGTTTTTATAGTTCTATCGTGTGCTTTTTTCCTTTTCGGCCCGGTGCATGGCCGGTTTCACGAAACACGAAGAAAGTGCTGTCGGCATTGAAATCGCCGGGCGGAAGGTACACAACGAAGAGAGAGAGAGAGAGAAAGGAGAGAGAGGGACGAGGGAGGATGCGCCGCGTGGTTTAGATCGTGGACCATGACCAAGTGATAGTGACTTCGAGAATCAGCTGACGCGTCGGCGAGGTTACGCCGCATTTAAATGTGTTCCATTTTATGACGGTGCCGCGGAAACTGCCGACTCCCTCTGCAGTCGCTTCACGTAGCCGGGCCGATTCGCTTGCATAAATCATTAGAAAGCCGTTCGAACCGGCCGCCGATGTGCTGCGCTCATTTTGTAATATATATATATATATATACATGCACACAATACACACAAGCCGTTTGTTACTGTTGTAAATGTACGCAGAGGAGGATTGCGCAAACCGAGCATGAGAAACGGCACCGGCGACAAAAACTCGGCGACGTTTTTACGAGATTCTAACTTACTCCCTCAATCCAGCTTCCACTTCTTGCACAACGACACCGAAAAAACTGTCCGGCTGGCTCGTTACATTTCTTGGACTTTATTCAACTTTTTTAGGAACGGTCTAACGAGGGATTAATTCAACGTGATTCGCAGTTTCCTGGCTGCATTGTAGTGGGTGAACGTGATCGAAAAAATTATTATTTCTTTTCTTTCTTTTTTTTTCGTCCAATGCTATGTTTATTACAACAGAATCATTTGATCATATCTACTAGAGTGTGTATTAAGGGATGAACAGCATTAGATCATTTTTATTCACGCTTTATTGCATTGATAACAGAGAAGTCACCTTAAATAAGACGTTCTTATCTACCCAATAAGTTCAGAATCTCTTACAATAGTAAATTCTCAGCGTCCCCGTAACTTAAGCCGAGAGTCATCGTTGAACGATGACCAAACCGTTCTCCCGCCGAAGAGACTCCACCTGACAACAGTCACGCAGTCTCTGTAGCGGTTCAGATTCAGTCACAATACCGTTTCATCATCGACATAGCTCAGAAAAGTGCCGACGATAACAGTCGAGTGGAATCTGTGTAACCCCACCGAATGATCTGATTAAAGGTGACGGTGCAATTTATCCGACTCGCCCACCCTTAATGATCCCACCTTTTATTTCATAACAGTCCGACGAGAGAAATCTCGAAGTCATACTGAATGAACAGAGTATCGACGAAGCCTGTCAACTAGCATTCTTAATTTGGTTTGACTGACACAGGGTCGCTTTCATCCGACTGTTTTCACTGCAAACGAAGGCATTCAAGAGATCGTTGTTCTTCGACGCTCGAATTGCATGTACAGCAAGCTGCATTATGGCTAGTGGCCGACATATTACTGTAGCAGAGGGACTTTCGATTTCGACAGAGAGCTTCGGTCATTTTCGGACATTCGAACCAGCTTGCACTTTAACCCTTCAAAGGCGGCGATTGTTGCTCCAAACCAGATGTATTAAGTACGACACAATAGATGAACGAGACTCTGCTAAGTAATTGCTGCTTTAAACAATAAAGAAGCTAAACTTCGTTCTTTCAAGTTGACCTTGAAATTGCTACCAAGGGGCGGTTGACCCAAAGGTCAAGCCTGTAGTCCACCAAGTGAACTGTTGTCGTCTTGAATTCAATTGCCCTGGAAAGTGAGCAACTTTTCATAGTCTCATGTAACAAAGGAGCTAAAAGATGGCGTCAGGCCTGACTCGTTCGCAATAGCAGCCGAGGAAGCGAGGATGCGCGGTGCTCGCCGAGCCATTGGTTCCGAAGATCCAGTATCACGAAAGGGGACATGCACGATTCAAGGTTCAGGTAACAAATTACCGAAAAGAGATTACGCTGTAGAGCCGGGCGCCCTTCGTGTTGCTTCGCCGCGGCGGGTACACGTTCGCCGAGTCACCGGCGACCTTTGTTGTCAACGGTGTACCCTGTTTTGCATGCGCCGCGTTTGAATGCACCGATCCACATATGTCCCCCGAAAGATAAAAAGGCGTCGCGTCCTCGTCGGATCCGCGTGAAACGCGCGGACGACGCCTGCGCCGGGCTGCCGGGAGAGGTGCGAGAAGGCGCTGCTGCGTCCACGTACGCCGACCGAGGGAGTAGGACGAACTCTCGTCGGGGGGGAAACACTAGAGGGGGAGGGAAGAGGAAGAAGGGTAGAGGGAGGGGGGGACACGGCGGGGGAGGGTGAGCCCCGGTGGGAGGCAAGGATTCGTGTCATTGTCAGTGGGTAATCAGGTCAGTGGGCCAGTGGGACGACCACTTTCAATTTCAGTCCTTCTAGCTGTGCAACTCGGCGTGCCGCGTCGCGTCGAGCCGCGTCGAGTCGCGTCGAGTCGCGTCGAGTCGCGTTATCTCGCGCTCTCGCTTCTCTCCGTCTCCCTCGCGCTATCCGCGGCCTCGATGCGTTCGTCTTTTTTCCCCGGTCGTGATCCGGCGAGCTTCCATCGCGCGACCGCGACGAGAGACACTTGCAAGCGGCCCAAACTTGGGCAGAACTTCGAGTCAGCCCTAGAGATGAGAGCGATACTCGAAAACTCGGGTACGGCCCGGTCCGGTCCCGGGGAAGATACCTTTGCTCGTCGAAATTTAGACGGGTTTGGAGCTGCGGATACCTGCGTGAACACCAAAAATGTCGGGTACGGGACCGGGTTCTCGAGAGTACCAGAAAGGGATTGTACTCTTGTGAGGCAGGGCTCGAAAATGTTGTCAAAATAAGAATACGTTTCACTGTAGAAATGTCGGGTTTGACGATATGCATGATGGCTGCGTGATTCCAAGGGGAAACGGTACGTCATGCACAGACGCGTCAGCCGATTCCTATCCAGCACCACTTGTGCATCTTCTAACACTCCGACTCGGTTTTTTCGAAGAATAAACCTCATATGAAAACATCCAAAGTTTGTGTTTATTTCTGCATAAAAAATAGTGCCCTTGAGATAAAATGCACCACTGCTCCTTAAACCTTTCAGGGATGATGTCTGTGAACCGTGCCGACTCTAACGAATCATGTAACGGTTATTATACCAGGCTATTATCTCCTACTTCTTAAAATTTGAATCTCATAATAATTGATTCTAATAATAATACCAGGTTATGGTAACAACTAGCGATAGAACGTCGATCGTACAGAAAGTCACCAAGAATCGGACGTCGTCCCTGAAGGGTTAGCATCGAGCAAAAATAAATGCTTAAAAATAAATCATTCAAACAGAAATAATAATCGACCTCTTTTCAATGTATCCTTCAATTTTTCTCACGATGTTTCTGCAGACAGACCGTCGTCGCGTACAGTCGGTCACAGTGACATAGATCTTAAATCGAAAATGCGAATCTATAAATACTTATTTGGAATAGCAAACGAGACATGTCTGACTTTCATAAGCTGATTAAGACTACTGCGTAGCCGCGAGTTGGAACGCGCTACATTGTGTTTCCAAGCAGCTTCGTCTCGCAGTAGGCGGCAACGAAGTTCCAGGAATTCTGAGACACTTTCAAGAACCGACCCGTTGCGAGCATCGAAGTAAGTAGTGTGTACCCGGGATTTCAGGTTCCCGCACACCCCTATCAATTAATCGTCGGGACCGTAACCGCAACCGCTAATATGCTGGTACTGGATACGATCGATATCTGATCGATACCTGATCGATACTTACGGGAGTGTAAACATAAATTATGTACGTAAGACTTTGCTACAACAAAATGCTACCACGAACAGTATTTTTCTCTTCTACATTAGTTTTTAGGATTTTCATGATTGCCCATGGAGAGACCAAATTCACTGATAACATGAATACAATAATATGTCGAAATGTGTGTGTAAGGCAACATTAAATTCAATTTTAAATAAGTAGGCTCAACGGGATAAAAAAATCGTTTTTCTATTCTGGACAACTATGAAGGCCAATCTTGTAGCAGCCATGGACAGTCGCTGTAACCTTGGCTGCAATCGCAGTTTCCGCATAAAGGAGAATTGTCTCTAATGGTTGACAAATGCGGCGACACAGGGAAAAGTGGATGAATTCGTTATTTTTAGAAAAAACACCAAAACGGCGTCAGTTTTCGAAAGTGCTCTCCACGAAAGAGTGATAGGGAGAGAAAATAGATGGACTTTAATATGGGATTCATTATTTTTTTAAAAATCCCCCAAAGTGTGGGGGACTCCTCTGATTCATGAAAGTGCTGTGGAAAATAACTGGATCAGCTTGTGCGAGGGGTTCATTATTTTTAGAAAATCCCCAAAAATCGCCACTGTCGGCTGGCCCCCAATTCGAGAAGATCCTTCTGTCTCAAGAGAGGAGAGGGGGCAGCAACTGAATAGACCTGTACGCGGGGTTCATTATTTTTGGAAAAATGGTCCCTTTTCGAGAGTGTCAAAGTGTCTCCCACTTCAGGCGTCTCCCTCTCTCTCTCTCTCTCTCTCGCGCGCGCGAGTGATAGGGAGAGTGACTGGACGTACTTGTATGCGGGAGAAAGAGGGGAGGGATGATGCACGCGCGATCACGCTCGTTCGTTCGTCGTTCGGCTCTCGCTTGCTCTCGCGCGCGCGCGCGAGCGATAGCAGAAAGTAGGACGCGTATTAAAAACCACAGACCGTGTCCCGTGGCGTCACTTCTCGTGCCTCGCCGCGGCGCGCCGGTATTACCCAATCGAATTCATCATAACTGGCACGAGAAACGAGCGAGCAAGCGAGCGAACGAAAGCGAGCGAACGCAAAGACCGACGAAAGAACGAAGGGATGGCTTGTCGAATTGGACGGGGCCACGGAGGGGGCAGAATTATGCGGCATAAAAGAGAGAGGCATTTTCGGCGATAGATATCGCCGATCAGCGCCGTGCTGCGGTGATCGACGGAAACATCGTCACCTAGATCCTTGCGATCCATGATAAAGACTTTCGATTTCGGTGGTTCGAGTTCCGGACGCGACGGTCTGCGTCTTCTCTTGTGCAGCATGATTCACCGGCGCTGCCATAATCTTTTTATTACGCTTCATTCCTTAATACGTCGATGTTGAGAATTTAGGAGTTCCTTCAATTGAAAGTTGGCTGATTTGTTCAGATGATTCGTGTATTTGGACATTTTTATGTTGCAATTTCTTTGGTTGTTATTTGGTTCTTTTTTTTTTTGAGAATAGTTTTGTGGAAGCACTAACTTGCTTTACGATGCGGCTGTAAATGCTGTCATACACGGTGTTGCAACATGCTACCATTAACCATAAACCTTATCAGGTTGCGGAACTTTATGGAAATTTGTGCTTCTCTTCAGCTGAAGAGAAATTGATTTATTCAGTTGAAAATGTTAAAAAATGTCGGGAGATTGACTAACTACTTCCTAAAATTCACTAGTTTAAGTTAAATGAACATGTTTGTTTAATTAATTCTGACAACGATTACTTCATCGTCGTGTTTCGCCTTCCCGGTTATCCTTTCCAAGGACGGTAGCCTACACGTGTACAATAAATTTATAAATAATTTTGTAAATGGCCATGAACACTATTATTTTTAAGAAATTTGTCCTTGGAAAGGATAAGAATTCGACAGACGGAAGTGCTACCCCGGAAGAAATATCAACTCGCCACTATATTTAGCGGCTTATCGGAATGAGAGTAACGTTGGGGAAGGTGCAAGCCGCGGCACCGCCCCTCGAATCAATGATCCTTAATTATGTTTGAAAATTAAGCTGACGTTAAAGCGTCGGACATCGAGGGAATTAATTTTCCTAAGGAATTGGGTCGCGGCCTTGAAACCCGCCTCGTAAAAGCTCGAAGAATGTCCGTTAACTATATTCGGTCGATCGATCCTTCTTTAACGATCAGATAGGCTCCTAGCGATACCGCGAACCATGTCTACAGGGTGGTTTATTAGTACCAAGAAACCACGAGACGACACGAACAAAATTAGTCGAAAATTAAAACGAGAATTGCAATTTCAAAAACCCGAAGTAATCGAAATAGAACGATCCCAAGGATGATAACTATTCTGTCACCGGACAACTAACAAAACTGTTTACAGAAACGATAAAACGTCCGAAGCAAGCGTCTCTAAGAATTCTTGACCTTTTCTTGAGATCCAACGTAAATATTATTTAAACGAGTCAATAGAAATAGCGAAACTGGACTAGGCTTGGAAATCTGGGTCACGATTGACCCTGCGACGTGGAATTAAGCTCAAGAACGTCTTAGAAAAACATTACCATTGAACTGCGGATCTCCGCACAATTATTGCAAATGTCACCGTACAAAGTGCAGTAAAATAAAAATCTCGACGAAGTCAACTCAATATTCGTCGAGGCGGAACCATGCGCCAGTGAACGTCTGCGGGATTCTCGTTTCCATCAATCGGAGCCCAAAAACAGACATTTGCATAAAGACCCACTCATTAGGCTCCGGAGAAAGGGCAACGTGTGCGTGGCTAATGAACGACTGGAACTGTCTGTCGAATCGATTGCCATGTTCAAGGAACCTATTAGGGGAAATAAGATGCTTCCATGCCGTGTCGCGGGCTCGTAAAATGAAAAATTATGCTGCCGGATCCGTCACCGAACAGAATCGGGACCAGTCCGAGGACTTCTGGCCACTGCCAGCCGGTTCAACGCGCATGGTTGAACAAATCGAACGTTTCCGCGATGCTAAACATTTTAACACCCTCGAGTATGCCGCGCATGCGTCCCGCGGGGGCGGGTTGCGATTCTTATGTGCGATCCTTTCGACAAGCTTTCAGATGTTGCGCCGTTGCGAGGGCGCCACGAGTTAGGAGACGCAATTTGGCGATACGGCAGATACGCTCCAGCCATCCAATTAAAACGCTGCTAATTCTTTGCGTATTTAGCTTAACCATCCGTTGGCAACGTGGGTCGTTTATGTCCGCAACGAAATTTCACTCACGAATATTTATTTCTTCCCGTTAACGCTTTAACATTTAACGGGCCAACGATTATATATTAAAATAGGGGCTTCGAAATGTATCGCAGAATTGTTTCTATTTTTTGTGAAAGCCTAGAAAATTGATTGTTATTTCTGTATTAAAAACGCAAGAACAGCAAATTTTGAGAACTAACGTCATTGCTCCAGCGAACGAGCCACACGTGGACTACTTTTCGTAGCCGGATGCAGTTACCGTTCTTGGAACGGAGAAAGAAAAAGAAAGAGAGACGGAAACAAAGAGAGGAAGAGAATAGAGAAAACAAGACAGGAAAAAGAAAAAAGAGAGAGAGGGAGTCGTTTAAACGCGTTTCGTTTGCATTTGCAAATACAATGCAATTACGCAACCGCGCCGCATGCAATTATATGTGTTCCCAATAAATCAGTAATGACGAAATAATGATTACTAACCCCCCGGGAATTCAAGACGGGATAGTACAGTATATTTTTACCAGCGGTCACTTTAACATAAATTATACTTTCAAACTAAACCCATTCATCGACCACGAAAATTGTAAATCTCTCTCTCTCTCTCTCCCTCTTTATTGGTAAACATAATCGTTTCGGCGACACCATGTTTGGTGTCGAGTTTACTCGGTTAAGAAGACACGGAATGATATTGGATTGTTTGTGTCAAATTGATATTTTATGTTTTCTTAGCTTAGCTTGTGTTGAACAGGTTCTTTATCAGTCAAAAAGAAAAAAAAGTATTTGGTACGATTTGATTGAAACTCCAAAATTGCATTTCTTTGTACAGTGCTTTTATCTTGCATTGTGAAATGAAAGATATTAATTTTGAAGCACGTGTGTTTAAAAATATTTGTAAAAGGATTAATATAGTTCAAGGAATTATAGCCCCTACAATTCCAGGTACTTTGACTCCAAAAAATTATATTGTATAGTAGCAGGTAGTAGAAGATATTTACGCACAAGCTCAATATAAAAACAGTCGTCCGACTACTTTAGAAAAATTTCGGAAGAAGAAGACCCCCTAATTTCTCTCCAGTACTACAAATATTTGAAACTTGCGATGTCAGGGAAGAGAATAGCCAAGGAAATGATCGCGGGTTCGTGGCAGCGCAGCCGAAAATGGCGATCGCGGTGTCGCATCGTCGCGCCATTAGGCTTGTAACAGGGGGTGAAAGGCGCCGTGATCGCAGGGGGATGAACGTTCTAACTGATAAATTGGCCAACGTATCTACACCGGTGCCGCAGCCTGCTGGGAACGTTGAATAATAATTATTGTTGTTGGCTGGGCTTGGTGTTATTGAGTTATTCCAATGCGAGTTTATCAAAGTGGGTCAAGCGATTCAATAGCGACCGCCGTCGAGGAGAAACGACCCATCGTCTTAACGTGGCGTGGGAGTGCACGTACAAACGGTCGAGCCACGTACACACGACGTCACCGATTCGGTACACACACACATACACATAACCGCAGAAAATAACGAAACCAAAGAAAGGAAATATAACAAACGCCGCCAACCGTAAAAATTGCTGCTACCGAGCGGCCGCGTTTTTTACGGTTACGACGTCGGCCCTTTTATTCCTTCTCGCTGCTTGAAAACATAAAGAAAAAATTATTGTGAATTACACTTCTCTTGCAAGATATTTTTTCCAGCTGTCCACCGAGTTCTGCTGAAATACGAGCTGAACGAGCATTCTTTCTTTTCGTTTTTCAGATGTTCGATTCACGAAGCAATTTATGTTCGAATTTCTCAAAAATTCTTTCCGTTTTTCGGATATCGACTTCGTAATAACGATTTATATATTTGCATATTTTCTGGGAATTTTGCAAAAGAGTATTTGGTATGTTGGAAGTGCGCTCTTGTTTGGTGGGGTTTATAAGTTTGGCTCCAGTGAGGATCGAATGAACCAGGTCTTACTTACAATTAGATAATGTAGCTTTTGTGTGTGCTTGAGTAAGATCGAGTTTCGATCCCGCAGACGTTAGGCGATTATCAGGGAAGATTTCGGATGGAACAAACCGAGCAATTCAGATTATATTTGACGCTTCTTAATCGCAGAAGCCTGTTTCTCGTCGAGTACCCTCTTGCCGGTGTCAAGTTGGCGTGTTCTCGGAATTCATCCCTTTCGAAGGTAACATCGCATGAAATTGCGTTCACAGTGAGTTATTTTTAAACAGTGACTCTTTTTCAAACATTCTATATCACATTAAACACACGCCGAACGTTTAGTTAAATAAAATTAGCGGTAGATAATGTGCCACTGGTATACCTACACTGTACAGAAAGAAATTACAATACAAAAGAGTTAATTAAATACAGAATAATTGAAGGCTATTGCATTATTTTGGACACATTAAAATGATTAAGTCAAGAAATAATTTGTTACGTATTCCTAGTAATTGACACGGAAAATTTTTATTCCGCGCAGAGGTGTGCAATGTAATTATCACGGAATGGACAGATCGAACGACGTTAGATGGAACCCATGTAGCTTGTCAGTGAAAAAAACCGCATTAATTCATTGGTGCCATAAAATCGAAAAGCACTCCGGCTCCAAAGTTCCACCGTTCGGTTACGTAACCGTTAATCTCCACTATTTGCATTCGATACACGGAGGAAGATAGCGTTGTCTCGAGCAGTGACCGAAGACTTGTCAGAAGTGCCGAATAAACCGGCCGTGATATCTAATTACATACATAGAATCTCGAAGGAAACAAATGTTGATACGGAGATTCGAACGCATCACTCGCGAATTAAATTATTTCAACAGCTCCGCCGCGCCGGGCTCCGTGCACCGTCAGGTTCTGCACGTTCCCTCTTTAACACCGTGTACCACGAACCCGTTAATTATCATAAATCTGACTGTAACCACGATGCAGAAGAGAACGGTGAGAGCAGCCCGGCCTGCTGCACGAAGATGAATTTTCAACGATTCCTGGCCAAACACGAGAACGCGATCCCTGTTGAAAATCCGCTGCAATTAACATGCCACATGCTTGCTGATAATAATTGAATTACTGAACACCCGCGAAATGGCAACGGCTGAAATTTTCCTTTTGCTATCTTCAGTTTCGCGTCTCTTTGGAAACTGTTCCTCGCCGGTTGAACTTTCAACGTTTCCTGTGATGTGTTCATTCTTTTCATTCGTAAAACCGTAAAAACAAAAAGAGAATAAACGACGTTCTACCGTTAGTAAAAAGTATAGCGTACAGACTTTCTTCGGTTCTTCTGTGTAAAGGAAAACTGCAATTTTCATTACAGAACGTATTTCTCAAATTTTCGATATAGACCCACATAAAAAGTTGGAAACTAATTGCTCTAACTTTTCAAGAAAATCCAATTGCGGTTGAATCTTAAGAAGTTATTGTCCCGTGAGAATTTATTACCAAATTACTTGAACCACTCCCATCACTAATAGCCAGATTTGCTGGCAAGCACGCGCGGCTTTGTCGCCGGATTTTTCGTAGGTACATAGTCCGGAAGTAATCATCCGCTTTCCATTAGTGCCGGCAACAGGTAGAACGCTTGCGCGCGTGCGACCGGCCATAAATTCCCGTAGGAAAGCGCGCGACGGACGCCTCTCGTTCCTGGTGAGAGTTGGGACAACAGTGTCAACGGTTGCACAATGCGAACAAACGAAACGGAGAGGCTTAATGGCAGCTACCCTCGGCCGAACGACGGATAAACAAGGTGCACGGTTTAAATGAGTTGTCACGGGCGAGGCGAACCTTTGACGAGAAGAACACTATGAAGAGAAAGAGAGACCTCAGGAAGAGTGGCTTTAGAGCGGAGGGTCGCGTGGCCATTGTTGGACAAACTTCTCCGCCGGAGTCGCCGGCCGATGGAGAAAAAGGAAAGCGAATCTCCTGGAAACGATTTCGGACGCTTTATGCCTTTCGCGGGACCACGCTTTGGTCGAAATAATTGGAGGATTGTTCGCGGGAATCGCTTGCATCATCCTCGCGCACTTAACAGCCGCTGACCATCCGCCATAACTCAACGAACTTCAAACGTTCTGCGATTTTGGCGATCTCGGCTCAACAGTTTTACTTGATGAAATAATATTGTTGAAACCAACGTTGATGTGAAAAGAAACGTGACGCGAAGAGGCAACTTTTCGTCTTCATCGGAAGGACAGTTCCAGGTGAAGATAGTTCGAGCACCCCAATTGTAATAACTTGAAGAAACTCTGCCGTCATCTAACGAATCAAGCAGATGCTTTTTAACGAATAGATCGCTTTCCAAAGATTTACGATCCACATTTTGTCGAGCGTGCGATTGCGATGAGATACCTTTTGGGGGACAGCAGTTTCCGAAGGGAAACGAATTGAAGCGGGGGAACAACGCTTTCGTGAAAGTCAATATTTACAGAGTTGCCTAACATCCAATTGTGTGCCTCGCCGTGGGGTACGAACCCGAAGACCTCTCGCTCCCGGGCACCTGTGCGTCGGGTCTCTCGGGGAAGGGCTCGTGTCGAGCCCCCGTCCGAGCGGATAATCGTGATTTACCGTGCGCAAACTGCTCGCCGATCCCCTGTCGGCAACAAGTGCATCTCAGCGCAGCAGGTAGATGTTGACGAGTCGCCCATTGTCGAAGGAGGGTGCGCGACATCCCCCGAAGGGAGACGGAGTTCCTCTGTCCACTCGACACGGTGGACCGAGACTCGAATTCGTGCCGGGCACGCGCCAGCACGCTTACGAGAGAGACGCGGAAAGCTTGTAACTCAGGAGGCCGCCCCTTTCGCAGACTCCCCGGCTAAGAAGTAAAAGTCCCGGCCCAGCTTTTACCCGACTAATATTTTACCCTCCCGGGCGAGGGTGAATTGCGCTGGACGGTAAACGTCGCAATATTTCCCGGGCCGAGGCCAGTCCCGGCTCTACCCCGGTGAAATACTGGCATTATAAACTGCGAGAAATTATGCCGGAGTGTACTCCGACACGATGAACGTGACGACCATTCTGACGCGGGGGATGATCATCCTCCATCTTGCGAACTGGAAGAACCAGCCGCCGCCGCTTGCATTCCAACGCCGTGTTTTTGAATTATTCCGCCTGTGTGCCCGACGCTATTTTCTACCTCCGTGACCCACTGCCAAGGTAATATACATAAATAAATGAATTATAATAATGAATATCTTTTTTTTATAAATATTTAAAGTGTCGCGTCAACCCAAGAATTTTATTTAGCACAGGCTACGGAGTACACCTGCGGTCTCGAGAGTGGAAGAACAACAATCCACTGAATCGACAACGATAAGAACCTCTTAAAATAATGAACCATTTGTCAAAGTAAAACCTGAAGCAGACGAACATCTTCGTCAACTTTCTGATCACGATACAGAGAGATAAAATCGTACCTGGGCCCCAGATTTTCCCAATTACTCCAATCGCTTGAAAGTGCCTAATTACGTGCCGCTCGGTCTACTGATAAAGTTCGAATTTTCAATTTTTCCCACGGCAACGTGGCGACTAGCACGTTAGCTGCCAAGTTACCCGTATTTGGTTCAGGGAATTATTTCTCAATTACGCTGACTGTTGCTGAAGTAAACCCGTGTGACAGATTCGGTGTGCTAAAGCTTATCGGTCCAATTGTAAAATCGAAAAAGTAATTATACTGTTTCGTCGAATAAATCGCTCGCCGAGTCAACGGTGGACGCTTCAACGCGATGGAACGTCACGCGGAAGTCGCGCGGACGTGTGGAAAAGCTTGTTTATCAAACAGAATTTCCATCTCCTTCCTCTTTCGATTTTCAGTAATGACACAATCAGCTGTAACCCGACGCACGATAGTGCGAAATTAGCGGTGCGCCAGATAACATAGGAAACGGCGCGGAATTATCAGCCGGAAGTATCGTTCCGACTCGTTTGCGATGATTTGATAGCGTAACTTTTCGAATCGCGGCGTTTTTCGCGGTCGGCCGCGGAACGATCGCGATCGAGGGGAGTGTGGGGCATCGATCGTTCCTCTCTTTCTCATTGTTTGTCTTTCTCTCGGTCTCTTTGTGCAGGATCGCGCGAGTAGGAGCGAGTCGCGTGCTCCCGACTCGGCCTCCTCCCTCGAGTTTATCGAGCCCGATGCGATAATCGGCGCCGTTCGAGAACAGGTTGGCGACGATGGGGAAAAAATAGGTCTATGTTACGGAGACGCGAAACAAGCGTTACATCACCGCGGTTCTCCCGAGACATCGGCCACGGTGAAAGCATCCCGGCCTGCCTCGTGACAAGGCTCTAGAAATGCGTCCTCCTTCCACGCACAAGTCCGCACACGCTCGCAGCCGTGTGTACTTTTACTTTCATCCGGGCGGACGGGAGAGCCGAGCCCGAAGAAAATTTAGAGAACGAATACTTCGAATAACTCCAGCCTGGCCCAAATAAGAGCAAAGCATGCCAGATTTCACGCTCGCAGACTTTTCTCGGATCTACCAACGACTCGAACACATTCATTCGAGGGGGTATTCTGGTTTCTCGCGTTCAGAAAATCCATTTTTCTGCGTTTTCTATAACTCTTTGCTTTTATTTCGGATCTTGCCACATCATAAAAAAATAGCCCTTTTAAAAGACACAATAAGGATTGTTTGGCCATACACTGTACTTGACAGTAGCTCCGAACGAAAAACGATGTTCCGAGCTACTCATTGAATTATGAGGTACTTTGAAAACTTATTGCAAAAAATACGATGACTTCGTTTGGAGTTCGAAATAATATTTTTACCCAGCACTTTACGGCTATCGATGGGGAAACGAAACTCATTTCGAGGCCAGACAATTTCTCTCTGTATAAACAGAACGACGCCGCGTGTTTTAACTTCTTCTTTAAATGGAGAAATTTCGAAAATTGGATAAACCTTCGAGCGTGAAGTGGCTCGTTGACGGTAAAGTACATATTGAAAATATATTGTACGCGTCTGAATGAAATGAGACATATTTCTCGATTAATCCTTCTTGGAAATATAAATCGTGATGCAGGTAGTTAACTGTTCTAAATAGTCGATAGAGCTAACTGTCAGGATACGATTGGCTTGTATAATTTTGTAGCAAGATCTGAAGTAAAAGAAAGGGTTGCATCGCAAAGGGTTGAAGGGTCCAAGAGACTGGTCACTCGGCCACGAAACCAACGAAGACTCGAAAGCATCGTGTCCACGTCGCTGTTGCATCGCTGGAAGAATCTCAACGGGGGGTTTAAAGTGTCTCTGCTATTCTTTCCATTCTTTTGAGCGCGGGTCCGCTTGGTCAGAGCTCGAGCGTGTTGCGTACGAATCGCCACGCTCGAGCGGATTTAACGCCAGCTGCGAGCGAACGGGCTCGAGGAGGAGTGGCTAATTATCAGCGCGGAGGAGCGAGAGGAAACGAAAAAGTGTATTAACGTCGCTACCTAATCGCGGATCGGAGAAAATGGAGTGTGAACCGCCCTTGAGTCTCGCCGGAGGAGCGCTATCTTGTAACGAGCCCGCGTAATCGCGCAATGCCAAGCCGCAGCTAATTATCCATGGTTAATGCTGGCGAGAGCCATGAATATTCATACTTGACATCTTTATCGCGGGTAGAACGAGATGAGGGTGGGGCCAGAAATTGAAGCTCTCACACGAGGGTTCCTTTTTGACCCACCTTCCGCCCGAATCGATTGCCACGTCACGGTTAAGGAAATTAAACCGCAAGCCGCTGGCTGGCTCGCTGAGACACGCTCATCTGCTGGTGAGTATCCTTTGAATAATAGATCAGTTGTCTCCGGACGCTCGTACAATCTCCCATTCTTCGCGGCTAATCTCCGCGAATCAATATTAACAAGCCGATAGAGCATCTACGGGAGCAAACGTTGCTAAGATAACAGTAAAATCCTCGTCTATTGAATAATTAAATTTTTATGTTTAATGATTGCCTTTACCATTACGTAAATAATGAAAAATTAAAAAAAAATGGTCTTTTCAATTTTAAAAAAATATAAAATTGGTGCTTCTTTTAGGCCCTATCGACTTCCTACTCTGGGCCTCAAGATTTCCCAATTTAGCCGACAAACAATTTCGTTAAGTCGTTCCAGGTAAAAACAGTATGAGAACTGACAATGTTAGATGGGTAGGGAATGTCAGTGCAATTATCTATCTGCTTACGTTACTGTGCACTGTCCGGTCAGTCGGAACTTAATCGTCTCTAACAGTGCACGCATTTTTTCCTTGGTGTTCTTTACAACAACCGACTTTTAAAACTATTATTCCTTCCTGGAAAACATTCAGAAGTGGTTACAGGAGGTATGTATTCGCTTTTCAATGTAAAACATCTTGATTATAATGTATGTACCTTTATTGTAACATGGTTAAAGTGCGCCAACGAAATCAACGTTTTAATTTAAGATGCAAGTAGACGAGCACATGTTCAGTAACATTTCCATCATCAATCAATTTAAAGCTGATTTTCTCAAATTCTCTCTAAATTGTTACTCGTCATGTTCATCCATAAAGTTCTCCAATTACAAAGACAATCTGAACGCAATAAATTGAGTGTTACAGTAATGACACCGGGCATCATACGATTGACTGAATTTCCATGTACGTACTGACCAGAATAGAACGTAATAGTCGTTGACGACAGGTCTCGTCACCAGAGCTCGGTTGCTCCAAAAATTTTTATTTTGTTTCAACACGTTGCTCCTCTGTTCAGATCCTCTCCTAACTGGCACGAGACCAACAGCAAAGAAGAAACAAAACTATTTCTGAAGGAAACGTTACAAGCGCGTCTACCAACTGAATGAAATTATATACATCATGAATTATTTTCTTAAAGAGGAACAGAAATATCATCAAAGGCAGAACCGTAGACTTTTCGACGTGTATGTTAATCTGTCTTCTTAATTATTTACTATTTTTTAATTTTCAAAGCATCGTCCACCTATTCCTGGTGAATAATTTAAGTAATTCATAAATAAGGGCTGCAATAGATTCAATCGTCCACTTTGTCTGAAAATACCAGGTCATCTCTCATATTAAAAATTGTTTCCAGTGCCTCGGAACATCATAGATCTGGAGAGATGTATGTCGTACCAGCTGAGAGAAATATTTCAAGCAACTAGATCGGTAGATTCAGGTCCCAGTGCTCTTCAGCCTCGCAACAAGCGATACAGAACAACCACCGCACCGGGGACGCGCTAAGTCGTTTGCGAAGCAGACAGCTGGTCTCGGGAGGCGAAAGCTACTTGTTTACCGAGTAATTAGATATTCTTGTCCGGCGGAGCACTTTGACACGGATTCGTGTTCCAACGGGCCAGGGGATGGAGGGGGTAAGTTACCGGGTCGACGGGTATTTTTTACGAGGTGAAACGTTCGTTCGACCGGGCGAACGTTAGAAACGAAACGAAATAAAAAAAAACAGCCGGAGACACGGTGTCGAAAGAGCTCGTGAAAAGGCAATAACCGGGCATTGTTTTAGAAAAACTCGTTTCGCGATCTTTCGATGCATGATAATGCAGAACAGGGCGGGGGGGACGACGCCGGAGGGACGAAGAGGTTAGAGGCGTCGACGACGTAAATAAAAGCAACCGTGGCTCGTTTCATCGAATCGCTATTTTGTCCACGAAGGGTCGGTGCAACGCTCATAAAGAAACGCTCGAAGGCTATCTGTTCTAAATCTGAGGCTGCGAGCCCGTTCGCCTCTTCGCTTTGGAATTTGCGCCGAAACGCCTGTTGCGCATACCGCATGGCGCGGCCGCCAAAGCCGCGAATATTTGAATGGCCGCGCCACGCTTCGCGGTCGGTTCTATTCAATCGTCGTCGAACGAATGGGTTTTTCTTTGCAACGTAACGCATTTCGTATTCTCCAGCCTCCGTGACGACCGACAGCCAATTTGTAAAAACTTCCTACAGAAATAAGCTTTATCATTGCTACGTTTATATATTCGCCGTTACAGCCTGCGATCGATAGATCACATTACCAATAATATTCTTCACATCATCTTCCTAACCATCGCTGTAATAAATTTCATAATACTCCATCGTACTGTACGTGCGCTATGATCTGCACGCGTACTCGGCATTTCCGTCATCGGTTTTTGAGGTTAGCTTTTAAGGTACATAGGCTCGTCGACGAAAGACGTCGGCATGAGACGCAGGTTTCACCGACTCCAAGTGCCGCCTGCTAGTAGAGTATCGCCAACGGAAATGCATTGCTGAAAACTTCATCGCGAACACTCGTGGATACAAAGTGCGACGTTAAATGTGTACCGCCGGGAACGTGTCCCATTGTTGCTGGTTGCGCGCGAGCAGAGAGATGTACGGCTGTCATGGAGACTACGTAGTCGCGGAATCGCTTAAAAACATCGTGCTCACACGTTGCGGCAATGAGGAAGAATAAGAGACCGCGTGTACCTGTAACTTCGGAAGTGGACCGAATCGAAAGAGCGAGGGAGATCGATGCCGGAGCGGCAAACGATCGGGAGAGAGAGAAAGAGAGAGAAACAGTTAGCTCAGCTTCGAGTAGGAAAGAGATGACTGGTTAGCGTGAGAGAGGGAGAGTGTGAGGGAGAGAGGGAGGAGGGGAGAGCGGTGGGACAACGTGTAACGTCAGGCGAGAGAAGGATGCGAGGAAAGGACGAAAGATTGCGGACGCGAAAAGAGAGGGAGACAGTTGAAAGCGAAAGCGAGAAAGAGAAAACGGCGAAGAGTGAGAGTGAAGCAGACAGAGCGAAGCAGAAGAAAGGAGTTTGGCAAGCGGTACGCTACGGCAACAAAGAACTCCAGGGCATAGAAATGAGTTGTTGAGGTTACCTGCAGCATCATTCGCTGGAGGCAGATCGGTGACCAGGCTGGATCGTGGCCGCGAGTGCGATTGCTGCTGTTGTTGCGCCTGTTGCTGCTGCTGCTGCTGCTGCTGTACCTGATGAAGACCCGGCTGCTGAGGTCCCGTCAGAGGCAGATTGGCCGCGGTCGTGTTTTCAGTCAGGATCGTCGGTACCGAGGAGGAGGACGATGACGATGATTCCGTAAGGGCCGTCGCGGTCGTGTTCTCGAGGGCCGTGTGGCCCCCACCTTCCCCTGTCCCTGTAGCCATTCGGCCCTCGTGCATTCCAGCAGACAGACAGACGGGGGTCCCTCCTCCTGCACGTCGTTCCCGAGCGCACGCACTTCTCTCGAGGAACACCTACACTCTCTTACGTGTTCTCGGTCTCTTTCTCACCCCCGTCTATCTATCTGTCTGTCTCGTTTCCTTTCTCTCTGTCTAGCCGAGAGAAGCGCGCGCTCGGTCGGTCTTGTGCCTTCTTTCTCTTTCTCTCTCGTTCCTTCTCCCTCTATCCCGCGGTCGCTCCCTCTCCGTCCCGCTCCCTGTCTCCTATCTCTCTCTCTTTCCTTCTCTCCTCGTGTGCGCAAGCTCTTGCTGTCCTCCTCTCTTTTTACTACTACGCTCCCCGCGCCGGCCAGCGCCGTCTGAGCGTACCGAAACTACACCGTCTCTTTCAACCAAACATCGGTATATCACACAACAGCGACATCACACACGCCCGCGGAAAAATGAACCCCGCGCGGATTATTAACCTCCTGTCCGGCGGCCCGAAAAAAATCGAACGTTAGACAAATGTAGGTCTGTAGGCCACTTCACTTACACTTTGCATCGGGACGGGCACTCCCTTAGTCAAGCGAGCGTCCGGCGCACCGTTGCGCTCTGACAGCACGAGTTCCAGGACCGTACTCTCGCCGGGAGGACCCGCGCGGATCGTCTTCTGTATCACTGACACAGCCCGAAATCACTTTTCTCGGTGATCGACTTTCGATCGATGCCATCGTTCCGCTACATCTACGCGGCTGCCGATTCCATGGCCTTGTGTTCGATGTTCGTGCGATCTAACAAGTTCTCCGACCGTATTGCGTGCTCTTACGTTATCTCTATACTGTGTGCGCCGCGTTTCGAAAAATTCGAGCTGGACCTACGATACGAAAGCTCGAAGATTTTTGTAATTTATTTTTATTGCGCGACTGTTCTTCCGTCAGTCCTTACACTTTCAATATTTACAAGTGCGAATTCATGTGAATGTAAAAATATAATTTTCTCTTAGCTTGTTGTAGATGTGTTAGTGAAACGCCCCTCCACACGTGATCATAACTTTCGGTAAAAATAGTACTCTCCTTATTTGCACGTGCATCATGCGAAACTGTTAAAATGTGTATAGATAAAATCTTGAATTATTATAAATATAATGTCTAATCCACAGGTCTCCTCTTCGTGATGGTTCAAATACGTCCAATGTATAATAAATTCTATAAGATGTAGTTTGCACCCGTTTTAGGAGTTGCAGGCACGGCAGTGGATATCGAAAGGGAAAATGCTGAACGACTGTTGTAAATTCCAATTATCAAGGAAAAGTTTTCAGATGTATTTGATCGTTTTAAATACAGAGTCTCAAGCACTCGAAGAGCATCATGATTGTTCAATCTTAATTATTCGATATCGTCTAAGAGAAAAAGGGAAAGTAATTGGAGAGAAGGAACGTATCGACCATAGCTTTATATGGGTACTAGGGTCTACTAGACACGGCACTGCCTTCCAATAACGTATTACGGAAAGACGCAATTTCCGAAGGATTTCTCTGCTCTCTCGTGTTTGCAAGCATTTAGAATCTGCAAATTGAAAGGCTGTCAAATGCGTTTTTCGCGTTATAAACGTTGTCAATATACCACTGTCTTAAATACGACGATACTGTCTAAGTAGGTCAGGTGTCACAATATCTGGACGTCCTATTATGGGGCGCTTTTACACCGAATGTTGCATAACTCGTCACGCACGACTTCACCAAATATAACCATGTAAAAACTATGGCCTGACGGACATAATGCGATGTAATCCCTTTTCATTGTACAATACACTTGACTAACGCTTTCGAACAACGTTTGCAGCGCTACCTGGCATCTAAAACCGCGAAATATGAAACATCGAACAATCATATCAATCACACAATAATATTTCGATGAAACTTTATTAAACGGTAGAAAAAGTCATCATACATTGATGAGACTATATTAAAGTGTTGTAAAACATTTATACTCTTAATAGAAAATGTATAAGTTTATATAAAAATATATATGTAGAAATATCTCATAACAACGATAGAATACTTTCACAATGATTAACGTTTTTGAAGTCGTTATAACCTCCTCACGACTATGTTATGTATACATTTTTTTAATCAAAAAATTCATTCAAGAATAAATTTTAACATTTTTCATGTCATTCGATCGCTTAACCAGCCTTTTGTTTAGCCTGGGCGAAGAGGGAACGCGAAATAATCAGTCTTTGAATTTGCGCCGTACCCTCGTAGATTTGATAAATTTTTGCATCTCGCATCAACTTTTCGACCGGGTATTCGCTATTAAAACCGGCACCACCGAAAATCTGTAAAATAGTTCATTTTAATTAAAGTAATAAATATGAATATATATTGTTACACTTAATTTGACATACTTGAACGGCGTCCGTCGCACATTTATTGGCTACATCTCCACCATAACATTTTGCAATACTAGCTAACAGCGTTGCGTTTGGAATTTTTCTCTCAGCTGCCCAAGCAGCTTTCATCCAGGCAAGCCTAGCCGTTTCAACCCCGATCATCATATCTGCTAACATAAATGCCACTGCTTGATGTTCTGCTATTGGTTTATTGAAGGCTTTGCGTTCCAATGAATATTTCGTGGCCTCGTCTAGCGCTCTTTGAGCCAAACCGACAGACGCAGCTGCTACCTATAACAGATAATAACGTACAATAGAAAAACTATACTTAGACACTCTAGTGTAGCGTATTATTTTAGAAATCATCATTTTTACTATACCGCAGGTCTAGTCTTGTCAAAGGTTTGCATAGCAATTTTAAAACCTTCGCCTGGTTTGCCCAAAACATTTTCATTCGGAACACGAACGTCCTCGAAAGTTATCATTCGTGTATCGGAAGCTCTTTGACCCATGTTCATTTCCTTCAAATACGAAAACAAAATTATCTCACAATAAGAGATGCTATCATTATTAAAAAAATAACTCTTAGATAATGAGCAAATTTACCTTGCGACCGGGCGTTAAACCTTCGCTTTCACGCTCCACAATGAAAGCTGTAAAAGCTTTATTAGGTGGCGTTTTTGGGTCAGGATCTGATCTAGTTAATACAAAATACCTGAAACAATAAATATATATTATATACACATCATATACGATTTATATTGCACTTTGCAATAAACTGATTTACCAGTTGGCAACGCCGCCGTTTGTAATCCACATCTTGGTACCATTGAGGACCCATTCATTTCCTTTCTTTTCAGACTTCAGTTTAATACCTGCTACATCTGATCCAGCACCAGGTTCGGTAACACAGTAGGCCTGTAAATTTGTACAGAATTATGTCTCTCTTATATATATACACTGAAGTTCATATCATTCAATCATCTTACAGCTACAAGAGGTTCTTCGATAAGTCTTCCCAGATACTTTTTGTGTTGCTCTTTCGTACCAGCTACAATTACTGGAACTTGCTAAAACATATAGAATATACAATGTGTGTTTTACAAATTTATGACAATTATCATTATATAAGAAGTCTTACACCCAATCCTGTTCCTTCTAATGCTGTTGATATTCCTGTACAACCATAAGCAAATTCTTCTGTAACTAAACATGACCCAAAGCAGCCAAGTTCCATTCCTCCTGTAAAATTTCATAAATCAATGATTTTTATGCGTTTTGACCACAATTTTTAAGAAGTTAATGAATTTATAATCATACCTAAGTATTCAGGAATTTCTTTATTCAGAAGCCCCACGCTCCATGCTTTTTTAACAATATCCCAAGGATATTTTCCAGTCCTATCATATTCAGCAGCTACTGGAATAATTTCTTCTTTTGTAAACTTGCGTGCTAATTCTTGTATCTCCCTTTGAGTATCTGTCACCTCTAATGTAGAAATAGAATATATAAAATATATTTGTAAGTGAATAATAATTCATTAGAATTAATCCAATATAATTCTATGTATTATACTAACCAAAATTATAGCCTGCAGCATGTTCCGAGCTTGACGAGAATGCTCGCATAAACTTTTGGTATGTTACACCTTTTAACATCTGTGAAACAGATGTTCTTTTAATTCATGACTAAACTAATAACTTGCTAATATCTAATCAGGTTCGTAATCTTTTACTGTATCAAGTTTGTACGCACAGTGGTGAAAATTACATTATTGTTTCTTTTCATTTTTTCTACTAATTTTGAGTTCCCTTTTGTTTTGAAGTGGATTACTTACCGATCGTGGAAACATTTTCGTCGTTTTCTATTTACACTGTACTAGCGAAAATACCTCCTATCACGAAAGTTCTTGTGTGCCAGATACCGTTCAGTACGTGAATGACTGGCAAACTTGTTCTACAACGTTAACTTATTTTATCGAGTGTCGCTGTAATTAAAAAAAGCGGACATCATCCACACACTTGAAAAACACGAAACAACAAATAATAGATGCCAAAAGTCCAGATATAAGATCTGCTGATCAAAGTACAGTAACACGTTGCCAAATTGTGTTCACAATTGCTACATATATATATAAAGGTGTACAGGTACTTTGAACCCTAAGCCAAAGCCTAAGCTATAAAGTAGAATAATAAATATTATGTCCTCGAGGCATTCGTCAGTGACGAATCATCAGCATGACACAGGACATGTATAATCACTATTGGAAATACAACATTTACACTTACGAATATGTGCGAATATATGTGATAAATATGTAAATACTCTATTAGAGGTCTTGAAAACTTACAATTGATTTTCAACACGCAGAATTATTCGTTACTTTGTGCTAACGCAATTCTGTCATTAGATTTACATGTAAACTGTAAACGAATATTCTGTTGTAAATCCGCTAAATTGGGCGCGAAATTTTGATCATATCTCCGGTATTTCGATCAAATGAAATAGATTATTGCTCTAAGATCTGAGAGATTAGAAAGAATATTACAAGAATATTGAACAATAAATAGTGTAACATGTCACAATGTCATGCAACAAAAACCAATAGTTTGAGTTGTAATTTATAATAGAAAGTAAATAAATGACAGTAACAGACAGTAACCCAACCTAAAGTTGTTATTGATGAAACAATCATGAATTGTTGTCGGTAAAATGTACAAAATGAAGTGAGATTAATACGCTTATAAAATTGATCGAGTGAAATGCTCATCAATTCAAACTTGTTACTAAAACAACAATTGCAATTGACAATTGCATATCATACTCGTCTCAGCATGAAGATAGAGATACATCCACTGACAGACAATCCAACAGAAGCCTGGCTTGAGTTGTCAAAGGAGCAAAAAGTTATAAAAATAAATGCTAAGCTTCCAACTACCGATGCTCCAAATGACAAGGTTCAATTTTAACATTATACTTTCTTATTGTAACTCGTCCACCTAAAGCTAACCTACAAATCAATGTCAACGTGTTTATTGATGTAGTTGCAATTGTATCTGCAATAGAAAGAAATGATAACAATTCTATTACTTATGGTCTATTTAATCTTATATTTCAGCTTCGTGTTGTGTGTATGAGTGATACTCATTCTTTAACACCATTTATAAAATTCGATATACCTATGGGAGATGTCTTTATTCATGCGGGAGACTTTACAAAATGTGGTAGTTTACAAGAAGTTATAGAGTTCAATAATTGGATCGGTGAATAACTCAGAATACGAAGTTTTATATTTCAAAATTTCTTTTATTAATGTATACTGAATGATCTTTTCTGTAGGTAATTTACCACATAAAACTAAAATCGTTATCGCTGGCAATCATGAGCTTAGTTTCGATTCCACGTTTACTCATCCATTTACTATGCATAGTAGTGGAGAACGTCAGAAACATACAGGGACCAGTATTTTGGATAACATACCTACATTGGGAATGTCCAAAGATACTTTGGAGGAAGCCATACAAACTAGGAATGTTAAAGACTACTTAACAAATTGTACTTATTTGGAAGATTCTGAAATTACGATACACGGAATCAAAATCTATGGCACACCATGGTAAGTATATCAAGGTATACCAAAGTATACCGGAATATGTGGACATTCTAGTGTATACTATTTAGTTTTTTAAAATTGTATTTTTATAACAACTATATGTCTTCATCTTTATACAAATATTCTTTTCTTTTCAGGCAACCAGAATTTTGTAAATGGGCATTTAATGTACCACGAGGTGAAGCCTGCCTTTCCAAGTGGGAGATGATACCAACAGATACAGATATTCTTATAACTCATACTCCTCCTGTAGGACATGGAGACCTATGTTGTAGTGGAGTACGAGCTGGATGTGTAGAATTATTGTCTACTGTGCAGAATCGAGTTAAACCAAAGTATCATGTGTTTGGTCACATTCATGAAGGTATGTTTAATCTTCTTCTCTCATGTAAAATGAAACTATATACTTCCTTTTTCAACAGGATATGGTATCTCATCTGACGGAAAAATAATATATATAAATGCATCAACATGTGATTTAAATTACTTGCCAAGTAATCTACCAGTGGTCTTTGATATAACGTTACCATCTGGTTTTCATAAATCATAAAGATTGAGAGAACCATAGTCATGAATTTCGTAACTGCATTTTCTACGTGAATAGGATGTTTAGTTTAACAGAGAGTAGGGTTTGTAATTTATTGACCAGTATATTTATACGATCTTTTCTACAAGTTTTGTTTCTTTTCAATAAGACATTTTGTTTAAAAAGAAAAAAAAATGGAGATTACAAAACGGATTTCATAAATTATAATTTTGTGATAGTACTAGTTACATTGTGATATTAAGAAAGTATTGAAATTCAATTTGTCATATACAATTCTTTTTTATGAATATAAAAATATGATTATTATAGTATTCTTATTTACATAAGGTAGTATGTAAATAGAATATTTTTACTACTTAAATAGAATTCAATTTGTATTAATTTAGAATATTTTTGACAATGTGTGTTCAAAGAAATTATAGGAATCTTACAAGATTTCATCTATAAGATTCTTATATTTTATGAAGTTGTTGCACATAATACCATAGAATTTAATTGTTTATGTTACACAATCTTGCCGATTCGAGATCTTATATGTAAGAATCTTAATTATATTATTAATCGCACAAAATATTTTATAATGCAATCACGAAACGTATTGATTTATTTAGTTTTTACAACTGACCATATTTCATAATTTTTCATTATGTATAATCGATTAAACAATTATAATATAAATCAATAAAATATTGTAAAATTTGAGTATTATAGTGCAACATATAGACCATAAATCATATATATATACACATATATATATTTAATAGCGGAAATGGAGCTAGTCTATTTTCTTGATAATCAACTAATGAAATTATTGTACTTAAGGAGCACTTACTTCAATTACACATTTCATACGAAATTATAACTTCTAATACAATAAAGTATTTCTAAATACTTAAAACATAGTAAAAGAATTATGGCATTCATTTAAATTAACTTTATACTAAAAGCAATATAATAAGTATGTATATAACTTTTCCAATACATTAATAAAAAATTATAATTACATTTTTTTTTAGAAATATTTATTATAATACCAAATTCAATAACAGATGGCATGTTATGTCGAATTATGAAAAGTTTGCACATAAACAATGTTGCATTTATATTGACTTATATTTCCATATTATATTGGTCCAAAGCTAACCGAGTACACGACTGTAAAGTTAGATCTCTCTCTGTTAAACGAGAACAGAGTATATTCTGCAAATAGAAACGCGTTTGTATAAATAGCAAAGTTTTGTTTTTCATTTTAAAAAATTGTGGTAGTAAAAGATAGTCGAAAAAAATACGTCTTCTCAACGTTATTTTTTCTATTGCATACGATGTATCAATATATAATAACACCTCATATTGGAATCGTAAAAAGCTAGCTTCTTTTCGACACTTTATTTAACCATGTGAAAAATTTAACATGAATATTGCAAACTTTTTGCACATGTTTGTAAAAATGAGATATGCCTCTAATGGCGTAATTAATTTGCACGAGTGTCTGTACGCACTCATGACAATACTTTCTATCCCGAATTACACAATCAGGATAAACGAAACATCAGTTCACATCGTAATAACAGATGTACTGCAGTTTCAACGTCCTGAATATCGTTTAAGTTGTACCTTAAACGAGACAATGTGTTCTGTGTTTTTAAGTAGCAGCCTAGTGACAATTTTTTACCTTTAAACAATTTCATTTTGAGGATTCTTGTTTGTATCTACAAATTGCGAACTTATTTCTGATGAAACCAGACAATACATTTTATCTATCTAACATCTCACTTTCCCACACACATATCTATATCAAAAACAAAAAAAGAAAGAAAGAGGAGCACACGCGGTTTAAAATTAAAAAAAAAGAACATGTATAGTTATTTCAAGATTTTTTCTGTAGGCGAATCAGTTTAAACTAAGCTATGGATAACAATAAACAAGTGTAAAAGGAATACTCTTCTTACACAGTTTCAAAGAGTACATTATCAGGAAGATTGGGTCTAATACGGTACATTCGAAAACAGGTACGATACAGATTCACCATTGTGAGTCCTTCTTACAGCTTCAGCAAACATCATAGATACGTCAATGCACTGAAACAAAAATTACAAAAATATGTATATAAGATTTTGTTATTATTAAATAATATATTTCTTTTGCGAAAGTCATCTTCTTACTTGTATTTTCGGGCAGTCCTTCATATGACCATCTTGAGGAATGGTATTTGTTACTACAACAGCTTCAAAGCATGCATTATTGATTCGGCTGATTGCTGGACCACTGAAAATGCCATGTGTTAAAATTGCATAGACTTTTGTAGCACCAGCTTCTAAAAGCTTTTCTGCGGCATGGCAAATAGTGCCACAAGTATCAGCCATATCGTCTACTAAAATGGCAACTCTATCCTTTACGTCTCCGACTAGTACCATACTGGCAACTTCGTTTGCTTTTTTCCTTTCTTTATGTATAAGCGCAAACTCAACATTCAATCGGTCAGCGATAGACGTTACCCTAATTAAATGAAATTGATATTTAATATAGAAATCGAAGATTTATATTAGAAAATAGTGGATTTTTTGGTATTACCTCTTAGCACCACCCGCATCTGGGGAAACAATGATGCTGTTTCGCCATTCAACAATGTTTTCCTTAATCCATTTCAAGACGGCCGGTTCAGCGAATAAATTGTCAACTGGAATGTCGAAAAAACCTTGAATTTGACTAGCATGCAAATCCATTGTAATGATGTGATCAGCTCCTGCTACCGACAACATGTTTGCTACCAATTTTGCCGAAATAGGTGCACGACTCTGGAAAACAAATATTTGTCGATTTTAATTTCATAAATTTATGCGAGTCTCTCAAGTCCATTTGCAACTGGAAATATCCTGCAATTTGAAAAAAATTGCTGTTAAAAAGATCTTTGTAACATTGCCAAAAGTTATAAATCAAAAAATAAAGTATGGTAAAACCCAATACGTCGTCTATTGCAAAGAAAAAAAAACATGTCAAAGAACAAAAGTTGAAAAATTAATTCTTTAGAGGGGACAAAATATGAATACAACGGCCATATTTTGAACTATTTGTTATAAAAATACAAATGTACACGTGTGTACATGAAAAAAAATTAGAAGAAAAACGATATGTTGCAAATGCACCCCAGTTAGACTCAACAGAAAGTATAAGTAAAGCGGAATTCAAACTTATAGGTGAAAAACGGAACACAGTGCATTTTGACTCGTAAATTTTTATATGGGGAAATTTTAGGACGGTGAAGTTATACAACAAACATGTCTAGTAAGTTTGAAATTATAACAAAAAGACATGAGAAACATATTGATAAATCGTTACAGTTAAAACAATGTAACAAAATGAAATTCGAAAAATAATAAATGCATTGTGCTCAGGGGAATGATTATAATTGGGCCATCTTAATAAACTTGTTTGTTGAGAGCATAAATTTCACAAAAGCTGACTAATGTTAACACCTTAACAAAAAATTGTATTCGCAAATCATTTAATTTTAAATTAAGGCTTCGCATACTATTAATGAGGCAACACAATCACAGTTTCGTTTTGCCAAAGCACTATTCTGTTAATTAGATAGGCATATTTTTTCTTATTAGTATATTCGGACAATAACATGTTTAGCAACATAATAATTAGTACCCATATAACATACAGTTGTGTACCCCGTTATACGTACATAAATTATTAAAAATATATGTAGAATGCTATTATATTAATATTTTGCCCTCTCATTCAGATATCAATATGCTTTGACCAAATATTTCATTCATTCATTCATTCATGGGGGTACCATTGTGCCATATAGCAACAATTATAAGTTTTGTTAGTCCTACAAAGAAAATTCTGTAAGAAACTAAAAAAGTGATATTACAAATCGAATTGTTCATCGAGTTATAGTTACAAACGCTTCACTCGACAATCTAATTGCTCTTATACTCACTGTAGAGAGGTCGGGCACAAAATCCTGAAAATACCCAACTATTCAGAATCTTAATAGCATGTATCATAAATCTTTTAACAAGAAGACTTATCCTTAACAGTCTTACAATACAATTCATTAAAAGCCTTTTAAAAATTGTTTATCTAATAATAAAGTTTACATTATTTTATTTATGAATGTTTGATATATATATTTAAAGTACCATTATATTATTTTGATGGTATCGCATGCTCTATTAAATCTTCGTAAAATAAATAATTTTTCCTACAGTTACATTTGTAAAATTATTACATCATGCAATGAATAATAACATTTGAAACGAATCGTAAGAATAATTTCTTTAATTGAGAAATTTAATAGAACAAAGCATATTCGGTATGCAATGATGTAGGTCTTACAGTATCAATGCACGAAAGGCCCCCCTCGATGAATACTGGTTTTGCAATATTCAGATGGGTTATCAAATACTTGATAACCCCAGATTATTTACCAAACGCAATGCTTCAGCTTATAATGTATTTGTTGTTTACTGCCTCTGCAATTTGATTTCGAATACTGGACATAAATATTATTCCTCTGAGGAATCCACAGATATTATCTGTGTACTTAGGGCATTTGATACGATTCATAATACCGTTTTCATAAGAAATATAAAATGAAGCACTGCAATAATATTGGATGTATGAATTAATTGATGTTAATGTCCTCCAATTATTAATTCATGCAAACATGTATATGATTGAAATGTTTTATCATTTTTTTTTCTCAGAATTTGAACGTATATTAAATTTTAGAGTTGCCTCCTAAAATTTTCGAAATAAATAAATTCGTGTTGTATGATAAACCCTCAATTTTCTAAATTCATGCTATGCTATACCATTATGTGTAGGTGTGTAACACAAATTGTTCCCAATATGTTTTTAGAACTGCATGTTACTTTTCATGTAACTTCGCTTATAATCTGATTCTCATCTGTTAGATTTTATGAAAATAATACATATTACATTGAACAAAATGAATATTTTATAAATAGTACAAATCGTACAACTTGATATATCCCAATGAAACAAGCAAAAGAGTTGCAAGCACGTTTCATGTAATGATGAGAAATCATGTTTTGCGTTCCAAAAATGATATTGCTCCATTGATCTGTTGCAAAAGCTATAAAACCGTAAATAGAGCATAAAAAGACCGCTACAAGTTACCCTGAATTTCCACTCGTTTGACTTCATGACAATTTGTTTCTTAGAATTTGAGTTGTCACCTCCATCACCACCCTGTGAAGATATCATAGAAACGTTTTACTTCTTCTCAAACAAGATACCCATCTATATTCAGTGATACCTTCGTTTTAATTACCTATGTTTACAGAAAATGTAAACAGTCTAATCGTATTTGCAATCTATTTTCATGGAATGTCTGCAGTATGAATATTATGTCAAAGATACTTGTTTACAGGGATAAACACATGAAAGTACATTTAATTACAAAATAGTATGGGCATATGACATAAATATGAATCAAACACCTAAGTATTCTACTATTTCATATAAATATTATTACTCTTCCCTACAGAAATAGCTAGTTTATTTACATATGCGAAGCAGTTTAATCGTGTTAATTAATGGCATACGTCAACTAGGTGATTGTTATATACCTAAAATATTAAAATCACTGAAGCATAGTTTCTTTCTAGAAGCTGTTTAACCATATAAGTTTTTTTTTATGTTCACACAGTTCATTGGCTTTAATGCTGTTACGGAGTACTACTGCACACAATATATTTCCATTCTTTCCTAATAAATAATATGAAATTCTCATGTTAAAGGAGTATTCTAAACAAGCACTTTCAGATTCTTTTATCATAAAATTACAAAGACTTTCACTATAAAACAATGTTTATATCTTAACAAAGTTTACAAACGTTTGTTAAAAAAGACAATTTTTTTCATTTTTCTAGATCAGAATACTCCCTTAATCAAATTAGAGGAATTAATATATACTTTTTCCAATGTGGCAAAATATTAATCAATAAAAGAGAATATATACAAGTTTGTGAATATGTGTCTCTCTATATATATATATATATAGATATAGATATTTTATATTAAAACAGACATCACACACATATGATATAAGTATCATATCGACTTACATCAGCAAAAATGATTAATTACTGATTAAATTTCGTATGAAGAACTAATTGGAGATAATAAAAGTTCTCAGGTACAACACTGAACAAGAACTTGATATGTTATAGTAAATGTACATACGTGTATATGCTAAAAGATACCATGTAATAAGGACAGAACTGTAAGATCATAACTAATATAATTATATTAATTTTACAGAATTATTCTGTTAAGTTTTCGTGATTACACTATATACTAGATCACAAAAATATGGTAATATAGTATCGAATTTCTTTTCTTTTTTTTTTTATGGAATAGCTTACCTTATCCTTCTTGTCTTGTCTCGCATATGGGAAACATGGGATTACTGCTGTTACACGCGATGCTGAAGCAATTTTGCAAGCATTGATCATGATCAACAGTTCCATTAAATTGTCATTTACTTCTCCGCTTCCACTTTGTACAATGTACACATCTTCTCCTCGAACGGACTCTCCTATCTCCACACTGTAGTACAATTCAACCATAATTATAATAGAAAATATTCATAATGAAATTATTACATAATCAACATAAATGCAAACAAGCATAAAATATCGAATTAAACACGTAATAGATTCGATAGCAACAGAGTATAAATAAATTTTTAAAAATTGATATAATCAATAAATAGACACGATTATTTACGCTTGATCGGTAATCTTATTTTACACTAATATATCGTGTACTCGATAATACGTGTCATGAATTAATCAGTTCACGCGTCGTAAATCGCTCCGTGTGTTCCCGATATTCCCAATGAAAGAATGTTGTACTACATAATAGAAACAAACAAAGAAACGAACAATGGAGCGGCAGTTAAATAGTTTTTTTTAACAATTACGCAGGAGGACCTGATTTTCCGGCATTGTGTAGCAATACTCGCCGAGATTCATTGACGTGAGAATACATTAGGATGATGTATTAATAATTGTACTAGTTGACCTTCAACTTAAACATCGCGGTTTAGCCAGCACACGAGGAAACCGGCCTTGCGCGACAGGGTTGTTTGTACGCCGATGGGGTTGATAAATTAACGAAAAAATGAAGAATGCAACATGAAGGCGCTCGAAATTCTTTATCCGTGATAGAAAAACATAGCGAAAGGAAAGAACGTGAATGAAATATCGTGTGACACGTGGTCGTAGACTCGGTTTAAGAGAATGACAATAACGTGGTTATAGCGGTGATTGCGACCATTACCATGTTTCGAGGTTGCTAAATTTCTTGGTGACAACCTTCCCAATGTCTATACCGAGCCTGTCGACGATACGCTGAGCCAAATCCGGATGCGACGTGCCACTGAAGACTTTGATGTTTGGCATTCTGCTTTGCAAAAGTCGTCCGCGAGAATTTTCTAAGTTTGCGCGTAACAAACTCTTGGCACGCACTGGCTGGGACACAGGCATCACTAAAACAGAAACCACGGAGAGACTATCCAATCAGGGAACATTTTCGAAACCGGACGTGACGTAACTATTACGCTCCGCCCACCGAATGTCGGGCATAACCGCGTAAACGTATTTCTTATCACGTGTTTTCTATTTGTTACTGACTAAACAGCATACACCGGAATCAACAAGCTTATTTAGTAATGCAAGCGAAATTTATAATACCTTTAGTAGCGTCATCGTCTACGTCTGCCATTTTTACTGCGATACTAAACTTCGCGTTTACTGATATTTTTAACTGTCACTATATTAGAACGAACCGTTTCAAACTGCGATTAGAAATTGAGGTATTTTAAGTATGATGCTCATTAAACTTAATTGTCCATATATTATCTCGTGACATTTCTTGAAATAATTCGAAAATAGTCCGATAAGTCATACAAAGTATGCACACACTATGCGATGAGTAAAAGACGATTTTTCTTTAACATTCTGGGGACTTTCGTATGGTTTCGAATGAATAGTAAGTATATCAAAATGATACATTTCAAATTTTTACTGTAAATTATATTTTTGTAAGCACGCGTGCCCATCAAACTTTAGCGATAGGTTAGCCGATCGTATTTCTTGCGAAACGTGAATGTAAGTATAAATATATATAGTTTTGCAATTCTGTTATCATATTGTACGTAACGAATCAGTAACGAATTAAAGCGGAATTAAAGTTTTCTTAACATACTGGGGATTTTTGTTCGATTTCTGTCGAATAACTATTTATAATAGAATTGGGCTGCGAATAATTCGTAGTTTTATAGAATTACAGTCTTGGCTATTTGCAATTTGGCGCCGCAATAAACAATGACGTGAACGTAGACGAAATTCAAAAGGGTGACACGAGCGGGTGACAGTCAACTTGTTCCATCAATGTGGCGCCGGCGGCGATTGAATGATAAATTGGATGTGTCCGTGAGCGGAGATTTTGGCATAGAGCACGAGTTAGAACGATCGTTTTTCTGAATAGAAAGAGACAGCGAATTCGAGTACGATTACCTGAAAAGTTCGCACACGTTGACGCTCTCAGAGAACTTCGTTAATCTATTTGAATGACGATGACAGTGTGCTGACCGTCTCATCGATACGGGAGCTATGGCGAACATCGCGGCACAGAGAATCAAACGCGAATTTAAAGAGGTTATAAAAAGCGAAGAGGTGAGTGAATAACTGGCATCGTATGATTTTAAGGTATACTCGCCTATTGTAGGATTATTCTTTCAACAAATGAAAGTATTGAATACGCCTAACAATATCGTATGATTATTTGACATTGTTCCGAAGATATCTCGTGCCCAGTGTGACGAAAATGTACCGCGATTCATTGGCTTATAGAATCACCGCGAACAAAGCGTACGCACCTGTTGTATAGTACTTTTGACTGTCACCTAATTCCGAAATTGTAAATCGAATTGCTATGAAAGAACGCATACATTGTATCACGTTAAACGAATTTTTCTATTCATTATTTTCAGTTAAGAAGAAATATGACTGTACATACATAGCTTGCCTGCATGTTACAGAGATACTTCAATGAATTAAAAGATAATTTAATCGTGCGTATCGGCGTAAATTTTGATTTTTTTCATTCGTTTTTTGTTGATTTAATTCGACCTTTTACTATATAGTTTCTCCATAAACCTTTGTTTCGAATAGTACGTACCATGATCTTTTAATTTCTGAGAGCACTGACATTCTTGTTTGGTTTTATGTTGGTCTAGAAGATCCATTTTGTCTGCACGGTTACATGTGTTTTGATGCAAACGTTTTCACATGTTTGTACAGGGGCACATTGCGTTGATGTATCATAATCTTTGTATCTTAACCATTTTCTTGATTATCACTGCAGAACAGTACGTCATGTTCTTATCGAATGTTGATGTCAATAGGTCATTGGTTATATTCTCTATACAGACAATTTTAAAAATTCCATACTTGACAATTTCTAATAGAAGCTTTGAAATTAGTATTTAGAATATCGAACATCTGTAATGTAACATTTATTATATATGAAATGTGTGCAATGAAGTAATCATTAAATCTTGCATACTCTTAGGTTCAATTGTTTATGATATAAGATGAATTTTATGTTATGCATACTATTGATATATTCAGTCATGTAAGTTGCCATTAAGAAGTTTCAAAGTCGAATTCACTGTAATCGACCCCCCGAGAAAACATTTTTTCTGCTTATGATGTTTGTAAACTGTGTTGCAGGTTGCAAAATGCGCGATAAAGGTTGAATTAGTAAATGATAGTTATACTGAATTAAAAGGTGAGATTGCTGGTCCACCGGACACACCGTATGAAGGAGGTAATTTTGTACTCGAGATTAAAGTTCCCGAGACATATCCCTTCAATCCTCCTAAAGTAAGCACTTTGTAAGTCAATATGATTAATATATGTTAATGATAAAAAATCAATTCTGTGCTGCTTAAGATTAAGCCAGATTAATATAACCTAAAACATGACAAAGCAATTTCCAATTTTATCTTTTTTCGAATGGAGTTACATGATTGAATTCGTTTCTATTGTTAGATAATTGTAATTTTCTTCATTAATTTTTGTCACAGTACTAGAATAACAGTGAACATTTCATATACATTGAATTTTTGTTAATGTTTTTCTTTAATTTTTCATTATTTAGGTTGTGAATTGTATACAAGTTACTAGTCATGTAAATATCATAATTTATTAAGTGTTCTTTTTTTCTTGTAGGTGCGATTTATAACAAAAATATGGCATCCTAATATATCTTCAGTAACAGGTGCTATTTGTTTGGACATATTGAAAGATCAATGGTGAGTAACAATATATTGTGCAAACTATAATGTGTTAATTTAATACTATGTATAACGTCTATCTAATATTTTAAATGACTTGCCAGGGCTGCTGCCATGACTTTACGTACAGTATTGTTGTCATTGCAAGCTTTGTTAGCTGCAGCAGAACCAGATGATCCACAAGATGCAGTAGTAGCCAAACAGTATAAGGAACATCCAGAAATGTTTCGTCAAACTGCTAAACATTGGACATTTGTGTACGCAGGTGGTAAGTATACCAGTTCTTTCAATGTCGATGTATTTGAATTTCATTAGGAATTTCATTCATCATAAAGGAATATTTATAGGACCAGCAAAGATGCCTGATTTAGATGACAAAATAAGGCGACTAACAGATATGGGAATTGAGGAACACAATGCAAGGGTTGCTTTATCATCTTATAATTGGGATTTGGAACGTGCCACTGAGCAGCTCTTCAGTTAGTGATAACTGTATAGTTAATCTGTCATATAAAAGCACTGCTCATTTTGTCATTACAAAAAAACTTCTGTAATACCACACTCAAGTATTGATACCATAGCAGTTTCATAATCAAATTCAGCACTTGTAACGACAATATTTCAATGGTAAAAAACATTCACAGGAAATTGGTTTAATATCCTTGAAATAATAGTCATTTATTTAACTTGTAAGATAGGCATGAAGAACAGTAACTAATAAAATCTGTTGAGTTCAACTTGATAGCCACGTTTTAAAAAGGAATCTCGTCAAAGAAAAATTTCATCTTATGTTTATTGAAATTTTAATAATGTTATTTAAGCAACGAAATTTTTTATTGTTACAAGGAGGAAACAATGCATTTATCAAGTTTCTTTGAAAAAAAAAAAAGAGGATAGATTTACATGTTGAGCATTCATTAAATCTCTTTGTATAAATAATTATATTTTTAAATCATTGGCCTTTCCTTTTTTATCGTATTAAATTATATTTTATGAATTGGGTCGTTTAATTTTCTTTCAGACTTTGTAAAAAATACAAGTTAACTTTTGCATAGCGCAATATGGCATATCTTCTTGTTTTTCGATTAATGTCTGTGCATTATTAATACAAAGATAATAATTATTTCACAACTTCATTATGGTTTTTTTTTTTATAAATTTCTTTACAACGTATAGAAGTTAATCTTAATTAGACCTGATTGTACATTACTGAAATAGATAACAACTTGTTAGCATTACATGAACTTTGTAAAAAGAATCGTAAACATAAATGCTGTATTATTAATATTTAAATTTGTACATCTTCGGTGATGGTTTATGGTTTAGTGCTCTACAATAGTTTGCTATATCAATTATATATACATTACTGCATATGCATAGATTTCCGTATTTGGAACTGGAGATGTACATTCCACATTTAAATGGCAAATTACACACACACACTAACAGTACTACTAAATAATAATATTTGACTTGCAAGTAACTATATTAAACACAGTAACGAAGAAAACATTGTATTGCAAGTCACGTTGAATTTCCAGTTTGAAAATTTCCGAAAATACAGTTTTATATATATATAGCATACTTAAAAGTATTTATAAAATTGAATGATTTGTGAAAAATTGCCGATTTATAAATAATTTGAAAAAAATACGCGCGCGCGCGATGACCTATAAACTGAATAATAAAGTATCAGCACATGTAGAATACATTTCAAACTTGTTTAAAATACTATTTGTACAGCATTATATGTGTATTAATCCCATACATGTTACATAGATTTTGTTTAAATATAATTAAACAATATCATATTCCTGGCAGTGTTAAAGACGGAGTTTTACTATTTTCTTTTTTACATCTTTTTATAATTTATATGGAGGCTGTGTTAGAGGTGTGTTAATTAGATTATGGATTTCGATCAGATTTGATTTAGAATTACTCATTTTAAAATAATAAGTATATACACGAATTAATTTGTGAAAATGATTCGTTACAATATTTT
The DNA here is from genome assembly GCA_028455605.1 of Lasioglossum malachurum. NCBI lineage: Eukaryota > Metazoa > Arthropoda > Insecta > Hymenoptera > Halictidae > Lasioglossum > Lasioglossum malachurum. Next base: position 21,773,830 of record CM052316.1, read on the forward strand.
TCGAACGTTCTAAATGTAATTTAATATTTCGAAAATATTAATAAATAACATTTTCAGTACTAGCATTGAAAGTACTTACACAAGTTCCCTTTTATCATACGATTTGCTTCTTCTACAGGTATAACAATTATCTAGTAAAAAATATATATATGTATACAGTAATCTTAAGTTCAGTACATTGTTCAAACTACTATCAATCACATACTTCAATATATATAAATATACTTATTATTTCTATTATCATTTATCTAATTTTTAAATACTGTTTGCAGCAGTCACCAAAAATGTTCACTGCATCTAGATGTCGTTATTAAGAATGGTTACTTGCGAACATTATTTGACCTATTTATTCTTTGTTCAGATCGTGCATGCACAGAGAACTTCTGTACAGTCAACGACTAAAAACTTGTACTTGTAGACCTTCGTTTTCAATTATTTAGATTCGGTTATATCACATGCTGTTATGCATAGAAGTAGTATTCAGACTTTCAAGTAGGAAATGCAGTGAGGAATTTAATATTGGCAATCGTTTTGTTTCTTAAAATACGAATGTACATGACGTATGCAAAATGTATGCGAAAAACTTCGGATGTGAATCATAGTGTATAAAATATTGTATTAGACTTTTCGTTATTTTCATGATAATCATGCTTATCCTTGACAATAAATCCTAACTGTTCTCGCAGAGAGCGTTGCTAGGAATAAATTACTATTAACGTCGACTGCACACATATCAACAACAGGGCCAGACACTGGTAGAGTGTTCACTTGTTTTCCGGTAGACATGCTCCACAAAGATATACAACTTGTGGATTCTTGATGTGCAGCTACTAATGTATCATTTTCAATATTTATGTAACATGGTCGAGACAGTAACTGCTGAGAGTTGCCAGCATGAAACGTGTGTACAACATTACAGACAGTCGATTCGTCGTTACCTTTCTCTATGGTACACACTGTGTGTCTAGCATGTGGTTGCCTTGCATTTGGACGGGAAGATATTAGAGCATGATTGTTCTTTTCATTATAACACACAGATACAAATGGCCCTTCAAGAAATATTTGCTTCGGCACATATTTTGACTCTTTCTGTTCATATGCATGACACGTATTTAAATGACATGCGATAAAACCTCCTTTACCGATGCCACTACCAGGATTAGGGGGTACTCTTGCTAAAGATACTACCGGTGATCTGTCGCCTGGGCTGTCTAAAGTTTCTACAGCTCCAGAAGTTTGTCTAATATCGAATTGTGTGATAGATCCATTTTGAGCACCAGCAAAAAATATATTTGGATTATCACCTGACCAGCAGCAACTCCACAGTGGATAATCCGTTTGATAAGTGTGCATAACGATATGATTTTGAATGTCCATCAGTTTCGCGCATTTATCAAAACCAACACTCAGCAATATCGAGTGTTGGGTCGTATTAAACGTAACGTCTCTTATGACTCGCGAGTGTAGAAAAATAAACTGGCGCGGTTGGAACTTATCCGAATCGATCTTTTTAATACCGTAACCCGAGAATAATGAATTCGTTGATTTCTGAGAAACAACCAGGAATCCGTGCCATGGATTATAATCTAATACACGGCAATCACCTTCCTTGCATACCTCTATAGATCGCTCTAGATGGAATTTTTTAATAAAATGTTTAGAAATATTTTGACTGCTGTGCAGACTTATTTCTGACTGTTGACTTTCTAACTCGGATATACGATTCTTCATACAAGTTATTTGCTGCTCGAACAATTTCTGTCTAAGAGCAAACTTTGACAATTCCATTTCCACACGATTCTTTTCAGCCGTGGCATTGTTTAATTGTGTTTTTAACGTATCTAACTCGGCAGTATCTATCGATGTCAATTTCTTAGCATACAACATTCTAATGTCTTTAACAGCAGCTTTCCTATTACATTGAGGACAACGGCGGTTCGAGCTGTTACAAGAAGTTCGTAACCATTTTACGATGCAACTATGCCCAAATAAATGTCCACAACGTAAACAACACAAACGATGCTCTCCTGAGCTAGTCCATAGATCCATACATATAGGGCAAGACTGATCAGAATCAACATCAGATTCATCTAGAATTTCTTCTTTGGCTTTCTTTGCCTTTGATTCCTCGTCATCCTCTGTAGTACCAGATATAGACATTACATACACAAGATGGAACGTATTATACAAAACAGGTATTATGTGTGTTAAATGTTAAGTAACTTACTCGTATCCTCCTCTTGCTCTTCAGTTTGTACATTCGTGTCAGCATTGTCATTACTATCGGATTCTTCGGAATGATTTTCTTCCGTATCTTCCATTTGTGGATTATTTTCACCTATAGTTTTCAATAAAAAATGGTACTTGTTAGTATAATTACATTAGTAAGGATATTTCCAAAGTTCTGAGAATATGTCTCTCATTAATTCATATTCCTTCAAAATTAATACATCATTTTTCGCATTTATTGATGTTTGGAAACATCTCATTATAGTCTATAGATACACAAAACATTTTGCATACATTTGCCTCAAAAAAAAACATTTCCATTATATATTAAAAGAAATATAGAAGCAGTTGATAAATATAAATCTTTATTCAAAGAACATATATAACTTGTTCCGTATACTACAGAAGGTAACTTACAAACTACAATTCTTTATGACATAAAAGCATACGAAAGTGTTGCAATAATTTCCGAGTACATTTATAGATACATGTAGAATCAAGAACAATTAAATCATGACATTTTGTCATAAATACTACGCATAACTGACATATTGGGAACACTTACTGTAGTCCATAACCTCCATTTTATGAGAATGTAAAAGAAAATACGTATTTGTAAATTTGTATGAAATTAAAGTAAATTAAATTAGTAGAGTAAATCAGAATAGATTTCTTCTTTATGGAAGATGGAATAACATCTTTACTTTGCAATCAAAGTGGTACGTCATTGACAACAAGGATGTTTACATACAATGATAAATATATGGTATTTTCACATGACCTTTTCCAAACGAAAGTATTGCAATAATTCCTGTAAAAACTTGCTTTCACATTGTACACAACAACTATACTACTTACGCTATTATTTAGCTTCAATATTAATTTATTTCAATAAACTTTACACGTTCTACAAACGTGCGATGTGTTTGTTTTATTATAGCTAAACTTGTGCAGTGTATAATCTATTCTATATTATTCTATTCTATTTATTTTACATGGAAATACTTTATGTAACACAATACTTTATTTTCTATTACAAAGAATTGTAAATATATGTTAGACAATAAGCAGTCGTTCACAAACATTCGTGGCGTACTTATACAGACAATTTTTTCGATTTTACCACAGAACGTTACACTTTCCGTCACTTTTTTTTGTTATTCAAATCATATATTATCTCATATATAAAGAAAAACAATATCTTTATTAAATTAACTTTACTGTCAAATCTTAGTTCACGTTGTATAACGTGACACATAATTATACTGATCGATGATAAATTAATGAAATTATGCAACATTAAATGGATACTCTTATTGATCATTATTTTTTCTTTTTAAAATTTATGAATTTTCTGCTTCTAGAAATCTCATTTTGTCTTTAGGAACATTAATAAAGAAAATAATATCGAAATGTATACGTTCAAAAAAATTCGAAAGGATCAAATACGAAAATAAATGAAGCATACTTCACTCGCTTATTTGAAACGTTTGGTTTCCCAAAGTAAGTGACACATCCGTTAAAGAAATTAATTAATTAATCAAGCCCTTTCACGATACTTAATCTGATTTTATGTTGCAGTATAAAAATTACACAAAAATATAATTTCGAACAAAGAAGCTGAGAAATCGTTCGACGCTATTTGATATCGACACCGAGACTTCACTACATAGACGAGGGAAAGATTATCGTTTCCTAACTTGGGGTAGTACCTGAAGAATTATCGCTGTTGAGTGATTTAACGGTGTTGTTTCGAAGGTAAAATAATGAAGGTAAAATGCCGGTTATTATTTTCACAACTATTGTAGTTGTATAATATATTCTATCTTATGAAGTACTCCTGAAACATGTCTTCATGTATTTTTAAAAAAGAAGTAAAACCATATTTCCAAATCTCTGTTTTATGATTCAAGTAGAAGTAAAAGGAACAATTTATAATTGCGCTAAAACATATTCATCGAAAGAAGAAACTCGCGGTTCGAAAAATACATTCTTATTATTTCTTACAAATGAAAAAGAAGTCAAAACTGTCGAAATCTCAGCTATTTTTGCCTCTTTTTTAATAAAACTTTTTCGTCTCATTATTAGATGCTTGAAGACTAGATTAAAACTAAATTAGAAAAAATGAACATGTCTTGAATTATATAGCAAAATTAAAAAATGGTAATAGATTCTATACATAACTTAAAAATAATCGAGGAATTTTTCAAAATTTTTGTACAGGTCAGCTTTTGTATTTTAACTGGTTTTGCAGCAAACAATGAAGTTAAATTTTATTAAAGAACTTAAAAAAACAACAAGCTTTCCAAATTAATTCTCTTTAATTCGACGAATTTAAATATTAATGCAACGAAATTTGTTGATTTTAGAAGCGGCGACCGTGTACATTGAACACGTCCAGATCTGCAGCAAGTTCGCCGACGTCCTTTCTTCAGGGTCCTTCTGTTAAAACAAAAAGCTCTCACGACATAAATCGTCGCCGTTTAAAACGGAGCAGTCCGAAGTTAAAAGCCAAGGGTGCAGAATACAGTGGCCAGTCGGTTTTAAGCAGGGATGCATTCGGTTCATTGGAATCATTATTCGACATAAGAAAACCTTTGAACTTGCCGGAAGCACAGTCTTTAGCGATCGAATGCTACCAAGTGGGCCAGATTCCTCCGTTTGAGTCAGGAAAACTAAACAATACTAAAAACTTGGTGGAACTTTTACTTTCGCACCAACGATCAGATTATGAACCACACATTCTTGAGCAGGTGCGATTTTGTCGTTACTTGCAAAAAAGAGATACTTTTAACACGATATATTCTAATGTTAATTGACATTGAATATTTGATAGACGCATGACGATCACAAAAACAAACCAAAAGCGATCAAAGAAGAGCCAGGCGTCGAATCGGCAGAATTATCAGAAATTATAAGTCCAAGTCTTGTTAAGGAGAAATCGTCAATGTGAGTTATTTAGAGTTGAGATTTCTTCGTGTTAAATTTCACATTGTTAAATCGATTAAATTTTAGCATGGCTGAGAATGAGGAAGAGGTCGAGATGAGAAACGAAGATGAACTCGAACCTGATGCTGGACCTGATGCTGGACCTGATGCTGAACCTGATGTTGAATCTGCAGCCGAAGCACAAGGTGAAAAGCAGGAAGTTACAGAAAAAAAGAGTGAACCAAAGACTGAGAAAGCCAAAGAGGAAGTTGATGAAAGACAACCGGGGCAGCCCCCAGTTCATCCGATGCCTTCTAGCATTGGCCAAGGTATAATAATCTTCAGAAACAACGAGATGAAATTCAATCAAATTTATTGACTGTATCTTGTATCTAGGCGCTCCCATGAAACCTGGTGGTCGGCAAGAATCTGTCTTGAGTTCGTCTCCTTTGACCGATCCTGAGCTATTAGAAGAAATGAAAAATGCTGACAAACGTTGCACCTCCATTATGAAAGAGATTGAAGAGTTAAAGCGCGAGATCCTTGATCTTATGGAGGTGATTGATGAAACTTCAAATTCATGACAATTTTGAAGTTCCCAGAAACATTCTTTATCGGGTTGTCGATCTAATTTCCAGAAAAAAGAGCTGTCGGAAGAGGATACGCAATTACTTCATTCCAAGCAGGATGAACTCTTGGCGAAGATGGCAGAAGTTGAACAAATAACGCGAAAATTGCAGAGCATGTTAGGTCTGACTGATTTATCAAGCGTCACGTTCAGTAAAATGTTCGAGATGCTTCCGTATCCGCACACAAGATCTGGCATGATAAGGGAAGATGGATTTGAAGAAAAGAAACCAAGGCCTGAAGACTTCGACTTGCCCCAGATTGATTATCCGGAAGATAAGTGCGTCGTAAAATTGGAATAGTAGGTACTCGCTCGTTGTAGGAAAACGGGGTCGGAATTTCGAGCAAGATCCGAGGTTTTTGCAGTGAACGTGGTTGTTCAATCAAGCGCAAAAGATTTCCCACCTATAACTCCCCCACTATTAGATCGAAATCGCGATCGATGTGTACATGTAACAATATAAAGAAACAGTATAACGCAACACCTTTTCGAAATTACCATTTCCACTACATTACATTCTCCAGCTTGTGCAAACAATGAGCGAGAACCTACTGTGCTTCAATGGATTGCAGTTCTTAGAAAATTGTATTTCTTTTCATTCATAGGCTTCCTAGAGTGATCGTTTGCGGTCATACAGAAGACGAGATTCCAAAGATCGTCGTTGCGGACAGCAAGAAGAGGGGGAAAGATAGGTCTCTTAAAAATCTAACTGGAAAATTAACAGAGTCGCTGACCATGCAGGAGAAACTAGTACTAGAGAATGCTCAGCTCGAAGGCGGCAAGTGAGTTTCATTTTGGCCACCCAATACGAAATGAAAAATAGTAGAGAGTCGGAGGAGAAATGTGTGACAATCGTATCAGTTTACCCTGACAACGAATGCACAGACCACAACAAAATTCTGTATGTTTATATCAGTCAAGTGATCATAATGTATGGTTGACGCACTTTGCACTCAGATACAAATTAGAGGAAGCATTATTGGAGAAGGATAGTGCCGTCGAGAGCCTCCAGAGGAAGGTATGCGGGCTGCAGGCTGAAATGCGCATAGTCGTGAAGGAGAACACAGAATTGTCCCGTCAATTAGCTTGCTTGAATCAACGAATTACCAGTCCTTGCTGTTACCCTTGTCCAGGTGGAAATCAGTCGCCAGGGTCAAGTCCGTCCCCTTTCCGTTCGTTTTCGTACACCACAACAGTGCAACAGGACGACGATTATTGTCAATGCAAGTGTTGTATGCAACTGCAGTTTCCTGACGCTCAATCCCCACGCGGCAATACCTTGTGCAGTATGTGGACATTAAGTTTAATCACTAGAGTGATCCATTTGTACTAATTTGAACGGCATCGAAAGAAGATATTATTATAATGTCTCACCTTGAAGTGATCATTGACTCTCCAAAAATTAAGTAGCCATCTTCAGGTGGACCACTCTGTATACTTTAACTTAATAACATCATAGTTTTCTCAATATAATATTTTGCTTTCAGTGACAAGGAATAGCCAAACGTACTTAAATAGTGGAGGTGAGTCGTGTTTATATTTACACATGAAATTAGCACTGAACTCTTTGCAGTAGTAATAGCAAAACTAGTTTTTCTTTCGTCTCAGAATATAATTTTTTAACGTCCACAGATTCACCAAGACTCGCGGGTGGTGCATCAAGATCAGGAGTCTTAATTCCCAGTGGTGCTTCCTCACAAGTCGACGAAATGTGTTGCCGGAGTCCAGCCGTTAGTAAACAACCATGTCCGCCACCCCCACCAAGAGGAACATGTCCCGAGGAGTTGGAGCATCAGCTTGCGTCTTACGGCAACAACAGCAAACAACTGGTACATAGGAAAAAGACAGTAGGACTGTCCTCGAACCTGATGTGTCTACATCTTTGTTATTTCAGGAGCAACAATTGGGCAATATAGAATGTGAAATACGTAACATGCAGATAGAGCTTGCCAATGTACAAAGGGAACGACAGCAGCTAGAACAGCAACGCAAGTTGCTCAAGTGCACCGGACCTTGTGCACCTTGCGGTTGTTGTCCACCTCCACCGTCCATGGGCCATCAAACTTCCGGTTCGCCACCTTTCGTACCGCCTGTTCCGATTCTACCACCACCTTCCATACCTCTACCTAAGGTATCCGTACAATATAATGATCACCTTGATTGCGCGAGCTTACGGAACAAGTTCACTTGGCAGGCCGATACACATAAAAATTGTTACACCGTCGTTGGTTGGGGTCGATAACAGTTACTGATCTTTTACTGAAGTAATGTTATGAGAGATTTTGTATGAAATAAACATATTGTAGAAAAATTTCAGATCGTTCTTTCTCTGAAACTATACAACAATGCGACATTATCCTGTGCGTAATTTGAGATCAAAATTTTGCATGCTTTGTCATGATTCAAATATGATTATTTCATATAAGATGTTGGTTATTGGTAACTCGGCGCATCCTTTTAAATTATGTGCAGTATAATGTAGATATTTGTTAAGATGTTTCTTTAAGTCTCTGGCTTCTCTACGTCTATAAAATTATATGTTCAATCAGGCACCGATGCCACCTGCACCTTCCTCGACTTGCACCGGTCCTTGCGTGAACGCACCAATGGTAAGATAGAACCTTCATGGAACGTTAGACACGTATTAAAGCGCATGTTTAATGAAAGGGTGCTAGCACGTGTCCTCAGCAACAGTTGCGTGATCTCCGTGAGCAATACGCTCGCCTTCAGGATGATTACAAAAACAAATTGTGCGAGGTTTCGTGTTTAAGAACAGATGCCGAGAAGCTAAAGCAGCAAACGCGCGAAGCGATTGAAGAGAGAGAAAAGTTGGACATCAGATTGATCGACGCCCAAGAACGTTTGAAAGCGATCGAGGCTGAGAAAGGAAAATACGAAGGTGATCTAGGCACTCGTCTCATTCCAGATTTGCAATAACTAGTTCATAAACGATGGTATTCATAACAGGTTTTAAGGAGCAAATGATCGAACACGAACAGCAGCTGATAGTAGTCAAGCAACGTTTCCGGGAGTCGCAAGATGAACTGGAAGAATTGCGATCACTGATTCAAGACCAAGCTGCCCAGCTCGAGGACTATCGTAATAAATATTTACAGGTCCCCCTTGTTGATATGTGGTTGTGCAATCATTTGCTACTGGCGTGTATGAAAATGATAACTGAAATAATAGGCGCAACAACAAGTCGAGGAGCAACGCCGGCAGCTTGACCTCATGGAGATGGACAACGCACGGATGAATGAAAACGTGACTCTAGAAATTGGCCGAGTTAAGGTGCATAATTGTTAGGATTACCATACTTTAGGAACTAGATCAGATTTTATTAGCACGATGTTTCCATGAAGTATTGTTCTTTTTATAGAATCAATTCCAAGAAAAACTGGCCGAGTTAGCACCACTGCCAGATCTTTTAAAGCAGACGCAAGTAAAGCTGCAGGAAGCGCAACAAATGCGTTTAGTTGCTGAACGAAACTGCGAGGACCTTTCACGGGAGATTGTAGGGTGCAAGGATAAGGCCCAGACCTTACAGAATCAGTTGGATGTTCTGCGTAGCGAGTATCAAGCCATTCAGGTCACTATCTTCACGCTATTACTAGCCAGCGTTGCTTGCAAACAGCAGTATTACTTTGAACAACCTGTATAAAGTACTGCGCCTTTGTACAAATTATTTGTAAAATTGGTAAGAACATGAGATTACAATTATATACAGTTTATAATTAACGAGAAATACTTAACAGGAGGAGAGAGGATCCGGTACAGGTCGATTTGAGGAACTCGAGAAAAAGAATTCCGAACTGCGGCACGACAATGAACGTATGAAGAATACGCTTGCCAGATTCGAAGAGCATGAAGCGCAGTTGCAGAAACGCATTGACGAGAAGATGCACGAAATTACTCAGTTGACGGCGATGCTTGATCAAGTATAACGTCCTCTTCCTATCTTTCTGAGATTTAAAGTGATTGTTTTCTTCATTTTCTCTTTGAAGGTTCGAGAAGACTCAGCGAGACAGGTGGCAAGAACGAAGGAGAGATGCGAGACTGCAAGAAGAACGATGCAAGGTCAAATAGCGGACATGGAGAGACAGCTGGCCCAGTGCAGGGCCACCGCGAGAGCTGCACAGAAAGATAGGGATGAAGTAATTAATTTAAAAATGAATAAGTTGTTTGAAAATCAAAACTTACATTCTCGGTTACTAATTACTATTTGTCACTTATAGATCAGACAAAAGATGCAGGGTCAGATAAACAACCTAAACGAGGCGTTTGAACAAGCTCAGGGTCGTATAAGGTCACTGCAAGGTCACGTGAATTATTTGAAAACGTCTTACAGTAACATCTTCAAGGGTCAAGGGGAAGCTCCGCCCGGTATTTTGCCTGGGGAGGCCGGTGCAGGATTTGATTCTTGCGACTGCAATTACTAGTAGGAAATTGATCAGTGTTTTATTGAAATTTAATTGGAATCTTATGAATTTGAAAGTCGTCTTATTGGATACTCAGATAAATATTACTATGTCAAACAAGATTCGCCTAAGGCGTAACATAAAATTGTCTAGACTTCATAGATACGACTACATTGCTACAGCTACATTTTGTCATCGTTTAAAAACAGTACATATTATGAATTGTAACGCGATATAAAAATGCTGTGTGAAATTTGACTGTGATCGGACGTTATACGTAAATCGAATTCCTGTTATACAAAACGATGTATATGGTACAATGTAGTAGTTTTTCCCCCTTTTATCATTTAGACGTGGATGTGTTTTATTCAATAAATCGATCACGTATTCATAATCAATGAAGTAAAAGTAAATAAGAAAGAGCTTTGATGACGGTGCGTACACCACGACTTAACGAAATTAAGACATGAAAGAAACAGTGATCTGTACAAGGAAAAAGCGCCTATTTTAGAAAGTAATAGTAGTTTCATTAGTTCATATCAACAGAGTGAATCATATTGAGCATGTCGAGAATTGCATCCGAACGTGATCGTACTCTCTCCATTTCCGTTCGGAACTCTTCGAGTTGGGACTCGATTCGTCTTGCGTAAGCATGGCAGCATCTATAAATTAATTTTTTGTATGTAATAACACTCCGTTCATGCATTTCTAACGATTGGAAGAAAAATTAATTACCTTTCATTACATTGTGTGGAACTTGAATATGATGGCTCAGGTGTGAGACACGAAGAAATCTTAATTTGAGGAGGACCGTTCTTCATACACACTGGCTCTTTCAACTGTAAGCCAGTTTTATTGACAGTGTTACCATTAGTGCTACGGCAGTCCCCGCAACCTTTTAACAGATCCATAAGTATTCCTCGTACTCGTTTGCCACTTGATCGTCGCTGCCTTGTCTGCATACAAAAAGCAATAGTTCAGTATACAAAACACCAGTATTTAAACTTGAAGCGATCGAAAGGTTTTCTGTATTTTCGACTTACAAGGAAAGATTTCAAGAAATTACAGAAATGCTGAAACTTTGGGAACAATCTATATACCCGCAAAGTTTCATAATTTCCTGAATTTCTTTGTTAGTCTTTCACATAAAATCAGTGTGTACCACTATGTTTAATACATCCTGCAATTTTACTTAAATATTGACTGTCAATTGTGTAGCGCTCACTTACTTCAGGTGTCTCATTAGATCGTTTCGGTGGAATAAGAGGGTCTTCCTCCCCTTCGTGCGAAGAACTATGGCTACATGTTTGTCTCTCAGAACAGTTGTGACTGTGCATATTACTCGAAGACGATTTACATGCGCACGCAAAGTCCCTAATGTTGTTGCAACACTTCGTCGAATGCGAGCTACTGTTTAAGGCATTTTGCACAGAGTGTCGACACGATTTATTGTACTTGTAGACTGCATCGCTGATCTCAGAGTCCGCAATGTTTTCACGTAAATGTTTACTCGACTCTGGGGTAAATGCGTTTTTCCAGGAACTCCTTCGGATCCCTTTAACATGGAATTTATCTTTACTATGGTTAGGACTATCGTCGTGCATTTGTCTTTCGTGATATGAACCGCAGTTACAATCTTTTTCTACGAACTCCGCGTGATGCGTACAACAGGAATGTGATTTTTCTTGCGAACTGGAACTGGCTTTATACGATGGCCACTCTCTTCGGTGTTTTATGGAGTCGCAGTTTTCGCAAGCTGACGAACAGTTGCTTGCGTGGGTACGATTACTTTCGAATCGTTTATCATTCGCTTCATCTAGCAAGTACGGTGATTTTACTATGTTCGGCGACATAGAGTGACAACATTGAGAATCATTGGATCTATTCTGCCTTAATGGAAGCTTCAACTTTTTCTGAGTTGAACATACAAGTGGACTGCCATTAAATCTGATCTGCGGTGACTTCTGCGAGTACAGGCTTGTCCTCTTGTTAGTGGATTTTACAGACACCTCCATATCATCCTCGTTATCACTGGTTGGCTCCTGGTTAATCTCCTTACCCCAAACACTAATTGTACCATTTATTTCAGACATCCTTACTTCAAGATTACCCAACAAATATGGACCACACTCTTGGATACGATGTTTTTCGTTTTCTAATATGTCTTTCGTTGGTTCTTCTGCTTGAATTAAGAAACTTTTATTTTTACTATTCTCATTATCCCTATATACGAAAAACTTTACATCACCATCATCTTGGTTAGCTGCTATCTCTGTTTGAATATCCATGGATGAAGGGTCTTCGCTGTCTTTATTCATGGATTGTTGATCTGCCTTAACGCTCGATTGATCCTCTGAGTATTTCAAATCCGCGTTGGATGTGCTAGCACTTTTCTTTTCAGATTCTGTGGATGTGTGAGGTATCTTAAACGGTTGAACAAAAGTGGAAGTATCAAGCATCTCTGTCGCTTTACGTTTCTTGGAGGTCGAAACGTGCGTTGCAGAACGATTGTATTCGAGATTCAATAATTGGTTCATGGAATTTTCGTTTACTCGTGTCTTATTATTCCTGACCAAAGAGCTTTCCACCTTTGATGTTCTACCTTGTGTTATGTTGGAAAGAGTCTGTAAGATTCGAGATGAAGTAATGAATGTTCGCGATAATGGATGCGGTAGTTTACTTGGTGTACCGTTAGTGAGCACCAGGCTATCGTCAGAATTAAGAATCGGTGTTAAATCGGGCGGTTTAATGGATATAGCTGAGCTAGCAGCACTGTCTGCCCATTGGTCGAGAGAACTTACTGTAGACGCAACGCTACTAGTGGATACTTTATTATTTGTAGCCACCGTGGTTACAACTACTTTTGGAACAGATACAGGTTCCGCAATAGATTCAGTTTGCACAGATGCAATTTTTGTTTCGGATGTTTTACTTTCACTTTCATATTTCGCTATAGATTTTCTTAGAGTATCCAGCTCTTGTTTCATTTTCATATTTTCGGCTACCGTTTTCTGATAGGCGTTTCGTAAACTATTGAACTGAGCATCTTTCTGATTAAGCTGAGCTTTCAGCTGCATCACTTCTACGGTCTCTGCTAAATTCGTTTTCGCGAAATTTTCCTGTTCTTCTTGTACTACCCTGATACTTTTGACATTCGCAATTTTCAGTGGACAACCTGTATTGCTGTTCTCCATTTCTTGCACATTAACCATCTCTGTGTCATTATAGGTCTCAGGTTGAATAATCTTTTCTTGCGTCTTGTGTCTTTGCTCGATTGTTTCTTCCTTTTGTTCAAATTCTGCCGATATGCCGTGCACGTATTCTTCATAGGTTAATGAACGCAGATCGAAAACTGTCGGTGCTTGCTGATGACCGTTAACTAAAGAAGGTTGATCCATGTTATTAAGTTTTACATTCCTATCTAATGTATTTTGATATTCAATATGATGTGCATTAACATCTACAGAACCATTTCGTTTCTCTAATTTATCATTGCAGTTTTGTGCACGTTTTTCATTTTGAATATCACCGAATGCGTTCATGTCACTGTTCCTTCGAATTTGCTTAAGTTGAGTTTCAGTTACTTTGATATCAAGTTTGTTATTACCACCATTCTCTAATATTTGTGCTGAATTATAAATTGAATTACCATTTTCATTATTTTCTTCACGTTGCAAATCCTTAATAGCCTTCTCTGCATAACCTTTTATAACTTTGTTCGTTACCGTTAGCTTTAATGGATCAGTTTCATCTGTAAACAAAAAGAATTATAATTAGATAATGATTTAACATAATATTATAATCCAACAATGCAAAGGTCTTCCTTACTTTCATTCTCCTCGTGATTTTTATGCGCTACGTATTCCTGCTCTTTAATACGCTTTTCCATCGACTTCCTCGACTGTTCCTTTATATCCCTAATGTATCTCTTCACTTTACTTTCCACATGTTGATATTTAAGTGGCAACGATTGTCTTTTGTGCGCGACATTGTACGCAATAGAATTCTGTTGTAGGCCTACATAGTTCTGTCCAAAGAGATTTATACTATGCCTGTTTTTAATGTTGTACGGAGAATGTTTATTATTCTTAGTGAAACTTAAATCTTGCAACGATAAACTTCTTTCTTTAGGGTATTGTTTTTGCCTGGAATTCAAGATAAAATCATCCGAAGCTCTGTCGTAGCAATCTTGGTCATATTCGGTCTCGATATCCTCATCATCGTCATGATGATGCAATCTCAAATGATTTTCATCTTCGTCGTCTTCCTCATCCTCGTCTTCTTCGTCCTCTAACATTAAATTTTCATGATAATTTTCACGATCTATTTCATCCATCTCTACAGTAAAAGATATCAACGCATAATAACAAAACAAAATTTCTAGAACTTACGAAACGCTCCCTGTACTTACCTTCGCTGTCGACGTAATCCTCTTCTTCTTCGTCGTTGTAAGGATGATTACTCTCTTCCCCGGAAGATAACACGTAAATGCTGCCTCCTCCTTGATCATCGCTAGGATAAGCACTTCGACTATGATCCTCTTCCATTGGTATCCTGTCTTGTTGTTTTGTATTATTGACATCCAAATCTTCGCGCCTCGACGGGGTCGATACGCTGATATACGTCGGCATTTCTTCGTCTTCTAACATAAGCTGTCCTGTTTCATTATTCAGCATACTATTATCACTCTTTGATTGTTCACCACTACAATGATTTTCCGCATTCATTTCTGTCTCGTTCTCTTCCGAAGTGTGTTCGTTCTCCTCCGACATCGTGGATATTTATGCTAAATACGCGATATATTATAATTATAATGCAATCGTATGTCTCTTACAATTACGGCGATCCTCGATTACAACACACACGTATCGACGGCACAATACTACGTTTAATATGCATTTATCGCGTGCGATCATACGTTCCCGACGACCGCCATTACAGCTGCCGCCGATAGCACCTGCATTTCACTGCGTTCGCATATCCTACATTTTCATCAAGCCACTTTTTATCGTATATTCACTTGAATGCAACCACCTTTTTTTACATTACGATTAAAGGATCAACCTTATTATTAAACGAATTCTTATTAACCCAGTCGACGCGATCGGTACGTCGCAATTAAATACATAATTATTGCAAGATTAATGACCCGCGAATGTACAGGGGTGTACTTTGTTGTTGTATACAACGGGGCACTTTTTCTACATTCCACCAAATTCTTTCTTCATGTGTTGATTTAATGATAATTTGAAATACAGTTCATTGCCGTCTTTAATTCTATTAATATGCTTATAATAAATTTTGTTTCATTTTATTTAACAAAAAAATTTCTTATTTTCTTCTTAAATTATTGCGAGGATCACATGCGCATGCTCCTATGAATTGGGGCAAAAAAAAAAGAAAGGAGAAACATTGAGAGTTTTAGATACTCTCTGTTAGAACATAATTTCTACTTCCATGATTGATGAAAGTTGATCTTTAGTATTTTGCCGCGTTAGAATCGTACACTACTGACTGTTTGAACAGAAGGAACGTGGAATTGAATCGCAATGTCACTCACGTTGTTTCTATGCGCGGTGAACAATTGTTTTTTGTAATTATAGGCAAGTAGTTTGTAACATACGATAAAGAAGCGTAGCCTCGATCAAATTAAGAGAATGTCCACCGAAAATAGTGAAACACGCGTGGTCATTGAATTCGGGTAACGTTGAAACTACATCTAACCCAACTTTTCTTACGGCGGTGTGTCGGTGTCTAATAAATCACCCGCTAAATTTCAGGGGTGGGGCGGAACTACTTTTCGATAAAAAGAAAAAATATGAGGCGAACTTACCTGGGGATGAATGTAAGTTTTCTAAATACTTTGCGATTGGATCTTTTAACCAGTCTCGTGAAAATTTTACAGGGACCATACAGAGGCTGCTCTTTTGGATAAAAGATAACCTCCTGAAAGAACGACCGGAACTATTTTTACAAGGGGACACTGTGTAAGTTGTTAATACATTGAATAGCTGCACACCGGTAGCATAAATGTTTCATGTAACAATCTCACATGTTACATGAAAAGATCTTTCGCTGAGCGCGCGTAAAGTTTACAATGATAAATACACGTATAGCACCACAAACACAATACGGTGTATTGTGCTAATTCGCACTTGCCTATTCAACCGATATATGTTGTTAAGATGGCGATTGGCTACAAAGTTCCGTCATAGTAGTCGAGATGGCAGCACGATGCAGTTTCGGTGCAAAGTACGAGAATATTCAAAATCCGGTTACCTAATTTAAAAAATCTGTATATGCAGTTGTGGCACAGACGAGGACTTCGTATAAGAAATTGAAGGTGAACTTGAAACATCATGAAAAAAAGAGATGACGAAAAATTTGCTATAATCACGTGAAAGCTCTCTTAAAACTATGCCATACCTGATAAAAACATTTTCGATCGAACTACTAATAACAGAGTAATCTCTACTGGTCATGATTCGTGGTTCATCCTATATACTTTTGTCAGTATAGACAGAGGCAAAGCATATCCAGGTTTAGCATGGAACAGGGCTGAACTTTCATTCAGGGATCCAAAAATGTTCAGCCTTTCTGAATGTAACATTATACAATTCGACAAAAAATGATAAACCTTTAAATCTAGTGCACATAATCCAAGTTTCAGCGTTCCGAGTTCACTCGTTTAAAAGTTATGCACGGGTAAAGAGTTGCCCGATTTCAAGTGCGTTTGAGAGGTTCGATCGCTGCCATATTGGTTTCCGGATAAGTATAGGAGCGGGTATGATGTAGTGAGCGGATTCGCCAGGTCTAGGCTAGGTCTTCGATTCCTAGTATTATAATTGAAAGCTTTATCATTTTTTCGTCGCGAATTGTATAATATTACATTCAGAAAAGTTGAACATTTTTGGTCCCCTGAGTGAAAGTTTAACCATCTCTGTCTCTGTCTATACTGACAAAAGTGGTGAGAAAAGACCCCGGGTGTGAGCACTCTCATATCCTCTCTGGTTCTGTCAAGTTAATTGTTAAATTGACACTTTGTGATTTGTTTTGTGTATATAGACGGCCTGGCATCTTGGTTCTTGTAAATGACACGGATTGGGAGTTGCTGGTAAGGAAAACAATTCTTTCTAACATTCATATTTTGAAAAATATTTATTGATATCGTTATTTACATTTTTAAGTAGAAGATATTTTTACGTAGAAGGAAATATTCAAGAAAACAATTATATTGTTCCCGGGGGTAGATCTAACTATACAGGGTTTCCCAGAAATATTGTACTTCCTTGAAACGATTGACTTGATCGATTCGACTTTGAAACATATTAGGAAAAAAATTGCGTGCCATTAGAAGCCAGTTCTGCTGAATCTATCATGATACTATCTCCCGCGATATTACGCCGTCTGTGATGATGCAAAAGCGATCTCAGGTGACGAAAGTTACCCGATTTACCCTGCGTGGGGACCCGGGAGGGACCCGCGGCCCGTTTCACCACACCGAAGAGGCAATAACGCGTTCAGCGTAATCGTGGGACACATCTGCGCGCGACATCTGACAAACGTCCGGCAAAAGTATCTATCCGGCAGGTTTTTTTTTGGAAGTCGCATAATCGAGCCACGGTGTAGTTGGCCGGGAACACTCTGCCATGCCAGGCAAGGCTGCAGGGGTGCCGGCGAAATAAGAGAACTTGGCCGTGGACGCGGTCGTGAAAGGGCGCAAATGACCCGGAGGCACGCCACACCCACGGCAAAATTATCATTTTAAATTTGTAAATGTACAAAACGCGAGTGCTATTAGGATGTGCTTCCTGGAGCACCCTCGAGGAGAAAAGAGGGACGGCAGGGAGTAGCTAGGTGTAGAGAGCAGACGCGGGAAAGATGATGGCTTTAGCCATTATTATGATAATACCAACGTTTCCCGAAGCTTCTCTCGTATTCCTCGACCGCCGCGAACTCGACTGCTTGTCCTTTCTTCGCTTTTTCCAACCCCTACCCCACTTCTCACCGCGTTGTCCTTTTCTCTGCCCGAGTTCGCAATCCTGCTTCCTCCGGCTACGTTTTTCGTCATTTTCGCCTCGTAAATTAAAAGGGAAAGCGTCATTCCCGTGGATTCGTACATTCTCGCCCGCACCGCTCCTCGTTTTTTCGCGATTCGACGAATTAGATCGCATGCCGCTCCAATTGAAGCGGATAGTCCGGTGTTCGTCGGGTCACCAGCGAATTTGTTCGCTTTTAACAGTATTTTATGTTTTTACTGTATTACATATATGGCGATGCTTATGAAATAAGCAAAATCATTCTAATAATAGTTCTAGGTAATGTCACAGGTAGCATCGATTGCTTCGAACGTCGACGCTACACCCCAAATTATTCGTTACACCTGAAGAACAGTCTTATTAAAATTTCCAGGGCGAGGGGGATTACAAACTCTGCTCCGGTGACACGATACTGTTCATATCCACGTTGCACGGTGGATAAAGCAACGGCGATGGTCAACGAACAGCACGATACAGCCCGATTCCTTCCGGGAGTGTCCCGTATGCTTTTGTATCCAGGCGAAGCGCGTGCAAGCGTGCACAATGTCAGAGAATAAAATGCTCATTCACACGATGTACGTTTCTTCAGGTTGTTCCACGTAACTGCTGTAATATTACGGCTGACACTTTGGCCGTTTTCCAAGGATCTCTGTGTTATTGCTCTCCTCTTGGTCTCCCTGTCTTTTCCCTGTGTATGGCCAATGGGCCATATCCTGTCCCCTCGTTCCGAGCTCGCCGTCCTCGTCCTCCTTTCTGCGGCGAGGCACCCTTGGTTTTCAGGGTTGTACGCAGCTTTGCATGCATTACTTTCGCAATTAACATTCGTAGATAAAGGCCGGGACGAGGAACGGTGTAAGTTTAAGAAGCCGTTGTGCGGTGTGGTCGGTTGTAATTCAATCGGCTGATGGGCGGCTGTAAATTTCGAGATTCGCGGAACTTTGGCTCCTCGTTGCCCCGATAAAAACGAAATTAAGTTCGCGTAGTTGCGCCCGGGAAATTAGTTTCAATGCGGCCGGGATTGCGGATCGGGCTCGTCGAAATTTAGCTGTTGCCCCGGCCGGCGTAAGTCTATTAAAGTAACGACCGGTTGCCTCCCAAGTTCACCGGGGAAAAATCTTTTCGAGGGAACGAGTGAAAGAAACCGGGAGAGAGAGAGAGAGAGAGAGAGAGAGAAAAAAAAATGGGAAAACTTTCTGTGGAACTCTGTATAATTAATTACCGACGGTGGTTCTTCACGGTACACGATAAAGATCGCATCGAAGGTCTCCCGGCTTCCGCGAAGTTAATCAACCCCTGTTCCATGATGTCTGCGATTCGCCTTTTCCCCATCGATCGCTCGCCGAGCTTTCAACGCCGGACTCACACCCCGATTAATATGATCCGCAGGCTACGACGCTGGCGTCCCGGGAATCTGATTTCGCGATACCGAAGCCAATCGGCCATTAGGAGATCGATCGAGCCTCCGCTTCCGTCCTATTACTATATACCGACGATAAACAGTGCCACCAATTAATCAAGCGTGTCGAACGCCGGCGAAATCGATGAAAACTGGCTGATTAGTATCGACTTTGCGCGGGGAACGATCCCCTACTTAACGTTCATTTTTCACTTTATACCCTCGGCCATTTGCCAGCGTTTGCATTAAGCCTCGAAACTTCCCCGTCAAGTAATAATCTAATTTTATTGAAATTGCTCCCAACTCTCTCGACAGTATTAGCAGTGTTACACCTGAAACTCTTCTCCTTGTGTATCCTTGTCAAGTTGTTTAACGAGGAATAGAAATAGTTTTTTCGCTCGATTCGAAATTTCGACATCCCACTTGCACTAATTGAATATCTAACGTTACTTTGCGCAGAACGTCCAGCAAATTATAATTTAAATAAATACTGTATCAGCAAGCTTCAATTTATCCCGTGCTTAAACCGAAAAGTTTCGTTGATAATTCGTTCGAGGTCGAATAATTTGCAGCTCTTAATATCTGCGAAATTTATAGCAGCTTCAGATGTGTTCGTTTTTCGCTCGGAATATATGGGTGTTGGGTAAAATAATGGAAACATTACTTACGAGTCGTTTAAATCATTCTTACTTACTCTAATTTAAGCAGTGTAATCTACTGAACTCTGTTAAATAGAGTCTATTAAAACTGAATGTTACATTATATGTATAAAGGGTGAATTCGCAAAACCCGGAAACAGTGTTATTATGTATAAAGCAATACTGCATCGATCGCGTTTGGTGCTCGGCAATTTTAGCGTCAAAAAGGATATGAAACTCGTGTGTTGCGACGTTTTTCCATTATTCAGTCCGCCTCTGTGGATGCAATATTTGTCTATCAGTCGATTCGGCAATTATAAATTTCGGTGCTTGTATTTCGTGCACAGAGGACAATGTATTTTCCGTGGAAACGCATGGAGATGCGAAACGCATCCCCCCGTGAACCCGGAGTGTCTCGATCGCTAATGGTTCGGCGGGGTTGGATGGTCCAGTGATTAATTGTGTCAGCCATGATTACATTACAGAGGACGCAGATCCACTATATTATATGCGAGCGTACATGCGTGTATCTCGCGGACGGTCTGTTACACGCGCGTCGAACGCATTCGCGCGTGTCGGGTGGACGCCGTGACCACGGACTTAAAGTCTGTGTCGTGACGCCGTACTTCGAGATAGTTGAGTAGTGCTCGTACCGATGTAACGTATCCAGGACTGTAACTAACGTAGCGGTGGCGGCCCCCTAAACGGAGGAACGTCGAACAGCCCAGAAAACGTTTGACGACGGTTTCGCATTGCAAAGTGTGCATGCATATTACAGGAGGCCGCGGCGCGGTTCGCCATTCCCGATGGCTGATCTCAATTTTCCGACGGTGCTTTGAAAGTTTCATGGCCCGCGCTCTCCCATTCGAATAACTGAAGCACGTTCAATTACCGAGGGGGGCCTATACGAATTTCTAATTAACTGCTTCCCGGTAAAAGCGTTGTAAATACCGGGGGCCGACTCTTGTCAGCCGGCGAAATCCGGCCTCGTCTCAATGGGAACCGAACGGGAATGGAGTGCCGTAGGGCAGTGATTCTGGGAGGTACTAGGGACTGGGAAGGGCCTGAGGACTATGGAGTAGGGACTAGGGACTAGGGACTGTGAAAAAAGTGGACTAGGGATTGGGAAAGAAAGAAGGAGGGAGGGACTAGGAACTGGAGACTATAGAAAAGCTGAGACTAACGACTAGGAGCTGTAAAAAGGCTGGGACTAGGGGCCATAGAAAGGGTGAGACCAGGGAAAGATTTTTAGAGGCACAACCAATCGTTCGCTGGTCCTCGGTAACAAGTACTCTCGCCAGATTCTACTTTAACGATCCGTAATTCGCAGCGGTACAATGAAGGGGCGAAGAAGCAATTAGAAACGAAACGAAGATTCAGCGTCGATCTGGCTACGACTGCCCTCGTTAGCGGTTTAATTTTGCCGTGGGTGACGGTCGAAGGTTCCACGAAATTTTCCAAATATCCCGATAGGTTGGTTCGGGACGGGCGGTATCTGCCGATTCGGTCGCCGAAATTAGGGAGCACAGCGCCGGTCCCATTGAAATTAGGCGGGCCACGGGGAGTCCGGATATTCGCGAAGATGAAATCGGACGAGCGCGCGGTATCGTGGGGGAATTAAAGTTTCGCGTCGCGCCGGTAACGGTTGTTTCACTTTGAAACGTGGGTATAATTTCTGTTATCTTCGGGCGGGCCGGGTGGCCGCCGCGAAATATAAAATAATAAAGGCCACGCCGGAACCGGACCAGAACCGGGAACTTTGGCTATTACAGTGAAACAGTTCCGCGCAAACGCGTCTTCAACTTTTAACGGCTCACCCTTATTCCTTCGGTACGCTCCTCATTTCCCTTCGTCGTCGCGAATTTATGCCTCCCCGACGATGGTTTTCAATTGTGTTCGGAAAACTGAATTGGCAATTGGACCGGGGGAAAACCGATTGTCCGAAAGAAGGGGAATGTTGCCAATGTCGGGCCACTTGAGGGGTCTTTCTAGATCAACGCTCTGATTGCAAAGCAACTTTGCGAATTTTTTACGAGATACACATTTAGTATTGCAATCCCAATCTTGGCGTACTTGTTAACCAACGTTCGAATAGTGCACTCAAAATTTTTGGAGCGAGAATTATGTTCTCCAGAGCTATAGCGTTTGAAAAGGAGGTTTGTTTCTGGTGGACGTGGCACAGAGACTATGAGTCGTTAAAATGATATTGTTCATTACCATTTCATTCGACAGTTGTCCCTTACTATCGGTTTGCAACGAGGATCGCGATACCGGCGTACTTTTCGTTAGTTTCGCCTCGCCGTGTTCTGGTACCCGCCCTTCCCCTTGTTTTCGTTGGAAATTACTAAGTGCTTAGTCGCATAATTACATTCACCTTCCTCTCCCCCGCGAGCACCACATTCATTTCGGTTTACCGTCGTCTCGCAATTAGGGTACTAATCCACTTAATTTCTCCCCAACGCGGGGTCGGCTCGGGCCGCGCGGGCTATTTTATTATTCCTGCTTTTTTATATTTTGATGCCACCGCGCAGGTACGTTGCAATTAACGCGCCGAGTAAACCGGCGAAGTCCTATTTCTTTTCGTCCGGCGAATCACACCGGTCCACGTAACAACGTGTCCGCCTGAGCGTTTCGGGAGAGCAGCGAGATGACTGTGCAGTTTCGAGGGACTTTTTAAATGGTCCTGGTGCCCCGTGCAAGTGATTAATGTCATTCGACGATTACGTCGTCCAGAAAGAAACGTGCGACCTCGCGCTGACGGATGGCCTTTTAATATCGGCCCCGTTCTAGAGCCGGTCCGCTGACAGCTCGATAATGAGACAATAAAATACTGTCTTCGAAGCAGCATCGTGCCCGCTAAATGGGGCTTCAAACTGTCAGCATTAACTGCTAATTAAAACTGTAACAAACTCCCATTTCTTTTTTACCCAAAGTCCCTTTAAGAGAAGTACATTTTCCATTGACCAAAAGGTTCCTTGTGGTGGAAACATTAACAAAAATCTGTGTCACTGCAGCCTACTAATGATCTCGAAAGCCTAACCCAAGATGAACCCAGACCGTTTACTCGCTTAGAGATTTCTGAATGACTCGAACAGCATGGAAACTTAATTCGAAACGCGAAGCGTTCCAGTTCAACTCCGGAGAAGAATGCTCGCTGCGCCGGCGCGTCGGTTGCCATAATTCGCCAGTAGCGTCGAATCCGTTACCGATCTGACTCGGATGGGGTGGCCTAAGTAGTTCGTGCCGTGCATGGCTGCTCTTCGGAGGATCTGGAGAGGTCGGTCTAAAATTGCGAGCTCGTTGCCAGCTAAACGACGGTATCCAATGGCACGTACGGTCATATTTCCCTGCCGATCCAGCCCGGGTACAATCGAGCGGGAAAAGATCGAACGAGATTCATTCGTGAAAACGAACAATCTCGCGCGGATAACACCTGCCGTTTGCATTTGGCACCGATGCCAAGATCATCTCAAGAGGAACGACGACTCCTCTTGCCGGCCTACATCGCTCTTTCACTTGGCCGGTCCGTTCTCCTCTCTTTCTCCGTTACTCTGTGGACTAAGCTTTTTGCGAACGTGTACTCTCTCTCTCTTTCTCTCTGTCTGTGCTCGTCCCCTTACCTTTCCTCTCTTTCTCCTTTCTTTTCCTCTCCTTTTCTTCGGCGGCAATGTCCCCAAGACGCGGCCCATCAGCATAAAACGCGCTGTTTTATGAGCCGTAGCGGGTAGACGGTTTCGTGTTACATCTTCCTCAAATGATCCCTCTTGTTGCCTCCACTCCACAACCAGCTCCTTATGCTCGCTGACTCCATCGAGAGTTTTCGGCGATGGCGTTGTTACCGTTGCCCCACCTATTATGCGATTCCCCTTTTCACCAGGGTCCTCCGGTTTGCGCACCGCTCACGAGAGTCCCATTCCGGCCATGTTTTGTCGCTTATCTTTAGTCACTGGTAAATTGTAGGTAACCGGCTCGGCGTAGGGTGTACCGTAATGCACGAGCCTCGCGAGTCGAGAATGTTTCCTCCTGATGGGGCCGTATCATGGCGTTCGCAGCCCGTACGCATCCGTCTAAACTGTCTTGCCAACCTTTCTCTCTATTTTCCCTGCCCCCGTTGACCCCAGCCAGAAGATAGCACGCGCGCGCTATCGTTGCACGCTTCGAGACAGCCTCGGAATTCTCCGACTTCCTCTGGAACGGCATAGAAACATTACCTTCTAATAACGCAGTATTTCATTGCGCAAGTTTGAATTTATCGAAATATTATCTATGAAAAGTACGATTCCTCACGCGCGAATTTTATTGTTGAACAGTGGTTAACCCTCGGACGGCGGACCATTTTTGCAACTTTATAATTGATAATGCTTAGGACCGTTCACTGTTTTATTTATCGATTTTTTAAAACTCTCTTATCTTTGGTAATACTTCTCGTGGATAAGTTATTCTTTCTACTGTCCCTAATGCAGCTGTTCATTTAATTAATTCGTAAGCTGAGTAATTGAGTGACGATTTTGGTATTCTGGGTCAAACAGACCCACACTCCGCCGTTGAAGGGTTAAAGTAACAGTGCGTAGGTGGCACGGATCGCTCAGATTTAGTGTAACTTGTCAACCAGTATTTTCCCAGGAGAATTTTCGTATTCAGCTGGCATTATTAAGGTGTAGGGCGAACGGCGTTATAAAGGTTTATGAAGGAGGGCGCCAAGGACTTTTTCCCTTCTTCGGTAACAAACCTGGCGAACCGAGCAAGACAACAAGGTCACTGGCTGGGCCCGACGTAAACGCTTTCCTTTATGGGTCAAATTAAGCCGAGTTTACGTGCGATGTGTCAGGATCCCTTTATACGACTCCCCGTAAACCCTCCGGTCAAATAATTTCCCACGATATTGTCCTCGTAACCCTATGAAACCGCGATTTATACTGCGAGAGTACGCGCGTCACAGCGGTCTCATTATTGTATGCATAATTTTTTATATCGCCGCGCGAGCATTATCCTCTAAACCCCTCGAACCGTGATGTAGAACCTCGCGATAACGGTCTTCCTTTTATGAATAGAGCCAGGTTTCTCCTTACCGACCGTAATGACCATTTTCATACTAGAATTCAGGTCGATGGGTATTACGATCTATCCTTCAAAGAGCCCGGCTCTGTATCCAAACAGAGAGACAAAGATCGCCTCTCGGATTAAATTCAGAAATTTCCTGCTAGGTATTTCCGGTGTCCATTTTTACCAAGAGTTACAAACGACCCATCGAAATACTAATTTTTCATCACGTTTTTATTACCTCGCTATCTTGTCTGTCTGTTCGTTTGTCTGTTCGGTACAAGTTTTGCAATTGATATTAAACTAACTTCCCGGTGAGCTAGAGACTTGAAACTTTAAACGTAGCTCAGAACTATATGACAATGCAATATTTCATCGGTTCCTCGATCGAACGTTCTTTTCTATTCAGTTCGTTTGAATTTTTGTACGTTGAGGTAAACGGTCTCAACGCCCGCTGTTTGTTCTCGCAACCGCTCGCGTTTGTTTTCGATATTCCGCGGTCGCAATACCGTCGGCGCTCACGCATACGCACGCGCTTGATCGCACGCAGGAGAGCGTTTAAAATCGATTGACAAATTTCACACACCCAAGACTGTACAGAGCAGAAAGTAATAATTTTCTTGGAATACAATCTTTTATCCTTATATTCTTCTACATGCTTTCACATATTAATGTATCTTCTCTTCCGACCTACTGATTTCCAAGTTCACTATATTCCAATGAAATCATAATCAGCAACGTCTGTTATTTGGAAAATTTTTAGTTTCGCGCCGCCATCAGCTGTTTTGTACTAGCTCCACTAAGAAAATCAACGTTGTGTCCACATTGCTGAAAGCACACGGGCATAAAATAAATATATATTTTCTTCTTCTAATAAATGATGATTCTCTTTTGCTACGGATACAAGAAGCCCGAGCCGGACTTCTCCCATCGCCATTCATTGAATGCGGAGCTTCCCAGGCGACCTAGAAATTAAGAGGAACAGCTTATTAGGAGCATTGTGTTCCTCGCAGCGAGTAGAATGATCTCGCTGCTGGAAGTAACGACTCACCTGTAACGTTGCCTACGAAGAGCCGCGCTGGGCTGTTCATTGGCGTGGGAGGTAGCGTAGAATAGGCGCACTGAGAGGATGAAAAAAAAAGAGGGACGAAGGGGAGGAGGAGGAGGAGAGACGGCGAAGAAAAAAAGGAGAATTTCTTCCCCCAATATCTTTCGATCTACCGTCGAATGCACAACCCTGGCAAATTGGAAGGAATATACTCTTCCCCTCTGAAACCGCTTGGAATGAGAGGGAAGGCCGAGTGAAGAGGGATGGACAGGGGTGGCCAGAGAGGAGCCTGGATTGCACAATGCACGAGATTTCGTCCAGTCCATCGGGAGTCCCATCGCGTCCCCATAGGCAGCTATTAGGGCGTGGGGTTCTCGGAGAGGGATTCCCACAGGATGGCTGGATAGATGGATGGTTTGGAAAGCTGAGAAGGGATGAGGTAGGTGGATAATTTGTCCTGCATCCATCCCCGTCACCCGCTCTCGCCGGGTCCTCGTCGTTCCTCTTCCTCTTTAACCCGTGGATCACGGATCCTCTCGCTCTATCCAGATACCCCAGGAGGACAGGATACAGGACAGTCCTGCGCCGCTGACCCGAATCTCAACTAGGTGTCCATGTCTATTTTACTTATTCACTCGGTACAGTACACAAAGCTCGGACAATGTACACCCGTCGCGACACTTGTCCGGATTACGGGGACAAATTTTCGCGACTAGACACGCCCGAAACAGGGATTGACTGTTCCGAGGATATTACGCGATCCTGCACGCCCGTTCGCGAGTATTAACTCGATGCCACGATACCTCGATGTATGTGCTAATCTCTCGCATGGAAATACAGTTACTTACATCGTGTACAGTCGTTTTCTAAGCTCCCACCGTTGCCGTTGAACGCAATCCACGACGAAGCTTGTTTCTTTTCAATGATTCTTTTCGGACACTTTTGCCGACATATTCGTCACGCTTTTCTGATTCGTATGATACAAAACGCGACGCATTTTGGATCTCATTTGCTTGTTTAATCGACGATACAGTGAAACTTCTATTGTCCAAACTAATCAATCAATTGAATATAAATTCAATTTTGACGGATTTGCATCAATAAATTGGAACAACCAAATACGCTCCGAATTACGGCATGTTTGGTCTCATTTTAATTCAATTTTAATTCAACGGTCCACAGTTATTCAGCTTGGCGAAGGAATACAAACGGATATTTACTGCGAAATACAGTTGCAAACACGAAGTTTGCGCGCCAAAAAAGCAAATGGGGTGTTCCCGCTTGTCTTCGTCCGAATTTTTGTTCAATATGCGGTTGCACGTGTTGTGGCATTAATTTATCACTGGCCCGTACAGCTGATAAATCTTCGGTTCATGATTCAGCTGATTCTCGCTCGACCTCCTCGAATAGCGCAGAAGTTCGACGGAATCGATGGGACTGACTATGTCATATTAGGTTCGTCGAAGTCTGAGTTTGGTCCAATTATGTCTGATAGGGTTTGTTCGGGTGTTATAACAGATTACGATGTCTGATACGCGTACGATAACTAAAGCGATCTACTTGATCAGTTTGTATAACTACTCTGCCCCCATTCCGCCACAGATTGTCAATACATGTCGTGTTATTACAGGACTGCGGATTTGTGCAAAATAAAAATTTATTTTATCGATTACAATGAACAGGGACCAAACTGAAATTTCTTTCTTTCTTTAATTTTGCTTTGAGGCGGTAGATTCGTTTCCAGGGTTGCAAGGATGCGGGATTCGCCTTCTTATTTCTCGATAATACAAGCACGGGGGTTTTCAGTAGTCGAAAACGCTAAATAAAAGATCGATCTACAGCGCTATCTCCCTGAAAAGTCCTATTTTTTCGTTTACGAGGCGCAATTTGCATTATTCGGCAGCATGTAGCTATTGAAATAATGTTGTATGCTTACAAATAATGCAAATATCGCCTCGTAAATGAAAAAATAGGACTTTTGAGGGAGATAGCTTAAAAAACCCCGTGTTTGTATTATCGAAAAATTAGAAGGCGAATCCCGCACCCTTGCAATCCGGGAAAAAGGAGTCTACTCCCTGAAATTGCATCCAGCCTTTTTATCATAAACGCGATTATCGCGAAATTTTCTGAGCCAATATAAGCACGGTTTCAGATTCGTGTATTCCCATAGTATCCGTGGGCAACATTACCGTCTCCGGGGGCAAGGGTCACGAATTAAAAGCGAATCCTGTTGGGCTATAAAAGGAGCGGGCACTTTCTGATAGCTGTCGTCCTCCGCATAAAAATTGGTCGCTTTAAGTAACCTAACTTGTTGTTGTAAAGCAGAGCGCCGCGGTGGTAAGGACGCGGCTACAAAGGTTTATGGAGAACAGAATTAGGAGAAGAGGAATGGGAGCGAAAAACCAAGTTACGGCCGAAGCTATCAAGCTGACTTCTTACTTCGGTAATACCACTCTAGTGTCTGCTTTCATATAGCCTGCGTCTCCCGCGATATTTCTGGTACGGGGTTGCTTGCTGCCGTGCCTTTGCCGTGCCGTTCGCTGCACGGGGGTGGTAAATGGCGTCGAAGAAAGACCGAGGGAGAAAGACTGCCGCGAAACAAACGCGCGAGAACGAGACGGCCCAGCCAGCAATTTGTATGTACAGTAAGCCTCTGTAATTGCCAGACCACCTATCTCCCTGTGAACGCGTTGCGACCCCTCGATACTTCTACTCTCTCTCGCAATTTACATATTATAATTTATAGGTCAAAGATATCGAGTCACGAGGGATGCTGTCGACATTGCTCCGCTCCCCGGAGAGACGCTCCAACGGGAACACGATTATCAATGAAAATTCCATTTTAATAACACTCGACGCCGCAAAAATTCGCCCGAATTCGCTACATTTCAATTTAGGCTGCGATCACTCGCAAACTCTTACGCGCAAAATTTTATATGGCTTTTTGACGGTATTGAGCGACCATATTATGAGACGAGTAATGCGAAAGTTATTAATAAGAAGTGAAGATTCGGAGCGACGAAAACGGAAATCGTGGACGAATGATTTCACTTTAGGTTCAACTACGGAAATTATTTTTTATACTAAAATCTCACATGGCTATTTGACTAGGCTAGCATCGCAATTTACGACTGCACAAGCAAAAGGGATGCAAGGTGGATCCTGTGTGGTGGCCCTTTATAGTAAATTATGAACGACGGGAAGGTTGTAATCGCCGTGGCTGCGAGATACGAGGCGTTAATGCGAATCGAATTTGGAGAGGAGCGATTCGCGACGGGTCAGCACGGCGACGTTTTCATCTCGAAACGGGTTTATGTAATTTTTTTAATTAAATTTCCCGGGCGCGGGATAATTCCACGGAAGTGGAACGTCACGGGTCGTCCATTAATAATGAAGCTAAATGTTCCACGGGGCTGATGTAAGACCTTGGCCGCTCCACGAATGATGCCCCGACAGCGGAACACGTTGCGCACGGTGATAAAATCTAAGTGTTTAAGAAACGACGGAGCGAATGAAGATGTACGAGCTGAGGGTATTAGGATATGGAGACGGAGAAGGGTAGCTTTCACCGAGGGGTAACTAAAACGTACTTAGCTGCGGGGTTAAAAGGTGGAGAGTCATCGCGTGATCGTGGAACGTTATCCTAAAGCACATAACCCAGCCACCGGAGAAACAATCCGAGGGTAGGAAGGGTCGATTCTCTCTCTCTCTCTCTCTCTCTTTTGCTTTCTCCGTGACGGTGGAAGCACGGGCGAAGGATCAAGGCACCCCTTACTGTTACAGGGATCTCCGATGATTCTCCATTTAGATATAGTTACATTTAATTTTCCAATGTCTCATAGACACGCGACGGCAAATTAATTGATCATCGCTCTAAGTACCATCGATGACTGCGACCTCACTTATCTGAGATTGAACCGTTCGCCGCAGACCAAGCAACAGCGCTTTTTAAACATTTTTTGTTATACGTTCCATTTAATAGAATGTGATCTTTCAGTTGGCGTACGAATTTTATACCGCAATTTCTACAAACCGGAGTAAATTAGAAATTTATTTCCTTTGTTGCTGGAGTCAACCGGTTGGACATTGCGCAAAGTATAAATAAAAAGAGATATGAGCCTCCGTTTTTAATCTCTCAAAAAAGCACCAATACCCTGAAAGCAAAGGTTTCACATTCAGTGTAAAAATTTATTAACATGAGTATTAATTGATCATCAATTTTTAGCATATTTGCAAGCGTACGTTCTGGCAGTTCCTGCCTCGAACACTTTATTAAGACAAGCTTGCTAATCAACGATTTTGTAAAGGCCAGTTAGTTACCCGCCGATAGGTAAAACGTTACACAATATCTGCGCAGGGTACGATACAAGTTCCGTCAATCTATATCAAAATATTTACATTATTATAATCTTCACACTCGCACGGGTACACGTAAAGCGTAATCGCCAATAATGAGGCGAGCTTGACAGTAATTAACTGTCACGGCACTAATTCACGGCATGTTGCGGGTAGGATAATCCTGCTTTTTGAAAATAGTCAAGCACAGTAAAATGTCATTTCAGCAGCTAGGCTACTCTGGCTCTTACGGCTACGTATAGTATTCCTCACTAAGTAAAACCTGTGTGCGAACGACGGTGAAAAGTTCAGCAATCCGTAACATTAAGTTCGCGTCCCAGTTGATTACAAACGTCCCCGGTTTCTCGAATCGTTTAATTCCTTTCGCTCAAATGAAATTGCTCGGACGCGAAAGAAGTTGCAGAGAGGCAAAGTGGAAAGTGGAGATAAAGGGCAGGTGTTTCTTCGCAGTTGCACGGAGAAGAAGCACGGAGTGTTTAATTCAGAAATGTTCCTGGTGCCGCGCGGTGGCCGCACGGGTGTATCGTAATGGCGGGGCTGCGCTGATGGTCTTAGCAATCTTGCCGGGACAATCTTTGTTAATTAACACCTAATGGAGGCCGCATCTCCTCCGTCGGGTATTAGATATTAATAACCCTATTGGACGTGGCACAATAGTTGCCGGGGCGAACTTTTGGCACAAGTTACAGCTTAACGGCGCAAGTACCACGGGGCTAACGGCCCCGCGCGCCGCCATTACGGATCTTTATTGCGAATTCTTATTTATCTTTTCGCGAGATTTGTAGTCGGGGCCGGCGGCGCTGAATCGCGTGCGCCCGGGGTTGCGGGGATCGCCGGCGAAATTACACGTGGAGATGAACGTATCGCGAGTGCTCACCATCGGGATGCAGAAATATGTTGATATTATGCATCGATGGGAAAGGTAAACTAACGACGACGCGCATGAAAT
The DNA here is from genome assembly GCA_028455605.1 of Lasioglossum malachurum. Classification (NCBI taxonomy): domain Eukaryota; kingdom Metazoa; phylum Arthropoda; class Insecta; order Hymenoptera; family Halictidae; genus Lasioglossum; species Lasioglossum malachurum. The sequence goes on from CM052316.1 coordinate 21,805,499, forward strand.
ATTTCCACCGTACGGTCGAAACAGAACAAGGCCGGAAACACCGATCCGAGCGAAAACAAGCCAATTATTTGCATTGCCGACTCCTTGCCGATCTTTATGGCTTCGAAATACGCCGGCGGGTCAGCATTCTATATCACACATCAGTTCTTTGGAGCCTTCTAAATGTCTCGAGAACTAAAACCAAGCAGTGGTAATGTAAATACCCGTCGTATCTCCTGTCCGTAATTGTCGCATCGTCGGGTCCGCCGAGAACAGTTCCAGTAGAGCTGTTACATTCTTTGCAGTGACTGGTTCCAAGTAGGAGTGGGGATAAAATGTTGACAGTTACGTATAAGCTAGAAACTGAACCTGTAACATACCTCGAGTTCGTGAGAGTCGGTGAGGAATTGCCGACGTAAATAATTACCGAACCGAAAGGAGGGAGGATAGAGTAAAAAGTAATTGGGTTATACAAATAAAGTGCGTCTGGGAAATTACGATAAATGGGCGCGGGCGGTGAGAAGAAACGAGCCGGCGTACGCGGGGCAATTCCGCGGGAACACCGGCATGAAATTCCGCAGAACAACCGCGGAATAGAAACTTATTATTCCTTTGAATTGAGCCAGCGTGAAATTCATACAACGTGCCGCGAAAGTGCCGAGAAATATTAAGGAGGCTCCTGTGTATAAGCAGCCGGCCATTGTCGGTGTGTATACGCGTACGTGTGAAAGAATACGCGCTGAGAAAAGGTTTTATCCAGCTCGGGGGAATCGATCATCCGGCGCATGGACGTAATACTATTCAAAAAATTGCGATGGAGCCTTTTGTGCGATCGCGTGAGTGTCTGAGGAATTGTAAATGGAATAATAAAATATATATATATACAGTCGGCCACAAAAGTCTGCCGACGACCGTCGAACTTTCGGCTCCGACGACGCGACGTTTGCTTTTCCAGCAACGTGTGTGCGAGTGTGTGCGGTCCACAAGAATTTTCATAGCACACGTAACAAACCTATTTAAGTAAAAGCGTCTCCTCCACAGGGAATTCCCATGAATTTCAGTGTGGCTGCAGGCATATAAAACATTAGGTTGGTATAACTGCAGCAGTCTGTGGATACTTCGTTGCGGTACTAAGTAGGATGGTTGACCGTTCGGATTTTTCTTGTCGCTGATTCAGAATTGTACGATTATTCTTGTGGGTTCTTGCACATTTATAGGGTCAAGGGACAGTGAACTCCATCTCCAAGATTCTCGAGAACATATCCTAAGGGAATGCAAACGATCATCATTCCAAGGACTTTAGAAATACAGACAATGTTCGGGATTACAAAAATGACGAATGCACAAAAGGACTCAAAGGATTCCCAAGATCATTGGGATACAAAAGAGGAAATTCTCATTCCTAAACACAATACTAAAAAACGTGACTGGAAGTGTAAACTTCTGAAGGTCTTGCGACCGTCGAAGAGTCAATAACCAATGGTCTTTTCATAATGCGAAGGCCCAGTATTCCCAAGGATCTCGAAAAGATTTTCTATTTACGATAAGAACGTTCGCTTCGCAAGTACCTCGAGCTCGCTATTCCATTGTTCGAGTTAATCCCGTTCCGAACGATATGTTCTTGGCGGATTCGAGCGCCGGATCACTCTCGTATTAGTTCCGAAATATTACAGATATCGGCGAATTCGAAAAGTCATCCCGTAAACAAGAACGAAGCGGGGTGAAGTCTCCACGGAAGGAGCCAAGACGTCGTTCCGGGGATATTCCGGGCATGGATGTAACATTGAATATGCATTAGCGTCAGTACGTCGATGGTTCCTAGCGACGAAGGAGGGATGAACGGAGTCGACGGTGACTCACATTGTGACCGGAATAAGCAAACTACCCTTTAAGGTCCTCTCTTCTCCACGGGCAGGGTCTGCAACGGTTGGCCCCGTTGCCGATGCGACAGCACGACGAAGATCCTCGATTGAATTATCGTAATCACGCGTTTCCTTGGGCCGGCCCTTTTCTTCCTTCCAATCTCATTTACGCTTCACCGGGGAAGGGGGGATGTTCTTCGTGAGGTGACTGCTTGAGAATCGCTCGAAATCAGGCTCTTCGGCTGGAGGCCTGACCCGGAGACAACCGAGTAATTGCTGGAACACAAATTCCTTTGTTCAACTGAAACTTCCGCGATCGAACGGCTTCGCTGCTTAAGCTTACACTCCGTTCGTCTAGTAAGTAAAGCTCTACTTAAGGCTGTTCGGCTTGAAGGGTTATTTACATTTGTAAATTATTTCAATAGGTCAAACATGTTGCGAGTACGAAGAATCGTTTTGTTAAAACCTGTAGATAACGCTGTCTAATTACGAGGTTCCGTAACTATGTCTACAGATTGGGAGGTATGCTAACGTATTTACTCGTATGCTCGTGTACACCTGCAGATATCGTATGTCCAAATAATCCGCTTACTTGTTTGTATGTATAATTAGCGATTCCGTTGATCGTACGCAGGAAATTTGTTTATAAATATTTACATCGATCGTACGTCTATTCGCTAACACGTTTGTGTGGAAACGTTTTCACCTGTTCATAAAAACGTAATAGAAATAAATGTCTAGCTTCTAGAGAGGGTTAAAAGGGAGCTGAAAAATCTTTTTTTAGGAAAACGTGGTAGAAAACAGTTGTAAATCTGCCCCCTTTCTCCAACAGTATTTCAAACGGGCAGCTCAACCGAGGACCACAACAACAGAGCGTTAACCAACTACCGCTAGTTAAAGCGTTAATAAACTGTGCGGGCACGTTACATTTTATTGTTCAGGTCACGCTCTGTACTCCGCATTTTCAGCGCAAAAATCTGTCTATCCCCGGGCTAATAAGGCTAGAGAAACAAACTATCGCAATTCGACCGGACGGTGTCCGCGCGCGCGTCACTAATATCGTGTCATCAATAGCGCATAATTAGGATTGTGCGTTGACGGAGGGCCAGGGCGGAAGGGTGACGTTAAAGGGCGAGAGAGAGAGAGAGAGGAAGAGGGAGAGGAAGAGAGACGATGCTAGATAGCTAGGCAGATAGATGGAGATAGACAGAGGGTGGTGGAGCTCGGGGTAGCATAAAGGAGTTAAGCCACAACGCATCAGGCTCACACGTGGGCGTGCGTGATAACGAAGCTTACCATCGCGATCGACGGGCGCGTGTGGCGTGTGCATGTGCATAGGACGGGCTTGTGTTGCGTGCGTGCATGTGCATAACACGTGGACGGACGTCGGCCGCGTGGGTGGCTCGTTGGGTGGAGCCTCGAAGTTTGATATTACCCTGGCAAGTGTCCATGGCAATCTTATAACTCAAGTGCTCACTGCCTATAATGCGTGAAGCGTATCCTGGCGCACGTACGTATACACGGACACAGAGAACCAGGCCACGGGTACGTGTCCGTCTCCGCTCCCCCCGACGCCGCAACAGCGCCGTGTGTGTAACAGCCATCCCCATGCGGTAGCTGTCCGTGCGGATCCGAGCTATCCGGTAACGGCAACGCGCGCTCAGATTGCCACGGCGAGTTTCTCGTAATACTTTTGGCAGCTGCACGTCCCGGCCCGGCCCGACTCGATCCGGCCCGAAGTTAAGTTTAAGTTTAATTAACGTGCCACATCGGATTCGTTCGGAATCGGCCGAGCCCCTTTAAATTGTCACGGTACCCAAGCGTACAACCACCGCCGCCGTCACACATATGCCAGCCGACCTCCCGAAATTTTCTGCGCTCCAAACGAGGCCGCATTTCATTCTGTCTCGCCCCGGGAAACGAGTTATTAGCTCGTCACGATAAATCATTTTTTTCACGCCCAACCCCCGCGCGAGCTCTAACTAGTTTCGAAGCTGCCCCGTCGAGGAACGAGCTCGCCTGTTAACACGCTCCCGCAACAACCGACAGGAATGTTCGTAAATATTGATTTTTTTTTCGCCCGAACCGGCAAAGGTGATTCTATTTCGTCGATGAAATTTGCATGACCCCTCGCGCGCGATTAGGTATAGCCGATCCCTCTCCCCGCATTTACACAGCCCCGTTATGGATGACGACGAGGTTTTACAGTCTGGCTTTAAAATAAATGAATAAAACATTATGAACGCGCTTCAGTTCCTCGGTTCCTCTGCAGATTGTTACCATAGATTATAGTTTTCATTTATTTGTACAATAAATAGATTGCAACAATTTGGATTGTTAAATAAGCTGCTTCGCTCGTAGCAGAAATTTCTATTTCAACCTTCTGTGAAAGGTAAATTTGTGGCTCTACGAACTCTATGAAGTTCGGTGTATAAAACTAATAGAAGCAGTTCTCGAATATTTTGTTATTGTACACATTCCCGGCAAATACAGTTCGATATCTAGCCGGTTATATAAAGGAAAGTACTGTAAATACGTTTAGCTGCTGGCGGGTTAAGAATCAAATATCCTGGGCTTACGAAATGGACGCGTAACGCTTGTTATCGAATTTCGATACATAACTTTTCGACTAATTGCTCGCTGGTAGCACGCTACATCGAACCGTACGAGCTTATCCGTTGGTAATTGCGAACTTTCGGCGTCGATTTAATAGAAATCGGCTACAGTATTTCATTCTAGTGTCATAATCTATTATCGAACGGCAGTTTTTGCGATCCACCGAAAATCTTCGCGCATACGGCGACTTTTTCACCGCGATAAAACCTTATCTCTTGAATTTTAAACCGATATTTCCCATTGCTACCATTTTTTCTCTCGCGGAATTACATTCTATCATTTCAACGTGAAGTTGGAGGAGGATGTACGACTAAGTGCGGCGAACGTTGATTAAGGAAGCTTCCCGTTCAGAAGTATTGCCTTTGACTTTGATCATCTAGCAACAAGCAACAGGTCGCCATGTTTGTACTTGCCAGATATGTTGCAAATAATGCAAGAGTTATGAACTTCTGCTTCACGCGTACGTTTCTTCGGTAACTTGGAGTGTAGTTGTTGAACTAAGTTTCATCGATCGCAGTTATGTTTGAACGAGGCTAGTTCCGAAAGAACACTTTAAATCGTAATCTCACTTTTATGCATGTACAGTAATGGCTTTGTCGTACGAAGATAGACTAGCGCCTTTAGTCTCCAGCTCGAACAATCGATATTTTTATTTCGGTTCTACGAAGACGCCGCTGGTTCTCCAGTTTTACGAAGTGATTGTAGATACTTTTATTTTACGTTCTCCAGCGCCATCTTGTTCGAGAAACATTCGTGAACACGAGATGTATTTATTAAAAAGTACAAAAGATTCATTCGCAAAAATCATTTTTTAAATTATAGAAAGAAGAAGAATTTTTTAATGGTTTTACAGAAATATCAATTTACAGCATTTCTGAGGAACTGAGGTCTTCAGTATCCCACTCGCTACATCGTACAAAAATTTCTCAACAGTCTTTAAGCTTTAAAACAAGCCCAGGTTTGTTACTGTACGATTGTTTTTACAAAATGACTACAGCTTAAATATCAACAATTTTTGCTTCTCTAGAAATTTTTTCTTTTAAATTCTTTTGACGTTTTCTTGTCGGTAACACTTCTGAGTAAAAATCAAGAAAACTGAAATCTCGTTACGGTCGAATCTCGCGACAGGACAAAGGGAGATATCATATTTCAGAGAATGGGGTAAGGTTTCGCCTGGCAACCGCTTCCGTTCGGATAGCTGCACACGCGAAGTTTCTTTTAGGTTAGCCGTGGCTTTCAAACTTGTTTGCTCCTGGAATATCTTTAAAATTTCCCAGCGAAGTTCGGCTTAAAGTTCCTTATTGTTGAAATAAGGATATTGTCAGAAGCAACTTGAACTTATATCGCGGGACAAGGACAAACGTATGGCCGGGGCTGAAGTGGCGGCGAGCGAAAAGTAGTTTTGTAGGCTCGGCGCCAGGGAGCCGTGTTAACTTGTCTATTGGCCTCATTATAATAAACCAACAGACTTAATCACTTACGGTGGAAACTGCGGGGAGTCGCTAAACTTTTTTCTCAAATTATTTTCTCTGGTTGGCACCCGGATGGTCTGCATTAGATTCTGCTGGACCGTTTTCAATCAGGAACACATTTATTTTATTTATCATTTATTGCATTGCCTTGCTTCTCGACATTGGCGAGGACTCTTCGCTCTCAAAAAAAATTTTATATCATATAATACGTATGTAATTTTGAATTATAATTATAATTATCCATAAGTGCATAAAATCCGCAGTTAATTGATAAGATATTTAATTAAAGTAGTGTATGACGCCTACTTTTAAAAAATCTTGACGAAGATATTGAATTCCAAATTTTTCTAACTGATTACAATGTTAATGGACAGATCATAATGAACATTCATTTTTTCCTGAAGCCAAAACTTAATTTCTGTAGGGGCACATTAAATATATAAGGGTTGGTTGCGAACTCACTTTAAAGTTTACAGGAGATTTTAAACTGCAAGTTTCGTGGGTGTCGTTACAGCAACGAGGGCGTTAAAGGATACGTTGTGGGACACAGATCTTTCTGGTAGAATGTTTGCAAAGTTCTCCTATGGTAGACATGGTACGTCTTCCTCAAAAGTTAGTTGCAAACAGGCTGCAAGAAACCTTTCAGTTCGTAAATTGCAGGAGCTTCTAAATAACCACAGCTTCTTGTGAATTTCTAGTCTTCCGGCGTTCCTCGGAGCTTCGGCGAACAGAAGACGAAGTTTCGGAGTCGAAAATTGGAGAAACGTTCCTTGGACATTGAAATTAAACGCAGTAATTACACTGTCATTTATATTTAAGAGCGGCCGTTATGCTGGTAGACTAAAAAGCTCACGACCGGGGAATACGTCAACCTCTCCGATAACATCTGTAAGAAAACCTACGTTTTCTTTCCACAATTGTCATCCCTTTCTTTGACTCACTTTTAAGCTGCGAAATGCAACATACAGTATAATGTTTAAGAAATTTTGCTCGGTAATCAAATTAACTGGTTTATTAACCCAGTCAAAAGGTTTTTCTTTAACATAGTCCTGGAGGATAAAAAATTTTTCAGAAAAATTATTGCACCTTTTCCAATGGGATTTTACACACATGCCTCTCATTATTTGGAGCACATTACAAAATTACACGAGTTGTATATTTTTCTTCAAACTCCTGCATGTTAATTTTACGAATCCAAACAAATCCTTGGCACACATATTCTACAACACCTGAGCCCCAAGAAAATGCAAAGAACAATCGAATTTTCGAGAATGGAAAACCATGGATTTACCTCGGGTTCGAGGAGAATCGTTTCTGCCCGGTTGAATTTGACGAGCCAGAGTTTCCCTGGTCGAAATTGGCATAAGGCGCGATGCTTGAAAAAGTTTCGGCGAGGTGTTAACACGCTTGGCAGTTCCCATTTCCCGGAGCATTTAATCCATTCCGTTCCCGTCCGCATCGGATAAAAGATTAAACACGAGAGTCCCGCTCTCCTTGTTTCAAGCTTCTTAGTCGAATTGTGAGACTCCTCGGTTGGATTCTAGATGGGCTAGGAACGTAAAGCGTACGGTAGATAGCAAAGATAAGGTGAATTGAAACCCAAGGTGTTGGGCGAACAGGTTGAAGTGGTATTGAGGGTGTTGCTAGGTTACTCGGGCCCGGGTTCTGTAGATGAGAAGGTGGTAGGCACCGTGTGTATCTTCGATAGGAGGAAAACTCCGACCGCGGTACACCTCAAACGTTACGCCTCTCTCTTTCTCTCCCTTCTTCGACTTTAGGTCTTAATTTTCTTCTCATTTCCGGCAACCTTTCTCTCTTTCTTTCTACGCTTTTCCCACCGTGTTACAGCCCCGGGTTCGCACCGTTCGCCGTTGTCCTTTTAATTCCGTCAGTTTGTCGAACGTTATTTGATCCTGAAAGAGTTACGACATTCGAGCAGTCTAGCTACCGACCGTGTTCGCTCCCTACATTTGTTCTTTTAACCTCTTGTGAAAACTCGCTCTCGCCTGCTTCCGAAACATTTACATAGCAGGCGGAACTCGGGTAAACATCGATTGTGAAATAGGAGCCCGAAGGTAATTTTCGTCTCGTAAATATTTTGCCAGCAGATAAAGGGTTTTGCGACAGGGACGCCGTAATGGCGCGCCGCCATGCTCGCGTGAACCGCTGTTTCCGTATGCTGCTTCAATCGAGGTCGCTCGATTATTTCTACGTTTGATCAAAGATTCATTGTTCGAACAACGGTGTCGACATTTTGCTTCGTTTGTTGAAGATACGTCCAGATGCTTCATCTTACTGTTGGGATAAGTATTCCTTAGTTGGTCGATTTAATATATTCTCCGAGGCACCAGAGTTGTAATTGCATGTACTTTTGTAATCTACATCAATAAGCGTCATTAAATAAAAATTAGTAATATTCTAATTCTATAAGCTCGTAACATAATATTTGATTTCTTATGCAAAACTAACTTTGGCCGCGGATCTTTACGCAAGATCAACATTTTCTGCGTTCATTGCAAAGCGTGTGAATTAAATAGGAATTCATTTCGTCAGCGAATAGTTTTTAATAAATTGAAAATGGTCTAACAATATCCTGAAATTCTGATGTGTTCGCTATCCCGAGTTGAATCGACTATTTTTTGCCACAAACGCATAAAATACGCGACTTATGGGTTGCTTCAGAGAGCGATATCGCGAAACAAAATTGCTGTATGGAAATCGTAATTGGAAATTCGAAATCGGGAGGTGGCGCGAAGTAATTTGGAGCGGAGCCACGGCTCGGTTCCTTTTCCGCAAACGCGGTCTCTCTGTTCCATTAAACCGCCGCGAGTCCGCTAAACTGCTGAATTACATAAAGAAACAATTTTACAGAACGGTCCGCGCGCGCGGCGCGCCGGGAACGACTGCGGCATATTTAGTCGCATTTCGCGTCGCGGCGTTAACGAGCTCTTTGCTCGGCTCGTTTATCGCGAATGTTCACAAATTGATCGCAATACATTCGGTTAACAGCTGGCCACTGTATGCAGCCCCCGTAGAACACCACTCTGGTTTTCGGGGACGATAACCAACAGCGAACCCCTTCGACCATGCGGCAACCCGATAGATATACCCGCGATCCGTTATGCCAGCCCCTCTTGTTTCGGCGTTGCGGTTGCATTAAAACAACCTGTTACCTCAGAACAGGTAACTCCGATCCTAGTTTTCTAATAACGAAAAACGGGCCCCGGGTAGTTAACCACCCAAATTACGCTGCTCGTTCTGCACCCGACTTGATACAACCCGTAAATCTCGAGCGTGATTCGTGCCGAGCACGGTAACGTCCCGGTAGTTGTCCTGTAGTGGATCCTTGGTGTGTACTCGCGGCAACAGCTTTTTGAAATAGATGGACAGTGTTCAACGTTTCTGTAAATGTTCGATTTTGTTACGAACTGCGGTAATGCCTCGTTAGTTGTCTATCTTTGTGAGCGATTAAACTGTTATCAGTGAAATTAACAGACGTATTCAACGATCCTGAGAATGTTTTTCCGAAGTTGAATGCTTCAGGATATTTCTGTTACGAACTGCAGTAATGGTTCGTTCGTTGTCTCGGTTTACTATTGGATTGATTGCTGTCAGGATGATGGATTGTCGTTCTGGGATCAAGAAACGTTATACTGAACGTTCCTAGAAATATTTGTTTGGTTCAGATTACAATTTTGTTACGAGCTGCAGTTACGTTTCGTTAGTCGTCTTTCTTCATGTTTGATATAACTCTAATTAATCAAACCAACAGACATAATATTCAACGATCTTAGAAGCGCCTTAGAGTAACCATTCGAGTGGTAAGTGAAGACAGACAAAGATTAATTCTGGACGTGTTCGGCCAGGCCAATAACAGTATCACCAATCACAGTAACGCCTCGCCAGTTATCGCGTCTGGTATCTGATGAGCAGTCGGTTCGAAATTGAAGGTGGAGAACATTGATAAGTTCTTGCGCCACGAACACGGTTCGAGCTAATAGCCGTGTTACCAATTACGGTAATGCCTTGCTAGTTGTCGGGTCCGTTGTCTGGTTAGTTATGTTTCTGGAACTCCGTGTAGATAACAATGATTAATACTTGAGAGCCCTATCCGTCTCGACAATAGTCTGCGATACAAATCCGAGATCCAGCGCGACCGTACGGAGCGGGCGCAGCAGCATTCGTCTCACGTATCCGGAACTTTGACGTTTTATCCCATATTCGGAGGGAGAATCGATCGGGCGCGTGTATGTTTATTTAAATCCAATCTGGACAGTCTGGACAATCGCCAAGCACAACGAGCACGTGTTTGCACAAAGGCGGGCAGCAGATGGACTAAGTTAGATAGGACGACGCCATAACTCCCAGGCGATAGACGAGGAAATTGTCCGGCAGTCCTAATTTGCGTGAAATCGATGCCGGAGTGTTCTTGAACTCTTCGAGCACGATCCCCGCGTAGTATCCCTAGTAATTCCCGGTAATTTCGACAATTGATCCCGGTGTTTCACGAAGCGGAAAAATTTCGGAGCGACCGTGCTGGATAAATCATCCTCTATTCGATAAAAGAACACTCGGCCGGTTAACTGATTAAGCAAAGAGGGTCAAGCGGCGGTGCTTGATCCCGCCGCCGTCATCCCCTACACCTCACGACGGAGCTCGCGTTTTACGGCGACATTTTTCAGAAAAGTAACAGGCTGCTGCCGGCCCGGGGGAAGCTATTCCAGCCGAGAGGCTTGATCGTATGTATCGGTTCAATTTTCATTCCCCTCCAATTTTCCGCGACGCCTCTCGAGTCGACTCGATTCGAGTGGGTACATACTCGAGTTAACGACTTCATCCGTGCTTCGTTCGCTAATCGGCCGTCTGGCAGAAAGGGGAGAGGATTTTAAGAAACTTCGCCCCACCGTCCGACGATCGAACAGCCACGGAAAATTAATTAATTCGTTCGTTAGCGACGGGGAAGACGCTATCGGGCAGCTTTGTTGTCTTTGTCGCAACGGTTTGGAAATCTTCGTATGAACGTCCTCTCGACGAGTTGATCATTTTGTGAACTTCTTTTCTTCTGAACCGGACTGCGGCTTTTATGCATTTACGACGAAAATTTGTAGGTGAAGAATGAATAGCAGAAAGATAAATGGGATTTTAACAATTTTTATTTTGCTAGTTATTAACCTTGCGATTTATTCAAGAATTGATTAATGTTCTTTACGCGCATTCCACAGAATCAGAACCCAGCGGCTCTGGATGCTCGACCCAGTTCCCTATCTAGCTAGCAAACCGAGAGGCGCCGGTATAGTTTTCAGGAGCGATGTAAATATCATTTCGCTGATTAACGCGAATAGAAAGTAAACGTTTTGTGCGGCAGCTGTCTTACTATTCGCTGGCCTTCGCTCCTCGTATAATATCGTGGCAAACGAGCTGCTGGAAAGCATCCCCCACGGCCATTTCGAGCGGAAACTCGTTCCAAGTTTCGGACACACGGGGATGGATACATCGATACAGAGAGAGGGAGGGAGAGAGAGAGAGAGAAAGTCATCGGTGCGCATTCGTCCACGGGGGCGGTTACAGATGCGCGTGCACAGTTTCGCACACTCGCACAGTGTTTCATAGAGGCCGAGTGCGAAGCCGGAGTTAGTGTACGCAGCAACGACGCTCGAATTCAACAGCTCTGCAATATTCCGTCTCTCGGAGGCATGAGAGGCCACGCTTCGCCGGCGTTACATTATTCCGCTCGCGAGAATAAGCAGATTCGATCGTGCCGCGGCAAAGGAAATTCGTATTACGCCGGTTCGATCGGTCGCCGAGACAGTGACTGGCAGCCAGACAACGTTTTCCATTAGCAACAGAAAACGCGCTACGTTATCTGTGCACGTGGCCGCTCGACGCGCCATGAATTCGAAACGAGCCTTGTTACGAATCTGATAATCTGATTTCTCTCTCCCCGTTCGCGCTGTCTCGCTTTTTTCTTCGGCCGCCCTCGCGCCCGTTTGGCTTTTCGTTTCGTCAGGTCCATTATCGGTTCCGCGGCGACTTTCAATATCATTTTCACGGATTAACCCTCGACCAATCGGCTCCGATCGGACCGGTTACGGTTCTCCCTCGCACCTGCGCAGGGTGTAATAGAAATAAGCATCGTAGCGTGATTCCATATGTCTGGTTCGGCGAGGATTCATCAACAAATTTTTCCGCAAGAATGACCTTGAACTAGATTTTCATGGTCGAATGTCTTTTTAACTGTATCGTACAGTATTCGTCACGAGGAGCAATAGTCTCGAAGGAATAAAATGTTCCGAACTTTCACAACTTGAAAGTGAAAGTTGTGAAAGCTCGGGTATCCGCACACCCCTATCGCTTATGCTGCTCACCCCAACAGTCGACGATGTCTCTAACGAGGAACCACTAGCAAACGTCGAATCACGTAGAAACCGATTCTCCCTTTTCAAACAGAGACCTTATCTATTGGAGGTTCGAGAGGCCTCAACAATAACATAAGGAAACAGTTAACAGCAATCTACAGTAACGCCTCGCTATTTGTACCTTCATATCCGATAAGCAGACTGCTTAAAATCGCAGGATCCTCGTACTTCTGGAAGCGAAGGAGCAACTTTTATCCTTCGAGCGTACCGGTTCGTGTCGGACGATTACCGTCCCGGTTATGGCTATTTCGTAGGGGGTTGTAGCGTGTAGATATCGCGCGAATCAAATTCCACGGGGTTTTCAGGCCTATCAACGGGCAGCGGGTAGGTTCTCGTCGTTGTCGGTTGGAACGGGCATCGTGTAGGAGCGATAAGAGGCGAGCAGCAAGGGAAACGACGATACTCGAGGAAAAGGGCTGCTCTGAAAAGCCTACCGCAATCATCGTAAGGGGATTCGGGGATCCCTTTCGGCCGTTGCGTCATCCCGAGTACCTTCTCCGGGTTTTTCGCCCCTGTTTCTCATTTTTCCTTCCCTCTCTCTCTCTCTCTCTCGAGCGGTACGAACGAAGGCAGAAGTCGCTTTAATGGCTCCACGGAGGACACAGCAGTTGACCGAAAAAACAATTCCAGCTCCCGGAATCTCCTACGACGTCCACGGAATCGGTCAGCGATTCTGATACTTTTTCTTCTCGCCTTCTCCGTCCCCTTTCATCTTTTTTTTTTTGCTTCTCGTTTCTTCTTTCCCCCGTCGACTCTGCCCCGTTTCGACCGTATACTTTTTACGACCGCCCCCGCGCGATCGCGTAGAGAGGAACTTTTTCGACTCTGGGAAATATTCTCGTTTTTTGAAACGCACGCCGGTTTCTTCTGTTTGTTCCCCGGACGAACGTCGATACCATCGGACCCCGTTATTCCCGTTTGACAATTCTTTGATAGCCCGCCCGACACGTGAATACCGATACTCGCTCCAGATTATTTCCGATCCGCGCCGTCGATGACCTTATTTCGCTGTATGTATTAAACGGCTTTAATCTATCGCCCATCGGATATGTATTATCTCTCCGCGATCGGCTACGCTCTGTTTGCGGGAGACATTGGATTAACTTTATTCCCGGACGGCTTTTTTTCCCTGTGATAACCGCGGCCCGGAATTTATCGAGCCCTTCCCGCCAATATACGATCCGTCCGAACGTCTGCGGGATGATTTAGCGGATTGCGTACCTTCGGTCGAAAAATAAGGGAAGTTCAATTTTTTTCAGATATAAAAATATGTCTCTTCAAAAAGTTAAACCACCGCCGGTGAAATGACACCGGTCTCATATTTATTATTTTATTATACCAAGTGTCCTAAAAATGTGCTTCCTTGAAAGAGGTGATTCCTGAGGTCATTGGAAGTCACCTTTTTAAGGACTTATTAACGAAATACACGGACCAATCAGAGCGCGACTACGTCGGAGGGGTTCGTCGCAGGGTCCACGTTTATCAGTAATAACTCCTTAACAAAGCTACGGAGAACGTTTTCGCAAAGGAAAAAGTGAGTTCAAATCACCTCAGAAATCGCCACAGCAAGTACATTTTTGGGACACAATATATTATTGCTCCTATGCGATTTTTTCAACATTTCCAAGTGTTATGTTTCAACTTCTTATAGGATCCTCGTCCCGTAACCGTATCCGGTGGCCAGGAGTTTTACATACACTTACCAGATAAGGTTCGTTATTCGTGCAATTAAGATCGCGTGTTCTCGATATTTTTGATTAAGCTGCAATTCCACTTCCGACCGCACCGCCTTGAGGAGGGCTCTTGCGCCTCCGCTGCGGCTGCCGCAGAATTCCGAGAGATAAGTTCGCCTCTCTCTCTCTCTCACCCGGTTCAGGATGTCGAGTCATGCATTTTCGTGGAGGAGAAGGAGAAGAAACTTCTTCAAAAGAAGAAGAAAAAGAGCCGGAACGGCGCACAGTGTTGCTATCAATGCTAATTAGACAAAACTCATAAGGGCGATGAAGATTGTAATTCCGTAAGCAATGATGATTGATTCATCTTTCGTTCAACATAAATAAATACATTTTATATAATACCTTTTATATTTTATATTTTATATATAATAATCATTAAATAGTGTGTACACGAAGGAATAAACATATCCATTTATTACAGCCACATTTTGTATTAGTAGTCGTAAAGAAGGTTTTGTCCAGCTAGCACCTTGAATCGCGGCAGTGTGCGGCAGAGGAAAAAAGGGGAAGAAGGATGGGGTGGAAGAGAGTGCCGGCGTCAGGCAGCCAGGGAGGGCGAGCCGCCCGCGAACTTTTGCAGATATTGAATATCTTGGACCATCAATCACTTCGGTGCGGCAATATCCGAAAGTATTGGCCCTATATTTGTTTCTATACCGAGGCTCGATGTATGGCTGGAGAGCGTCTTTCCGCCAGGCTGAGGGAATCGTCGGATTCAGACCCTGTTCGCGCTGCACTCGTTTAAAGCTTTACCCTTCCTGGCTGGGTTCCTTCTGACCCCCATCCTCAATACCCTAATTCTGCAAGTAAAAATCCCAAAGAATCATGAAAAAGACATTCGTTTCATATAAAAGAGTACATTTGCAGTTTTTAAAGACAATGTTACATTTACGCGGAAAGTAAGTAAGTAGTAAAATTGACTTTCGTACAGGCTCCAAGAATTCTTTCTACAGCTTTCTTGTATTTCTAACTATATCCAAGATATAACCCTTTCTACTTGAATGTTTGACTTCTCATTGACTCGTACTACTTGTAATTAGTAGTACAAGCATTCTAATGATAATTCTAGTATACCATATTTATGTTCATCTGTTTTAATTAAATTTCTAGTACACAGAGGTTCCACTGAAATGAAATAACGATTTTTGAAGGAAGTACATCTCTTCTCTACCGAGCTTAAAGCGTCCTCATCCATCTCCACAATATCTGTAGTCCATCCAACGAGACAAGAGAGTAAACGTAAATGCATGCTCGATATCCGCGGTTGCAGTTATTGGCTGCCACTCTCGATCCTCAGGGACGAATTCTAGAAAATATTCGGACACCCTTCAAAACTGATTAATTGTCAAAAAATTGAACCAAACGACCCGGTGTTTGTTTAAGCCGCTAGTATAAGGAATTTTAGAAAATAGAAATCCATGGGGACGTCCCACATCAATGATAACGCATGATTTCACGTGACGTGATAGCGATGTGTCTGCACCTTAACTCCCTCTCGTCTTGTTGTACGGACTATGGTCCGGTCTGCATCATCGAATCAAAAGTCGTTCGTACCGGAGAAACGAAAGGACCGTTTCCCCGTCAACTTACACTTTATAACTTTTTCCTCCGGCGCTTCTACTTATCGGAAGCAGACGGTCGCGCGTTGTCGCGGCGCTAAAAACTCGGGAGACTTTAATGTTCTTATAGCATCTCGCGCCACGCTCCATTGAAAATATCGTAATTTATCTGTCACCGAAGCAACCATTTGTTCTCCGCGTTTGTTTTCTTACGTTCTCCTTCTTTCGTCGAAGCTATTCCCGTCGTTTCCGCTCGTATCTTCTCCGGAGGTGTCTTCGTGCTTCTTGCTTGTTCTCTCGACGGCTCCTGTGCCGTCCTCGATTCCTCTCCGTTCGTTTACCCTGCTCTCGATTTTTATAACGATCTCGAAACGACGATCGACGAGATCGCAGGCGATGGGTCCGCGAGAATAAACCGGCGTCGAAATAGTCCACTCGTAACCGTGAGTCGCGACGCTGGCTCAGACGTATCCTCGTTCGGGATGTCCGCTTGTTTCATCGCTCGGACAATAAAGAAGCGTTGAATCGCGACGCCGTTTAGCGGTCTTAATACTCAAACTTTACGCAGGTGGCTCGACGAGAGACGAAGGTGTCGCTCGCGTTTCAAACGCGTTTTATCGACTGATAAAGAGCCCCCACGTTCACATCGGCTTCCGCGGTGTCTGATTTCAGAATAATACGGTGGAATTTGTATAAGAATACAATACAAAACCAAGCATAAAATCACCAACTTTAAATTTCTGGAATTTATTAAAAATCGATCTTCCAGTCAAAAATCCCGAAAAAATTCACAGTCGTGTGTGCCATCAGGTAACACATTCATGAATTTTTTCGTAATTTTTTGTTAAGTAGAACAGATGAAATAAATTATAAATGAACCCTTACAAAGGGTTTCCTTTGGGAGCTCAATTTGGTTTAAGGGCGCGTTCGACCAGCTTATACCCGGCTACACCCTTTGCTCCTTCTTTCAGGAAATTAAAGCCGTTCTAATCGCTGTAACCGTGCCACAAATCGTAGTGCAAGGGGTTAATATTTTTTCGCAAATGGTCGTGCGCTTACAGAAATTTCGTCCACCGTATAAGGGACTTCTACACCCTCTCTGCCTTCCCAGGAGCACCCAACGCCCTCCATTTCCGTCGACAGATCGTGGCAAAGTGGTTCGCGTGTAGACACTGCGCCGCTCTCTCGATAGGGAGTCGGATCTCTCAAGATGGTGCACCTTGGCACTTTGCTGTACGAGACTTTTTTCTCCTCTCCCGCTCGCCATGGCTGCTCTACCGTTCGAGGAGACATATACGCCAACCTGTTTCTTTCTGCAGCAACTGTTAGCTCCGTGTCCTTGTTCCTTTCACGAGCGAGCAGCAGCAGCAGCAGTAGCAGCAGCGCGTCGTCGCGATGGAAAAAACGGCTGCGAGGCGGAAGAGAAATTGCGGCCGGGGACGCGCGGAGGGTAGCTTCGCCTGAATGTTCCAAGTTTCTTTATTAGATCGGGGGTGTCCATCCGTCGGAAGTGGACCAAAATATCCCTGGCTCTCTCCGGAGCCTCGTGTAAGTGGCGAGCTCCGTCCCGGAAACGCCAACCCCCCGGACGACGAGTGTTACGTTTGCATGCCGTGTTTATACCGGGATGCAGAATCTGGAGTGGCTTGGGTGGGCAAGGGCGTCCCCAGGAAACGTAATATGGACTAAAGATGAAATCTTTGAAGAAGTTTCATAGGTTTCTATATCCTGGAGGCAGAGCCGAGGGACGCGACGGCTCTCCTTCCTCGTCAAATATTGTTCTGTATCGAGCGTTCGCAGTCGAGCGGTGACCCAATATCTCTCTCGCTCTGCCCCCGTGCCGATGGGATCGCGGACGCCCCTAACATTTTCGATGCAGACACATTCCGGCAACGTGACGCGCCGATAAAATACCGGAGAATACCATCCCTACCAGCATCTTCGAATATTAAGCACCGCACCGGAAAAAGAAGCTTCCGGTCCGCCTGCAGAGATATGCGAGGCATCCGTGTTACGTAGATAGACTTTAGACCCTTTCTCTGTGATAGGTGTCGGAACAAAGGGCCTGCTCAAAAATTAAAGCAGCCTCGTTCTCATCTTGAACGCTCACATGGCCCAGGTGACGTAATGTGTTTCGGTATTTGTGTGTTTCCAAGCTTACATAAATTCAAGACGACGTCGCTTCACCTCTCTTTATTCTGACGCGTGTTCTCTCCGTCACTGCAGATTTGGGAACAAAATCAAAACAAAGTTTGGAACGCAGAGAGTTCGGAAGTAATTACAACGATCCCAAAAAGATTGACCCGAACCGAACTAAAGCCGTTGCATATTTTCGGGGACACGTTCTCCTGTCGTATGAATGGACGTAATTGAGTATATCCTTTATACGGTTGACTTTGTCAAAAGCGAGGGAGAATCGGCGTGTTTTCTTTGGCGATATCGGCTCCAGGGAAAGCCCCGAACTCGACACGCGCGCAGCCTTTTCTCTTCCCCGATATTTATTTTACCGTAATTCTCTTTTCCCCTCTGCGCCGGTGCACGTGTCTCATCCAATCTCGCGTATATAAGAGGAAATATTTTCCTGTGTTTGGAGAAGTTTAAAGCCACATTATTCTAAAGATCGGAAAAGTACCATTCCTATGCTAACAAGAGCTTCTTCAATTATACTTTGTCCCGGGCCTTCGCGAATTGTTATTTGTCCTCCTCCGTACACCGTTCCTGCTTCCCCTCTACTAACGCTTTGCATAATCTAATTTCGCCTCCTTACCGGTTTCGACCGTTTACCTTTATTATAATTAGTTTATTTCCGGCGGCGGTGTTTACGGGGATATCCGAGTGGCATCGGACTGCTTATTATTACCGCATTAGATTAACGCCGTCGTTTACTGCCTCGTTTTTCAATCTCCAATTCTGGACAATTGTAACACAACAGTACAATAATAATGAATAATGATAAAAGGTTTCTGGATGGAATCTTGAAGAAAGTTCTAATCACTGAAATCGTAGAAAATAAATCGTAGGGCAAGGAGTTAATTTACATCAATTTAACCTTTCAGTCGCGTACCATTTACCCAGACTGATCCCAGATCTTCCTAAAATTGTCTAAATTAAGACTCTCTCAGAATGTTCCAAAGAAGCTAACAAAATTTTGTCATCGGCGACCCCAGGATACCATCGCAGGGTGAACGCATTTGAAAGTGCCACGAATGCAAATGCGCACCGTTTTCACAAGCCACCGTGGAAGATTTCGAATTCCCGCGAACATCCACGGTGTTCATAGACAAACAGACATATATCTGGCATTGCTGAAATTGTGCTGGCAATTTCGCTCGAGCCTTGTGTATGAAACTGTCGATCGAACGCGATGCCGTGTGAGAAATGATACCTGGAAGTGTTCACCCACGTGTACGCACACACTACGCTCATTCTTTTCGTCGCCTATAAAGTCATGACGTTCCAACTGCACGCTGGGACGCTGGAATATACGGTTCTTTTATGGGGGTTTTTATCGCTGTGTAAACTATGCGATATCCTCCCATATCCGTTTCCGCTTTTACGGATGGCCCCGACCTTTTATCCCTCGTAGAATCGAGTTAGCTTTTCCGGCGAAGATGAATTCTGATAAATCGTTCGATTCGTTCGAGATCGTTAAAGAACATTCAGCTCTTGATTATATCCCCGTGACTCCGCCAGCCTACATTTCCACCTTCTCCGGCGTCGCATGAACTCGATTCTAATATTCTTCGCCACATCACTTGGAACTGAGGATCCTTATGACAGGTTAGAAGTTTTCTTATTTTTTGTTCCCTAATGTTCTTAACCCTTGTCTAGCGTACTGGGGTCTCTAAGGAACCCAACATTTCTGTAACTTTTGCTTCTTTAACTCCTTCATTGTTTCGTGTTAAAGGTATCTGAGAAAATTCATAAAAAATGTTACAGATCCATAATGTAGAATATTTCCAAAAAGCGTACATATATTTTACTAAAAGCAGGGTTGCATCCGAAAAAGTCAACGTTCTCATCATATTTATGCGACGTGGATTAATTTTTTGCTACCAATTTCGCGAGGTAGAAATATATTAATTAAACGCGTAAATTCGATTAAACTTTCACGGTTGCTAGTCGACCATCCAGCATGTCGAACGCGAGTAGGGCTCGCGAATCGAATTTCTATTGACGGATTCGGTAAAAGTACATGTCGATGCCAGCGCGATCGCGGTGTAACCGTCGATAATTGGTCAATTGACTACCGGAATGCCAATTACGGTTGCGGCCGGGGGTAGATCGCGGTTTTACGACTTTTGCCGTGGCGTCGGCGTAGAAACCGGCCGATTAAATTGACCGTAGAAACGGATAGATCAAGCTGAATATTCCCCGGCGTGTCGCTCCTGGAAATGAAGTTCGAGTCACGGGATGAAGTCAGCGGGGGATGCTCTCGCGCACCCTTATTCCACCCTCGACGCTTCTGCGGCTAACAGTTGCCGCGAACTTTGATAATCTATATCGCTTACAGGCCGTGTCCCGACATCCGGGCCACCTCGACAGAAAAGTTCGAAATTCGGCGGCCGGCTTTCTTCCTTCCCAGTTCTTCGTCCCCCCTCTTCACGGAAATCAGCTGCAATTGCAATCCGCCGCAAGTTTGACGCGCCATTTTTCCTGATTCCACGCTGCACTACATCCAAAAGGTACGGTCACTTTTCTACTTAATTTATCTGCGAATTAAAATGCTGCTTACGTTCCTTAGGGTAAAAATTTATTTCAGGATCACAATAATGTCTCCATGTTTGTGAAATTTATCGACAGATTTGTGAAACTTTTATCGACGCATTCGTGACATTTTCCTGATTGGAATGAGACCAAACAAGACGTAGTTTAATTCACGATTTAGTACAACTTTGATTATCCGAACTGATGATAGAAACTTCAGTATTTGTAAGTAACGCCTACAAAATTGAACTAGTAGTTCAATGATGTTGGAATATTATTTTAGAAATATTGTGGAAGAGAATAGAAATGATAATATATAGAAGAGAATAGAATACTCTTGACGAATTCGTATTTATAGTATGTTTTATCCACAGAGGTACGTCGTTTCTCCTGATCTGTTAACATACGGTTACTTTCTCCGACATTTATTTGCCTCGTGTAGTATCGTCGCGATCTCTTTTCGTCAGTACAATCCGATATAAGAGAGCGGCTCTTAAAAAGGCGCATCCTCGAGGTATCTTAACGTTCTTGCCTTTACGCATTTGATCAAGTGTGCATCGGTTCCGTGATTTTTCCTCTCGAAGAAATATCGTAACCGATGCAACGGGCCACTCGAACACGAGCCGGCTCGGTTTCAAACATTCGTGAACCGCTTTCACGTGCCTGCTTGCCTGCCTGCTGGCTTCCGTCTGATTTCTGAACTCTTCTCCCGATATTTCCGGTTGGGGCTCGTTACCATTATTATTCGATACATGACTCGGCCTCGGAATAATGCAATACCACTCTCGGGAGCCCAACTAGTTTGACGTGTTCGATTTTGTTTCGTTTTTGTAACATTCTGCCAATGTGTACACCATTCTCTCCGTTCTCCAAACTTCTACAAGTTAAATAGCCAATACACGAGTATCAATTAGCGGGATCGCTATGCGAAATAAAAATTGTTGAGATCAATTCGGAAAATCCGAAGTTAAATAGAAATGTATTTTCTATAGAAAATTATGTAACTTTCTCTCCCATTAAACACTTTTCTCTATGTTTCTTACGATACGTGATATTTTCTCACCTCGCCGGAAAAATACGATTTGCTTCAACATCTTCCCTCGCAAAGGAAACATCCGTGAACATGTCGGCGGCTTTTGTTCATGTAATGATATTTCCGAAGCGTATTTCATACACAAAGACCTCCAAAAAACAATTCCGTATGATTCTATCTTAAAAGTCCGAATTTTGAAGAAAGTGTGAATTTAACTGAGAACATAATACTATAACTAGTGTCAATATTTTTTTCAAGGTATGTAACCTACGCATACAAATTCTCATGAAAAAATTGTATTTAACATATTTTTTAAAAATTAGTTTAGAATACAAGATTAGTCATTGAAAGACGGACAAATTGGATTTTGAAATTTTCGTCTGGACCTAATAGTTTCGGAGATGTTCAATAAGATACATTTTGCAACCCCAACTTCGAGGGCTAATTTCACCCTGTTAACATGAATTCTGGCTCCGCCGTCGAAATCTAACTTCATAGAGAACTTGATGCCAAATTAGAATGTCGGCTATAATAGAATTACATATTGATCTGAAATTTTAAATGGAATGATATTGCACGCACTCCTCATATAGTATCACTTTTAAAACAGACTTCAATCAAATTTTGTTCGAAGCGGTATTATATGAGCGGTTGCCGTCGATGTAACTTTTTATCTGCGACGAGCAGGGAATGCGCGTGCGCCGTGATAAGGGCGTGATAATGAATGGAAACTCGATTTTAATTTAGCTTCGATGCCAGTTCACCGGGCACGTCGTTTCAACATATTTATGCAGGTCAGCGTCAGCTGCGAGCCCACTGGCACACGGTGAAAAATATCCTCGATAAAGTACCGCGGCTTAGCACGCTCGGAAATAATTGTAGCCTGTAGTGCGCGAGCCTCTCGATGTGCCTTTATCCGTATTTCCGTCCGGGATATTACCAACTATTATCGCTTTATTAATCGCTTTCTCTGTCTTTCTCACCCCCAGCAATCTCTTGTAACGTTAAACCGCGTGTAATATGTAACGGCGGCCGGAAGCAAGCGGTTTCGTAGTTACAAATCGACTGCGCCGCTTTATGCAAGTAGGCGTTTCTTTAAACGCCACATTTTTACGTAATCACTAGGAGTCAAACAGAAATTTCATATGCTTCCCTTAATAATTCTGATAAGCTGAAATTGATATTCTCAAATTCCATTAGTCTACCAAATTGTTTGCGAAAACCACCCCCGAGAAGTAAATCATTTTTCTCAACCCTTAATAACCGATTTAAAATTCCGGAGAAGTATCCCAAATAAAGCTAGATCCTACCTTTAACTTTGCTTTCGTTTCACCCAAATATCTCCAGTAACAACTCAGAAAACAAACGGTAAATTTCAGGTTTTTCACTCCCATACTACCCTTAAACGAAGAGGCAAAGATCTTAAATTTCATTCAATAGTGTTTTCGACAAAGAACATTGTGTAGCACACAAAAAATAATAAAAACTGTTCCCTGTTACCTTTGACCGTCGGAACTTAAGCGACCGTCCATGGCTCGCGAGGAGCAAAGAGCTTGTACCGATTTTCCTTATTCCCGTCCGTATTCCTTCGGGATGTGTGCTCTGGAGTCAGTTTGGTCGCTGTCCCTCCAATCCCGCGGTTCGTGCCTAGTCGACGAAGAGGAACACACATGCCAGGAATGGGTCTGGCGTTCTCGACGTGTGCGGACAACAAAATAAGCGAATAATACGCGGCTACATACCGAAAGAACGGAATTATACTTGCGGGAGGGGGCGGCAGGGCCGCGCCCGTCCGTGCATGTAGATGTGAAATAAGGACAGGGGCGAGGGTGGATCGTGAGCGATTGTTCGAAAATGGCAGAGCGGTGGTGAATGGGGCCCTGGTGCGCGGGGGCCAAATACTGGCCGTTCGCCAAATAAACTCGATCAAAGGCGAGTGTATATAATGTCGCACGGGGCCGCGCGCGCACACACACGCTTGCCCACCGTGCGACACGGCCGTATATCAGCTGGCCTGGGCTAGGTGCGACCATTAAAATTAAATATTACCGGGCTTTTTGGATCAGGCACGCGTCGCCGGGCCGCGCGATCCTTCACAAGAAAATTCGAGCATTCGAAGGAGAGTCCGAAACGAAATTGAAAGAGGGGCGGGAAGAGGAGGGCGCGAAATTAATGCGTGCCGAACCAATTAACATACCCCCCACCCTCCTTAGTTACCGGCGCCGTTATTACGCAAGAAATTTAATCACAATTTAATCACGAACGCCGCCGCGTAACCATTGCTCGTTGAATTCTCGTCGCTTTTCCGGCTGCCTTGACTTTCTGCCGTCTCGAGCGTTACCTCTACTAGGAACACGCAAAATTAACGAATCCCCCCGTAATTGCGAATTAATTTGCCCGCGTAGAAGCTCGCAAAGAATCTACTGAACGTGGCCCGCAGTCGCTCTGGCACCGTCGCGTCCGCGCCGCGTTGAAAGGCTCGAAAGAGCAGCCAATAAACGAGAATTCTTGCGCCCCCTCTCGCCGGAGAGTATGGCTGGCGATCGCGTCGCAAAAATAACTTCCCAGCGGAGAACACCTCCCGCGCGATGTAAGCGGAAACGATAACCTCGCGAGCGACCATTATTATTTCGCGCAAATTGCCGCCGTCGACCGAGTGTGACGGCAATTTCTTTTCTTATCGGTTAATTAGCACGCTGATAAATCGAGGCGGGGGCGCTTTTCCTAATTTCAGGATTTATTCAGCTTCGTACCACCGGTCTTGAAACGCGTGAAAAAGATCTGGAGAAGCGCGCCTTTTGTTCCCAATTATTCTTTAATGAAACTTTGCTCTGATTAGAATGAGACCAAACAAGACTTAACGGATGACTTAATAAATATTCTACGCACTGTTTTTAAACGCGAGAGAATTTTGTAAAGTGACGAAGGTGACGAGGGATTTATACCCTCTAAAACCTCGACGATGACTTAGCTAACGCGCGATAGGGGATTCAGGGGATTCATGCGGACTCGACGCGAAACCTCTTCCGATGGGAGACACACACTTCAGCCAAGATCTTAGGAACAATCGCCGATGATTTCCTCGATACATGCAGTAAACGAACAAATGTTAGCGTGGCAATTTGAATAGGTGGACGCGGGGGGGGGGAGGGGCCGGTTGTAAATTCCGTCGATTGAACGTAAAGAACGAGTGCAAAGCGCGTACAGCGCAATTCCGGCCTCGACGGATTTATTGGCTCGTCGTTCAAGCAATTCCATCGTTCATGCGTCTGTATTTATGGCAAAGCCTGTCGCGCGACTAACGTTCCTTATCGTTGAGAACCTGCGATATACTCGACGTCTTGCATCTTTGACAATCTTGTTTCCTCTGTATGAAACTCCCATTTTTTCCAAGTATATTTTATAAGGGTTAAAAAAATATATGTAGGCAGGAGGCTAGCCCACAAAATCGAGTGCTTAGGAAATGTAGTATTATATTACGTTGTAAAGTAAGTCCCTGCGTTCATGACTCTGTGGAAATCCACCCACGTATACCCAGGAGGGATCGTGTTACGCAGTTATTTGCTTTTTGACGTGAAAAAGTCGCTGGAAACGATGAAAATTCCATAATCAACCAGAAACTGTATATATTGTTCTCCTTAACAAGAAATATTGCGATAAAGATAGAAAAATAATACGAAAGGAGTAGCTGAAAACGATAAAAATTGTGCAATCAACTAGAAAATGTATATTCTTCCTCTTCAGAAGAAACATTGCGAGAGAGATACAAAACTAAATTGCGAATCTTCAGGTCGATATCCAAAAAGTATTTCGGCCCTAAATTTCTGTCTAAAACTCCGTGAAAAGAAATAGTACTTCTCCCATATATCATTTACTTTCTGCTGAGATTTTTGTCTGTTAAGCTGCAGGTATAATTCCACGAAAAAATTATACAAATTCAGACGCCTGTAAGAACATCAGAAAATTTTTTCCCAGAGAATTACGAACAACTGAATCCAATATATTCGCCAATGCATTCCGATTTGTACAGAAAACGAAACCATGCAAAAATCCGCAGGGTTCGGAAATCCGTAGTGAAAACAAGTTTCAAATGTTTGAGCCTTTCGAAAAAAAAAAGTACTGGCGAGCGGTTAATTAGTTTAAGGGGGATGTCCACCGGCGGGCGAGGTTTCGAAACGCGGGGAAAAGTTGGAGAGCATGATTGTCGACACCCGTCAGCGTTGGATTATACATATTTTTTTTAACTGGAACACGAATAGTCGTTTGTTCCGGACGAGAAACGAGCGGAACAGCCTAGACCGGGGTATTACGCGCGCTCGATGAATGTTGGATAGAGCCCCGGTGGATAGAGAGCGGTGGCTAGGATGGGACAGAGCCGGAATAGGATAAGCGAACACGGGGAATACGATTGAACGACGATATCTAGTATGATTCCAGAATGGCCCCTCCATTTCGCCCCGGTCAGCTCGCCTCTCCGCGCCAACGTCCCCTGATAGTATATACGCGACTAGCATTACCTTCAAATACGGAGAGAGAAAAGCATCCTTGCGGATAGAAATAAGATTGACCGATCCCCCCCCCACCCTCATCTCGCTACCCGGTTTCGCAGAAGGCCGAGTCCACATGCGATTGAATCGCGAAACGTATCCGTCAAAAAGACCCCCGAAATTCATCATTCGGCCGCGTGCATTCGCCAGCCTGCATTGCAGTGGATGGCACGTTCACGGGCCATTTCACGATCGTATTGAAATTTCGGACATGCGAGCCCCGGATAAGTCGTGTTTCTTAAAGCCGTTGATACTCGAATGCCGGGAGAGATGCGACCGTTTCAGTGATAAAACGAGGGATCGGAATAAAATGTACGCGATCCGACGGAATAATCGTACGGGTCTCAGAGGTGAGTGAAAAATGTGTGGCCGGTTTTCCGGGACTTTGGTGAACGGTCAGAAAATGTGGAATAAATTGCCGGTGTTCTGTAACCCTTTGTAACCCCCACTGTATCTTCTGAGGCACCGCGAAGAATTACTGTCCTATCGATCAAAACAATTCTTACATAGCGAAACCTAATATATTAAGGGTTGCAGTTATATCCAGTCGTATTTCAAAGATTGTACGCTGTCTATTTAAATCATAATTACATCTTGTAACATTGTAATACTTGCTTGAATCCTTCGAATCTGTTCACTGTTTTAAATTGCACCTGCTCATTTGTGTCTTAAATACATAAAATCCGCAGTCTAATTATTAGGTGTCGCAGAAGATTAAAGAATATCGGCACACTATTCGTCCAGTCGGAATCCTGTTTATGATAACCTTATGGAAGGATGACCTCTCTCGAGGGAAGTCGTCCGGGCGTATATTTTGCCCCGACGCGACGAAGGAAATGAATAACTGGGTCTCGATCTCAAGGCGTTCACCTTGCGACGTACTGTTTCAAGTATTGGCCGAGGAGCGGAATAGGAATGGGTTGATACGGTCCGCGAAGATTTGTTGGATATAGGTAGGACGACTGAATAACGGCAATGTAAGTTTCCTCGTTCCGACTGGAAAAATATTATTCGGCGGATAAGTCTTTTATCGTTCTCTGAAAAATTCCTAGGCGACCATCCTCCGCCGAGATTCGATTGTCTCTCTTCCTCTCTCCCTCTCTCTCTCTCTCTCCATCCCCTGTTCGAGAGAAGGGAGTGAGAGCTATACGACGGAATAGGTGGGAGAAAAAGCGAGGCAATTTAAGGGGGTGGAAAGGAGGGAGGGGCGGGGCATGAAATACGATGGACGAGCACGAGCTGTAAGAGCACTTCCTTCGTGGACCTATGAAAACATAGTTTTCTCGGCGCTACTACCCGCTAGCACACACACGCGCGCGTACGCCTCTTGTGTACGATGTACGAGATATCCATTAATATCGCCACAACCTGCACGTTTACTTTAATACCTCGCCACGGGGGCGTTCTGACTCACTTAATGTTATTTCTATTGAGACATCGCGCGAGGGAATGTTAGGTATGAGGAGAAGAGAGGCGGAGCAACGAATCCGGTAACCGACAGTACCAAATATTCGGACCCTTCGCTTTGGGATATCTCCATTAGCCCTGGAACGCTTCTGTTGTGCTTTCCGACTTTATTATTTGGAAGAGGAAGCATCATTTGGTTCAGAATAACAGTTCTTCACCGCTTGAAAACGATCAGAAATACTTTCCTTAATCCTTCTGATAATAACCGGGTACTACTTTCAATTTCTTTTTACAGCTTTTCTAAGCATTGGTAAATAGCTTGTTCAGTGTTGGTAAACAGCAATGCTCTTAGGCTATCACAGATTAATTCGACGTATAAAAATATATATTAAAAAATTAAAAAAGTAAAAAGTTTTGCTTACTGACATCAAGGGCCAGGAAAGAATTGAAGATTAAATACTTTCTTTACACAGCTTGAGGAAGTATGTAATTATGCAAAGCATTTATTCAATTAGGGGCCTCGTCCACGACTTGGACTCTTGGACTGATGACTGGTCCAGAAATGGGCTCAAATGAAGCGATATTTTATTTCGAAAAAACTGCATCCCCGTAAAAACCCGTTCTTATCGATCCCCAGAAGACTGCTGTCTCCGTTTAGCACTTAATCTACGTCATCGGTCCGTATAAGTCAGCTTCCTTTAAAGGGAGGGCAAAGCCAATCCCCTGGGAAGGTATCCTTCGATAGTCAAACAAATTTTCATAAGGCAGAAATGATCGGTTAGTTCAATCTGGCGTCTCGTCTCGTCTCGGCTCGCAGTGCCGTGAGCGGCGCGGAGACGGGGGATGGAGAACGGCGCCGTGAAAGAGGGAGGCTAGGGGCCCAGAGAGATCCGATAAACCTCTTGCAATAGCACGAAGGCAGCGACAACAAGCTGATATCTACGGATTACGGACACACCGTATATACTTTATCCGTGCTTCCTATATACTTATACGTATTCACGGCCGTAGGAACGTGCTGCGCGAGCACACGCTGCCGCGAATATACATACACCTACTTATTGTCAGACGTACACTACCGTCCATAAGTAAACACCCAACAGATTCAAACAAATTAACACTAAACCTACTCCTCGGTCAAAATGACTGGTTACAAACTTTTCTTTTTGCAGTTATTGAAATTATATGGTGACGTCAACAGTGGACCAGATCTTGGGAAGAGGAGAATGGAAGGAACCTATGTGACAAGTTTGGTACGTTAGAGCATTTGGTAAGGGACAGTAGAAAGCACAGTAAAAGCTCCTTCGTTGTCCAAAGGCCGGGGGTTTCAGCGGACAACGACCGTGCCCGGACGCTATTTTTGATTTATGACTGCGTCTTTAGTGAAACGGCTAATTATAATATATAATAAATAATAAAGAGTTGCAATAAGTATAGTTTTGTAGATACTGAGATAGTAGAAAGAGGAAACACACACAATGAAAATGGGAAAGACACGGCGAGACGTCGCGAGGTATTTCGGCGGTGTCCGGGGGGGATGTAAGTGTCCAGATACTTTTGGAGGATAGTGTAGGTCTGCAGCCCGGCGCACACAGGTCTGCGATTCTCTTTCGTATCCTGTATCTTTAGCCAAGACGGGCCGGGTAAGCGGGGCAGACGGGAAAGAAGGAAGAGAACGTCGAGGAGTTATGAGACGACGGCCATCTTTAGGTATCCTTCCTTCCTATCCCGCTTCCTTCCTTCCTCCTTTTCTTACGGTCGTCCAAAGAAGCCTCGGGGCTTCCAAGAGAAAACGAGGTCGTACCCACGGAGTCCTTGCGCCATAACATTCTCTATCGTTGAGAGCCATACATCATCATCGTGTTCAACGAGAACCGGGCACCTCTAAGTGCCTCGAATCGACCTTCGTGCCTCGGTCCTTTTATGCTGGATTCATCCTAGCTTTATCGCGGACCTCGGCTCATCCTCGGCTCCTTTCCCGACACCCCCACCGGCCCCGCGTAGAAGACCACACCTTACTATACTCACCTTCACCTGTGAAAAGAGTCTCCACGGTGCGGTACTTTCTCGTTCCCGGATTTTCGGCGCTCGGTGCACCGATGCGTTTACGCGGCCTCTTCCGAGATCCTACGGAGACCCTCATGAATCGTAACTTCGGATTTACGCGCGATCACCGGGTCTCGAGGGCAACCAGCCATAATTGCGTCATACGAATTCGGAGATCCGCTGAGCCGATAGAATGGCTTCGTTAGCACAGTAATGTCGCAATACTGTCTCTTCTTTGATTAGCGTATCGGCGAGACAATACCAATTCGATGACGAAACTTCGTTGTTCCGAATGATTTTCTTATGACACGTTCATCCGCGACATTTTTATGATTAAAATGATACCAAACTGTGTCGAGTTATGTCGAACGTCCGGAATACGTTGGTGAAAGTTTCACAGATAAATAATTAAAACCAATACATTTTTTGATTCATTGGATTTATACTTACTTCCTAAACTTTTTCGAGATACATATTTATAAAAAGACTCACCGGCTCATTTAATGTCCTCGAAATTGTGCGTATAGCTTCTGTGGAAATAAATTAGTCGACAGTTCGTGCGAAAATATTTATTTCACGCGAAACACATTTTTCCTGGTTTCCAGGCGCCTCGCAATCGGCCTATCGCAATAATGGTTCGTAATAATAATGACTGGCGTCGCGAGCTGGTGGAGCAGTCGAATAATTTGAACGGAAGGGATTTGTAATAAATGATGGTGACGAGTGGGAGCAATTTCTTCCGTGTCAGTTAGCACGTCGGTCCCAGGTTGATCCGGAATCATCGGCCAGAGGGGGGAATCGGTAAGTGGGAACAGTTTTATCGTAGTTATTTATCTCTTAGATAGATTAGGATCGCGGGGGGAGGGGGGGGAATCCTGTTTGATAGATAAGGGCGGCGGATTAGAGGGTGCGTTCATCGTTCGACAGGTCGCAGGGTGCACGCAACCCGATTGGTGCACACTAATTATACGGGCCAGCGTAATTCGATTACCGTAATCGCATCGTGGCCTGGTAATTGAACGGCTAATTAGATTAATTTAAAATTTCGCTAATTTGACCGGTTCAATTAGTAGATTACACTCGCGTTCGTACAATTTGGCTACGGTTACCGAAGAAATGCTCGAAGTACGAGGTGTGAAACATTATTGGCCATTAGCTTTATTCATTTGCAGCATTTGCATACCGTAGTTATGTTCCAATTTGAATGGATTTTCAAATAGCTTTTGTAATACTTCCTGTCTATCGTCAGAAATTTTTTTTTTTAATTTTACCTTTAGAAGTAACAATTAAGAAGACCGTACAAATATCAATGTGTGTTAGTTTTATGTGATTAAAGCAACAATTTCAATTTTTAATTAAGTGAATTCAATTTCTCGCAAAACTGTGAATTCATTGTTAATTTGTATCTAAATATTCGCTGTTTCTAAGTCACAGCATTTTATTTACATTCAGAAGTTAGGACACTAGTCGCTCGACCATAACAATTTCGTTCAAGGACCCGAATTAGCCAGATGGTCTGCAATTAGAGCAGAAAACAGGTTGTTCTCTGGAACGAAATCGAAATTGGCTTCGCTGATTAGGCGTCATCCCGCAGCGTGAAAGAAGCGGGCGCAAAGGAAGATGACGGTTTTTGCGGACATGTTCGTTAGCTTTCTCAGCAATTAAACTGTCTCGACGTTAGCCAGCGAGGATGTTGGCATAGGTACACGGTGCCGGGTCATCGCAACGATAAGAAATCGGTGGCGAAGAGGACGGCGAGGGCCGGAAACGGCGGGAAAATTCAATTCTGTCTCTGCGCCGCGTCGTCGCGGGGAAAGTGCGGCGTAAGGAGGACGTGCCAGTCCTGCGAGTAATTGACGCTGATTAAAATTCCATGGAGAAGAGCCACCCTTCCTTTCTCGGTAACGTACGTGTTAAAATGGAAATGCCAATTCCCGACCTCTCGGCCACTCCGGCCGGAACACGATTATGTCACCGGCTCCTCTATGAAATGTTTGGATTCCGTCCGTTCGACCGCACATTCTTGTTTGCGGCTGCCGAGCGGAGATTTACGGCTGAGCTAGCTTCCTAATTGGCTTTTAATGGGTCTTGGGAATTCTTTCAGGTTCTGTAGGCACGCGGCGGTCTCCATGGCTCAATTATTGCTGTACCTATGGGGTCCTAAATACAAACAGCGTATGATACGAGTTGGCTACTAGAAAGTTAAAACTTGGATGGATCGTTTGTAAGTCCCGTCACTCGAGGGTTGAGATCTGCAATCTATAAATTGCACAACTTTTTAGTTCTTTTCTTATATTTTTCATTTTCCATGCAGTGATCTATTTATATTTCTAATTTTCTTCAGAAGACTGCACATTAGATTTTCCTTTCACCGCCTTTAGTTCGATCCACCACTTTAATTCCCCCAAATCGAACAGTTTTATATGGACGATATATTTGAGTTGACGTATATGTTACTAAAATCAGCAACGTGTAAATATCGCAGTGCTTCTAACGAACACACCGCTGCGTCTCAGGGCTGGATAGATTAAAATCTCGTTAGATGGTTCAAATGAATGAAAGGAGAAGCCTCGGTATTTAATCTGCGCTCAAAGGGCCCGTTCAATTCCTCTGTCTTTGCGGACACTTCAAAGATAATGTCTCGAACGGCGTTATTGAAAACAGTAAATTTGCAAGGTGTTGTAATATTGAACAATATCACGGTATCCATCGTACCCAGGCGCGGTGTTCTGTCTGAAAGCCGATCTCGGTGCGGCCACGGACGATGTGTATTGCGATTAATATCGCACGCGGTTAAACACTGAGGAATCCGGCGTGTGCCGAGTGCTTTTGTGCACCTGTATTAATCAGCAGCGCAGAGGACCGCGTAACTAGCAATAACATACGCCTCCTGGAACTGAAGCATACCGGCGCTAATGAACTCGGTTAATTGTGCCGGGGTCGGGCCACGGTTTTCCATATTACAAAACCCTTATTAATCGTAACTTGTTCCCGATGACCGGTTAACCGGCTGTTTAACGCAGTCGAATAAAAACCAACCGATTCCTATTGTCATAGCGTTCGACCGTTGATATCAATTAGTTCCGACGCTGATTCGACGCGTTATCATCGGATACCGTCGTAACAATACTTCTCGCTTGTCCCGGCGTCGATTGTCACCGCCGATTCCTGTAATCGTCAATGGTATCGCGTTTCGAGCACTTACTTGAAGCCCCGCGCGGCTCACGGCAGAACCCACGATCGATCCGGTGTCTGGTGACTGACACAATTGACAATTGACGCGGAGACGCCTCAAAGAAACTGCCTGACAGATTGGCTTGCATTGCTTCCCATTGGACCGCGGAGTTGCCTGCGGGACTCGCTCTTATGCAGATTAACCGGTTCCCGGTATTATTTTCTCCTACAATGGTTGGAACTTTGCCTTTAGCAATTGCCTCGTACAGATAGAAAATTTGTTAAGTTAACCACTTGGCTGTGTAGCTCGATTTTCAAATGCCTTTGTTCGTCTTCGCTTTACATTGTCTTCGACCGCAAATATTCTAAAATGTCAAAACGAATGCGTTCGAGTTTTCACAACAATTTGAACATTAATTAATTTGGCGAAACATTCGCGACACAGCCGAACCGAATAGAGCCGAATGAACGAGCAGATCGTGGCAATTACGTCGGCCGCGTCGGAAATCCGCGCTTGTCAGCGCGGTGACTTTCTTATTCGAGTTTTGGCCGCCGCGCCGGGGGAACTTAGCCGGCGTTGTCGGGTATATGCATAGATAACAAGTGCATTATGCCACATAAAATCCGGGATGCATAATGTATCCGGGTGTATCTGTGTCAGCTACCGGCACGTAAACTTATCCGCGCGTGTTCACACATAGCCTCGGTTTGTTGTACGCCACCCTGAAGCCCACCCCCTCTCTCCTTCCCAACCCCCGTTGGCAAGTCTGCATACATTTACGATATACGTGTGTACACAGGCCTCGGCGGTGGAACCATCCACCCTCCAGCCGAGATATAATACATAGTCGCTCTTTTACCAGTCTTACCTCGCCTTATTTTCGTGGAAGTATCGTCTCCTCTTTCGCTTCCTCCTCCTCCTCCTCCTCCTCCTCCTCATCCTCCTCTTCTTCTTCTTCTTCTGCTTTCTCCCCCTTTTTCCTCCTCTTCGTTTCGCCCGACAGATTACCCGGCTTTCGAAAGTACGTCGTACATAAAATATGATGTTCAAAAAATAGATGGTCCTTTATCCACCGTGTAGAAGGATTTTCGTATCAGTGCTCCTATTTCCCCGGGCAGGATTTACTGTTTATTACGATTACCGGGACGTACGTACGAATACAAAGAGCTGCGCGAAAAGATGGATTTACTGCGAGTACGCGTATCCACCGAGCACCCCCGCAACACAGGATATCCGAAGCAGACTACTCTCCCCTTGTCGGGATCGGTCCGCTTAATTCGTTTGAGCCGGTTAATTCGTTTCGCTGCTGCGAATCGGCACGGTATCGGCGAATTGTACTGTTTGTTACCCGGATTCCGAATAATTTATTTCACCCGTGGCTAGGATAGCTCTCTCTGTCAACCTTAATTTCTAGCTCTGCTTATTATCACCGCATACTGTTTCGTCGCGAATCCCATCTTGCTGCGGACCTGTTCAAATGATGGAACCTGTGATTCCATGTACTAACTGATTCGATGTATTAACAATGTCGTTAATATATTGGGCATTGTAAGTGAAGATATCTACCTCGAGTACTCTAACTCCATCTGTCCCATTTGTTATCAAAAAACTAGATTACATTAAGCAATAAATTGAAACTATTACTCCTAATTTTTATTTTGAGTGCTCAGATAGTTTCTGGATTTTTCAATAATTTCGTTACTGCATTTCAAACTTGTAGGTACTTTTAAGCGTGAGCTTAAAATTATTAGAGCCATCGTTCTTCATTGCTTCCAGCATAACTTGTTTTTCTTTTCATCTTACTTTTACAATGGGTTGATATTTAACTGAATTAAAACTGAATTTTGGGACACCCTTTACAAATACAATTTTATTTCTGTTGAGATTCTATTGAATTGGAGAAATATTGCTGCAGCAGCGCGGTAGAACCGAAAACACGATCGCGCCGCAAGAGAAACCAAGTTAACAGTTTAGATCGATACATCGTTAGCAGGATCTCGAGGCGCGGATAGGGCGGTGTCCGATACAACCGCGTAAAAATAGCTGGGGCGAGTCGAGCAAATCGTTAACACCGGTCGCCGATTCTCAGACGACGCCCGGTATTGTTCCTTTTTCCGTCGGAAAATTATGGCCGGGTCAACGGAATTTCTCTCCTATTGTTATGGCCGAAAGCTCGTATGGTTAGACTATTGAATCTCCGGGCTGGATTTTTTCGTTCGCTTTTACCAGCTCGAACATTACACCCTCCGCCCTGGTCCTTTTTGCTCGCGTCCCTCCACCCACACCCATCCTCCCGGCGTGCACATGAAAGGGAAAGAGAATGGACCCAGCCCGAAGAATGGGTTCTGATTCTGTTCCCGGTGGAAACGGAGGTGCTGACGATGCCATTTGTCAATCCCCCGTAACTACCGATCTGTACGTACTACTTCACCAGGTACAAATTCATACGTGTGCAGGATACGTCCGCAGGATACGTCCGCAGGATTCCTCCTGCTGAATAATGATTTCTTGTTTATACCGTTGCAAAACCCGTTCCTCTTTGAAATTTTCCGGCTCTGTTTCCGATGCGGTTTCTTTGTTTGCCGGGAGAACTGGGCGAGATCGTGATTTATTTTCCGACGGAGATTCCGTTCAACGATACAGTAACGCGCGATCGTGGATTTTGAGCTGTTAATTCAATTTTGAAAATTTTGCTATTTAGTACTTGATTAATCCTTTAAATCTGTTAAAGTAACCCTCTTTACCTACCTTCACCTATTACGATTCGTGCTTCCTCCTCTCATCTGATGACACTGCTGCCAGGGACCCTCTTGTCATCTCACCACAATACGTACAATATCATTTATTCTACAAATCAGTAAAGATTTCATGTAGCACTGTACAATACAATTTTTATATTTTACATAAATATCCGCGGTCTAGTTCTGATCTTACAAAGTTCTCGTTTACTTTTTCGCGTGGGATTTCATGTTTCCCGTTCACGTTCGGAGTCTCGCCGGCTCTGTTTCCACACCAGAAACATTTTCTACTCTCGTGACTGCCTTCCATCGATATTAGACTTGTTTCCTCGGCCGTGCGTAACCAGGGCTCTCGTTCACCGATTGGAACACACACAACGGATAGAGCACAGCAGCGGCTGTATCTTTTTACTAGTTTCGTCCGTTTTTATCGGTTTCGCGTTATGAGCGCTATAAGGATAACAATAACAATTAGCGCGACGCATGGATAGCTCTCGAGTGGGAGACACTCGCGGGATGGAAGTAGTTTTCCTCCGAACGTGCTCGGAACTTGGTTGGCTGGCGATATCGGCAGGAATGTTTCGCTTCGGATCGCTGTTCCCGAGTTTAAGCCCGAAAGTATAACGAGCTGTGTGCTCGATGCCGATCCTGCGGTTTAGGGGAGTTGGAACGGAGCTGGCCGCTCGTTGTTTGTTTGTTTCTCCAGAGAGGCATGTCCCGGCGTTGCTGTAATCCTGACATTGTTTTATTTCGCTAAATATTGGGTTGATCGATGAGAGAGAGAGAGAGAGAGAGAGAGAGAGAGAGACGCTTGCTCGCGTCATACAGCATTTTCTTATGTCATACGCACGAAATATTATAAATGAACATAGTACAGAGAAATTTTTTCGTTGAGTACATAATATTATGCGAGATATCCTGTTTATTATAAGACATCTATAAAGTATACTTTAAAACAAATATTTTATGCATTCATTTCCATAACCGACGCAGACAATTTTTATTTTGCATGACAATCCGCAGTCTACGCATTACAATCTTTGCTC
This sequence comes from Lasioglossum malachurum, assembly GCA_028455605.1. Taxonomy (NCBI): domain Eukaryota; kingdom Metazoa; phylum Arthropoda; class Insecta; order Hymenoptera; family Halictidae; genus Lasioglossum; species Lasioglossum malachurum. Next base: position 21,841,838 of record CM052316.1, read on the forward strand.
CCTTAAACCTAATCACAGATTCATTTATTTCTATCACCAACAATAAGCTAGATATTCAAAATCCTTAGGCTCTGTAAACGTTCTTCTAGTACCCTCACAAACTGTAAATGTGGGTCTTTCATTTTCGACGAAAAATGACATCAACAAAAAGTGGTTCATATTTGGGCACTTTACCTTATATTGTAAATAATATGAAACAAAACACGTGACTTGTACGAACCACCCGAAGTTGCTCAGACACGAATGACCCCTCTGCAGTTTAAGCGTTAAGCTGCCCGAGTACCTGGGGGGCACTAACGTTACTTCTCATTTCAGAAATATGTTTAGAAAAAGGAGAAGAACGTGTTGCAACCCGGAAGATTCTTGTTCGCCACCACTCACGGCAGCGTTTCGATTTACCTCGCCGTTCCACGGAGAAGCTTCCCGAGCAGTCGACTCGCGCCTCGAGCGCTGATGTCCCCACACAATTCTTGATTTCGTATCGTTTAGACAAGAATTGCGTTTGGACAATCATAGCCTGAGACATTCAATTCCCCGGGGGTGTTCGGCGTTAGCATCCGGGAGAGATTGCGTTCGCCGTGAGAGATTTTCCCCGGTCGTAATCCTTGGTCCTTAAGCGGGTCCTCCACGGCGGAACGGCCGCGCTGCGAAAGAACGTCGCCTCTGTTGTATATTTATTTTAGATTAGTCCCCGGTCGAACCAGTTTCCCTCGGCGAGCCAGCTACTTACGCGAGAAAGCCCATTACTCCGGAGAAATCTGTGCGGAGGCGTGCATCGCGTGCGTGGCTCGAGAGCTTCCCTGGAAATCAGACCGCGATATGCAAAGAAGGGCCGCTATTCGAATTATTGTGGAAACGAGCCGCCATTATCTTGTTACCATCCTATTCAGCTATCTTGATACACTTACCTTCTCGGCTATCCTTTTCTCCCTCCGTCTTACTCTCTCTCTCCCTCGCGTTCCCTCCGTTTCTCGCTTTACTTTTCCCCGGGCTTTTCGCGAGAGAAAAGTTATTCCAACCGGGCTCGAAATTCGTCGATTCCCTTTGATCAGCGTCGCCATAAAAGACCGTCGAAACTTGGGGGGCTCGTTTGAAAACTGCGTCCCCGCGAACTCTATCGGCGCACGTCGAGGATCTCCGGGATACGTAATTGCATTACTCCGTCTTGCTCAATCTTGATCAATCAACTGCTATTCAGAGCAAATTAAGGGAGAGGAGAGGAAAGACTGTGTCAAAGGACCCATCGTTCCCGCGCCGCCGCGCCGCGACGGCTTCTTCCATTTTCTCCGACCCCGTGAGCTTTTTTCCCTTCCTTCTTTTTAATTTTTTTTTTTTCATTTTTGCATTTCAATACCGGCGCGTCGAGCGACGCCCAATCACACGCGCATTCTTCCCCCGTTATTATGTGCTCGCGGGGCAACCGCCGTAGCCCGGCAATTTGCAACAATGTTGCCCTAATTAATCATCGTGAGATTGCACGTTCGATATCGCCGCGGAACCTCGCGCGAGCCCGTGGCTGTGGCCGAGCTCCTACCGATAGCGAACGCTCCGTGCCGGCGCTATTCCTCCCAATTAAATTTCCATTAAAAAGTTAATACCGCGGGCGGTGTTCGAGATCATTTCCATCCGGGCTGTTTCTCTTCCGCGTGTAATACCGTCCTCTGTATTCATGGCCGACACCGCGAGAAACCTAACGACGCGAGTCCCGACAAACTGCGCGTCGAGACGCGGCGAGATCATTCGGTCGATAATAAAAAAAACAGACCCGGTCGAAAAGCTGTGCCCACGATGGACGGATAGGAGAAGGACCGGTTACGGCTGAACTTTACTATTGACCCCGTCCTCGAAACTTTTGGTACGTATTATACGCCGGTTCTGTCCGTTGCGACGCGCTGAATGCGAATACGATTCTCGCTTTCCGCGGAAATTACAAGTTCCCGAGGCATTCGCGGAAAACTTCCTTGCTGGTCCATTGAATTCTGCTCCCGTAAGTGTGCGTCTGCGACACGGACACAAGCACAGCTAAAACTGATTAATATAAAAATCATATGAAATATAGAAGCGACAAGATTGTATTTATTTAGATAGCGCGTTTCATGAATGCATTTGTATAATTTAACAATTGTAAGGAAAAGTTCAAGTCGGTCTGGCACATCCATTTCACTTGTTCACCGAAGATTCTTCCTGGACAATGCACCCGAATAATTTGTTTTGTCTATCAAACGATCAGCCATATCATTCACTGAAAATTATCCACCCCACAATATAAACGAAAGCAATAATTTCACCAAAGTTTCCTGGTACATCACTTACGAAATTAGTAACAGCGTTCATTTTAAAACTTGTCTGACCGAACGCACTGTAACTTCACTAATCCATCAAAGTCTACCACGAAATTATTAAGCAATCCTCTCAGTGGTGACTGAAATATATATCGTTGATATATCGTGGTTCAACACTGAAAGGGTTAATTTGAACAGTTGTCTGACCAAACGCATTGTAACACCACTCGCCAGCCACCTTATTGCCGCACTCATTGACCGAAGGCGACGTCCATTCAGCCTGTCCCCGTTTCACTTGTCCGAGCAAGAATTCTCCCATTCCACTTGTCTGACCGAGGACTGTCACGGTTCTCCGGTCAGCGGGGCCACCACTCGTCTTGTCTGACCAAAGTGCCTATTCCATTTGATTCAACAGTCGACTATTCACGTTCCATTTGTGCAGCCGCAGACTATGCTCCGGTCCCATTGCCAAGAATCAGCTGCGCTTCACATCCGACCAGACCCAGTCTCTGCGCTACTTGTCTGATTATACACTGCCCTCGTTCCACTTGCTTTTAGCTGCCCTATCTCGCGTTCGACTGGGATCGCCATTTTACCCAAATGAGAGTCTCCTTTGCTCTCTGTGGGTTTGTCTGACGTTTGCCTGCAACATAGTTCACCAATGTGAGCAATTTCTTTGGCTGGCTGGGTGTGATAAGATTCTTCAGCAATTTTTAGAGTAGGACTTCATTAGAATTTGCGGGATCCAGAAAGGTCAAATTACAGTAATCGCTCCTTCGTTGTCCTGAATCGTGGGCACGATCGTTGTCCAGTGCCTACCCACTCCACTGCCTGTCAACGAGAGGATCAGGCCTGCGTGGATCTGGTCGCAAAATGTGTACCAGGCCTGTCCAGACCCGCGCAGAACGGAGAACAATAGGAAAGGAATATTACAAGGAAAAAAGGAGTTTTCTAAAGCCAGACAGTTGATTGCTTTTGACTGCGAATGCTTTTCTTTGTCATTTAACTAGCCGTTTCACTAAAGACGCAGTCATAAATGAAAAATAGTGTCCGGGCACGGTCGTTGTCCGCTGAAACCCCCGGCCTTCGGACAACGAAGGAGCTTTTACTGTACTTTGATTTTGTTGGATTCTTCGGAGTTCCACTACACCAGCCAATTGAGAATGAGATTCTGACGGGTCCGAATGAAGTTACGTTTCTCTCTAAAATTCTGCAAGGTTTCGCTTCCTGCTCGCTCCCAAAGGCCGGAAAGCACATGTCCAGTTACAAGGATTTAGATAGAGGTGATCTCTAAAGCACGATAGGGTGTTGAGCAGAGGTTCTAAAGGAGATGTGCCAGTCGAAGAAGATTCAGGAACCGTGGCGTACGACGACTGAGAAGGTATCAACCGATGCAGAGTCGATGGAAACGCCACAGAGCTACGCGGGTTTCTAATTCGCCGATAAACATCCGCGGCCGAGGAAGCACGATCGAAACGTCGGCCGACAAAGGCGTTTGGCACGGCAAATAGACGGATAGATGGGCACGGTAGACGCGCGACTGGTGTGGTCGAATGATTAGGTTAGCCGCTCCGGATGTAACTTCGTTAGCCGGCAAATGAACAGACAAAACCGATCCGCCCTTCCTTCGTCTTGCAGCGTCCACACCCCCGCGCCTTTGCATATCCGGCGCACGGGCACACCAGGCTTTATCCCGATCAAAGACGACGCTGCAGGCAGAGAGGGCTGCCCTCGTTCAATCAATTTCGCTCGATCGCTCCCGCTGTTTCTCGATCGCACGGCGACGGAGGCGGCTGGGCTGCGAGAACACTCGATAGTTCCGGCGACGAAATCTCTCCTGGGATCGTGGTTTCATAGCCAACGGGGAAACGATACGCATGATAAATAGTCCCTCGCCCCGCTTTGCCTCCGCCCAACATTGCCTCGCCCGCTCTGTCTCGCTCTGCCTCGGCGGACGCCTGACGAGTGTCAATTCGGATCGCTCGATCGCTCCTCGACGCCCTTCGACGTTAAACACGGGATCGTTTAATCCCCGGGATTCACGGCCATGGAAGACGACCCACGCGGAAATCGTGTCGGGTCCAGCGCAAAGTTCTGGTTGCCCTTAGTAGCACAGCAACCGCCGCGATTGACGACTCCTGGCGAAATGTGATTCCAAAGTGTCTAATAGTTTGGACGAAGCTTTGACAGCGTCTTTGGAACCTCTTCGTTGACTCTGGACTTTGAGATGCGTCCTCGTGCTTGTGGATTCGGCTTTGAACTTGCTAACATGACCGTTCAGCTACTCTCTTTAATATTTGGACACTGTTCAAGAGAGAGTAACGCGTTTAACGTTGGGCCAGAGGTCTCGAGCCTTCTTGGAAGGTTGGAAGAATTAGATGACTACACAACGCACAAATACAATCACAGATAGGTTCCACCCTTAACATCGAACTTCCACTCACGGCACTCGAATCTCCCGCGCCACCGCTTCAAGCCGACCGCGTTAAATCAAAAACCCTATGGATCATCATCTTCGTGATCGAGCAAGAGCCAGCTGTGATTGCGCGTGTGTCCGAGCGCGGTTAACCGGCGACTCGGTCCCGTGCATAGCCGGGTTGCATCGGTGATCCAGTTTCAATAATTCACGGGGTCGGATCGGTGAATGGCCGCGTCGTGTGCGATGTGTGCCGGCCGGAGTGTGAGAATCTTCTATTCTCTGCGGTGAAAAAGAAGAAAGCTGGCCCGGGTGGTGGAGGGCCGCCACGTGAACTGGCGGAGCTTGGGGAATACGGAAGAAGAGAGCCCGTGAGAGAGCGAACGAGCTAGCTAGCTATCTAGCGCGCGAGAGGGAGAGAGAGAGAGAGAAAGCTGAACTTTTGCGACATCGAGAGGGTGGGCGAAGATGACGATGGGGATGATGGAGGTTGGTAGGTAGGGGGGCCAAACGAGGGAGAACGGGGAAGATGGAGAAAGATAGGGGAGCGAGAGCGATAGAGAGAGACGGAGAGAGGAAGGAGAACGGTGGAAGAGACTGTCGTGGCATTGATCGGCCACGCCACGGGATTCCTGGCCCGGCCTCTTCAGCATCCGATAGGTCTTCCCCGAGTTTTGGGAGCTGAATAGGACGACGCTGCCATAGACGGGAGTTGCAGTCAGGAGCGAAACACCCGCCGCGCCGCGGGATCGTATGAAATCGTATTTGCCGGCCGCTCGATAATGGAAAACGATTCCTCGGGACTTCCCCGGTCCGAGGGAAAATATCAATGCCAGTCGTCGGCGTTTCTTCAAAGCGGCTCTCGTGTTTTCTCACGATAATCGGATCGTTCTGCTCTCGCTGAAAAAGAGCGGTGGCTGGGGGAGGGGGACGAGGAAGAACGTGGAATAGAGGGTACCGAGAGAAGGGAGGCCGATGCGGGGCGCACGTTTCCAGGCCATAGACGATTTCTTGATCCATCACGGCGATCTCCTGTGTCCGATATCGTCGGGCGTATCTCGGGTGGAAGTGACGTCGTTTGCGGCCCTCCTTGAAATTCCGCTTGAACTCGTTGCGACATTCACGGTAACGAGGGAGAGACATCTTCGGGGTATAAACGGGGTGCCGAAGGGGGAAGGAACGGGGCGCGAACGGGGTGAACGAGGAACAAGAGGGGGCTGGGGAGGGGACGAAGGAAGCGGAAGAAAAGAGCGTCGGGGATCGTTTCTGGTCGATTTTTCAAGAAGAGCCGGAGAAACGTCGGCTCCTCTGCGAGACGTCGTGTAACCGGAAGCGAGAACGTTGCGGTGACTCCGGCGAGCCGCGGAATGCAGCCTCGGAACGCCAGGAGCGAAGAGGACAGCCGCACAGGCGAGAAGAAAGAGTGACAGTCCGACGGGAAACCGAGTTGCTGCTTCTGCTGCTGCTGCTTTTGCTACTGCCGCTGATGGCTGTCTGAAAAACGAAGAAGACGAGGGAATTGAAGCGTGCCTCGTGCTCCGCCGCCCGGAAGGGGAACACTTTATAATTGAAAAGCTTCGCTTAAATGGAAACGATTCTCTCTTTATGCCGCGCGCCGACGCCGAGATGAGCACGATGCTCGCCCGGAATTGGCCGGATAAACGAGTTTGTTAAGAACATGCCGCGCCGCGACAACCACGACCTTGTTGAATTTTTTGGCAGAGGGTTCAGCGGTAGAATGATCGGATGCTGTCTAGGTGGACGTGTCTATTAGGTTGCAAGTAACTCTTCAACCACTGTGTCTGATATTCTTCCTGACTGGCTTCATTCTAGGAAGTAATTGCTTGAAACTGTATCGTCTGCAGCAATCTGATTAATCCTCAGGATTGTGAATAATCGTACAATATTTTCAAAGTATTGAGTTAAAATAGATTCCTTTTTTGTCGTTCACAACAAGATCGACCTGTCCAAAGTCTAGGCTATTGGCAATCAATCTATGGAAAGAAAGCATAAATTCTGAGCCTAACTTGTCCGCGAACGAAAGAGAGAAGAGATCACTCGGAGAGTAGCTATCATTTGTTATCCACGGCTCCTCAGCAAGGGTAGAAATCGTTTTTCCGGGCTTTGAAATCGGCGTGTCTTACGAGAACACACCCCGACAACATTCCACGAAGACTCAATCAACTCGGTCACCTTGTTTTTCTTGTCTCCCCCAATCCCAGTCGATGGATTCTTTCATCGATGCCGTATCACCGACTTCCTATCAAAGACCCCCGGCTTTTATCTGGATTTCTTATCGTCATCAAGCCGCGATTCATCATCGTTCTTTGTATGGGGTGACTCCGATCCGAGTCAACTACCCCCTGTCACCCCCTCCCCCCTGTCCATCCATCCATCGCGAGTTTCTTGTTCTGCCATTCTGCTCGTATTACCGGTCGATTCTCGGCGATTTCTCCTGATCGGGTACAAACGATCCGTTCAGTGGAAAACGAGGAACGAAAACTGTAACGTTCCCCTCTTTACGACGTCTCTTATCGACTATTGCTACCTCTGATTGGTTTACGATGGGACTGGACGGATTTGTTACGTTTATCCTTTCGATTTATACCGAAAGATTTTGTCGCTACCGATTCCTCGACAAGATAGAGCGATTTTTCTTAAAGTCGTCCTATCATAAAAAGCAAATCTTCAGCTTCAATTTGAGCCCTTGAATGTTCAAAAATTCCCGCTGGAACACATTTTAAAATCATCTCGAATTAACGCTTTAAAATTTACAAATTACCCTGCGAGCTATCGATCAACATTTATAAATTTTCCTCTACACCTAATATCATAAAGTGCAAGCTTTCAGCTTCAATTAGAGCCCTTGGAAGTTCAAAAATTCTGCACTGCAGCATGAATGCATTAATGATGGTTATATTCTCTACATGCGTTAAAGCAAACCGGCAAAAAGTTGGACCGCTTCTGCATTAAACGGCTCGTATAATCCGCAGTGTAGTTACGATTGTTTCTCGCTGGTGCCGGGAGCCGATAGCATTCGCGAGGGAAAAAATCGTTTAGGGGATGGCGGAGCGCGTGTGGAAACGAAGGAGAGACGGACTTTTACGAGAGAGTTTCAATAGGTCGTTCGGCAGACGGTGTTTTCGACTGTTGAAATTGAAAAACGTAGGCGTGCACGGCTCGTGCCAGCTTGGCTCCGGTTCACCTTATGCGCGGCCAAACTGTTGACCCCGTAAATTGCGAGTTATTGCTTTTATGAGTCTGGAGGATCGAACGCGACTGAGAACGCTCGAGGACAAGAGGGTATAGGCTCCTAATACGCCCCGGCGATAAAAATCGCACAGCTTTCTCTACGTGAAACACATATTCGAGAGCCTGCCTGCGGAAGTGGCCATCAATTTGTTTCGTATTACAAACCGCTCAAGAATATCGTCCTCTTCTATGATAGCGTCGCTCGGGTCGATGAAATTGGAAACTGTATCAAGCTTCGACGCTGCCAGAACCCGCCCCCCCCGCGAACGTCGCACACTGCGATACTACCTGACATTATGCTTCGAATTTACATCGGATTATCCTATAAGCGAGGCGTTTCTTGATAAAGCCTTTTTTTATCGACGCCGATAATACGCGATTAATGCGCTTTACCAGCGCGGACGTCGACGGAAATACGTCGTCTCCTGATCTGTCGACTTATGGCCGCGGAAGATCATTTTGAGACTGTTCTCTGCTTCAGTCGAATTCTTAGTTAAAAATGATATTTAATGATGTTCGATGTAATGTCAGGATTCAAAGCGAAGTAGAATTTTATTTAGGCGCAACTTCTTCACATTTGTTTGTTTAATGAGCACGACACATATTGCACCTGGAATCGGCAATAACTCAGTTTCACATTAAAATACGACCGGAGTTTGTCTCCCGTAATTTTAATAAAATCCGATGAATAATTTCGAACTTTTTGCCACGTATGTTAATAATAATTAACAACGAATGTATCAATTTAATGAAGGTCCAGGTTTAATGAATGCTTCGATAAACGGAATAAAGTATAATTTATTCGAGTACAGATATTATTATGCTGCAGTTCAAGAATCTCTAATGCGAATAAATAAGAGGAGTCGTTGAACGTGAAATATAGATTATTCGTCTGGCTTGATTATCGCGTGAAAATCTCTCGGTGAAATCTAGATTGTAGTTCATCAAGCTTGATTATCAAACTAATCAAATCTCTCGGTGAAATCTAGATGACAGTTCGTCAAGCTTGATTATCGTATCGAAAGCTTTCGAAAAAGGATCGTATAACTCGCGAGAAGGCCGAACATTGCCGACAAATAAACGAACGATCGTGAAAATAATTACGGAAATCAGCGATTTCCATGCAGGACCGTTACAGCCGGCGGATTATTATTGTAATCCGTGGGCGGAGAGTTAGTATTCGGCGACATTATACCGGACGGAACGCGAAAATTACAGAGGTATACAAGCGCTTAATAAAATCAAGCGTTTAGTTATTGCGCGTACTGGTCGCGGCTCGCGTTAATTTCATGCATAAATATTATCAAGACTTTATTACCGGCCGATTTTGATACCAACAACGACCGAGTTAACGTCATTAAATCGTTGGCGTCTCGTGCTTCGCGGCTGCGACGTGTGTCGTTATTGTGCACCGCGTTTGTGTGCGAAACGGTGATTTGCGATCGGCGAATTCTCTGCCCGGCTAATTCCGCTTACGATATCCCGGTTTTGTAACCAGCTCCGTGTTGCACATTACTCCTGTAAATTTATGTTTTGTAGTCGGAAAATTTGGATAAAGTATTTTGGCTGCTGTATCAATATTTTCAATGCATTTGTTTTAAAGCATTTTAGTTGTTGGTAAATAATCAACAAGTTTCACCACTTGGTAGTCGAACGGGTCGACTAAAATAAAAATGATTTCATTTATTATTCAGTGTCAGAATTCGGTGAAAAAATGTCATTTCTTTTCCTAATCTTTTCATAAGGAATCACTTGGTGCCTGTGCGTGTTTCATGGTCGGTTCCAAAGCTGGGGAGGCTTGGGAGAAACGAAAATCCAAATGTTGTTGGACTAATATTGCGGGGTCGAGCAGGGAGATGGACGGAATAATTTTCATAGCACATGACCGGTGACGTTCGGAGCCAAACAGGATCGCCAGGGGCCGGTCAACAAAGATCGTTTGACGTGCCGTTTGTTAGTAAATATCGGCGGGAAACGGATATTTACAAGGGGCAAAGGTCGAGATTACACTGCGCGTCTAAAGTGGGTGGTGTGAATGGTGGTCGAGGGGGGTGATTTGTGTGACAGATCGGGGCCAACGAGATCGCGGCGGCCGCAACGTCGATATATTTCGTTTCCTACTCCATCGGCTGTACCAACTGTTTTCCAATAACGGCCAGTCAGCCGTGTATCCGTATACGGCGGCCTGTATGTGCATATTCATGCGCTTTTCCATGCACACGAGGAGCAGACGCGGCCATAACCTAAGGCAGTTGTAACGGTTTATCATCGGGCCGGGTTGGACAAAAGCTTCGGAACTTCGGAATTCAAGTCCCACCTATCTCCTCTCTTTTCCTTTCTCCCTCTCACGCCCCCTCGGGGGACACCGGTTACGTTTCGATCAAATTTTCAGCCGACCCGACGCCGTCCTACGCTCGCAACAGGTTGAAACAGTTGCAAATGCGATAAGAATCCGGTTGACGGTCGACCACCCGGCAGAATCGAGTCTTCGATGGATTCCGACGGGTCTCGATGGAATGCTTCCGTAATACTTGGTTAGATGCTCGTGAAAATTCCCGTTTCCAGAGGCAGCTGCACAGATTTGTTCATTTTTCCGCTACCACCTCCCCGCTGCTTAACACTGGAACCACCGACAAGAAAACCTACTCGTTTTCAACCCTTTCTACAATTTACTGGAGTACATTGGACGGTATTCAATGCGACGGGTAAACTTTACTTTACCGGACTCAAAATTAGTACCTTTCTCCTACGAATTATGATGTATTTGGTACGTAATCCAGTTGATTTGTACTCGGCGCGGATGCAGATCGAAGTTTCGATCCTCTAGGATCAATAGTTGAGGAGCTATGGTCGCTTAAAGTTGAGCATTTTTCACAGGCAAGGGCGCCGCCATGTTGGTTTGTAGTGACGACCGCGAGCCGCTTACCTTGCCGTCCCCCTCCCCCCTCGACCTAATCCTAACCAGCTCGGTAAGCGGCGTGCGGCCGTCACTACAAACTAATATGGTGGCGCCCTTGCCTGTCAAGAAACTGGAAATATGCTCAACTTTAAGCGACTATATCTTCTGAACTATTAATCCTAGAGGTTCGAAACTTCGATCTGCATCCGCGCCGGGTACAAATCTACCGGATTACATACCAAATACATTTTAATTCGTAGTTCCGGCATTAAGTGTTGCAACGTTTTCTTAATCTTTGCAAGGCAGATTCTTACATATTCTTGATCCTCCGCATTAATCCTTTGCATAAAAAAGAAAATGTTTGCGAACCACTTGGCAAGAATCCTCCGCGCCAATTGCGAACAATCAAAAGATCCACCGATGAAAATGTTGCGTCAGGGGTTCGAAGCGTTCTATTCCGAGAAAGGATAAGTAAGAGCGTGACTCCGAGCGTCGACCGGTAAATCTAATTTAAATTTTTCTTTCCTCCGCGAGAAAGAGAGAAAGAGAGAGAGAGGAGAAAAAGAGGTGTACGCCACTTCGGAATACTTGTCGCCATAAATTACGGGGAACGAAGAGCGAGGAATTCGAGAGCTCGGAGGGAATGAATAATGCTCTGTCGACGGGCGTTACGTAATTGCTTATTGTCGGCCGGCGTGCTACAGTAACAAGAACGTTTCCCTGCAGGCTTGTAAGATTTCTGGCGAAAATACGGAAGTCCGTCGTCGGACCCCTCGCCTCGGTGTCAAGGCTGTCGTCGTCGAGGGTCTCCGGCGAGGGCTCGTTCCCTTGATTTCCTTGTTCGTCCTCCCGGCCGCCGATCGTGCTTCAACACACTTTGCAAATTGCCTCGTTTCTACCGAACAAATCCCACCCTTAATTGATACCCGGCCGCTTTCCGCGTATCGTCCGCCGCGAATCGCTCGACCAAACGAACTTGCGCCGGTGATTATGCGTCTGGCGCAAGTCGATATTCCCAACAAATAGAATTATGATTTTAGTAATAATTACATAGTGAAATTAAATTATTATGTATCATATATCTGTGGTTGCAAGAAAAAATACTGCATATCATAATTTCAAAAAATTTGAGTTTATGCATTAATTGAGCTTTGTACTGTAGGAATTACGCATTTACCAGAAAAAAGTGATGAAAAGTATGTGACATGGGGCGTCCTTTCTGACAACCACAGATATTACCATGGTAAAATATTTGCGAAAGTCTATTATATCAAAGAAAGAAGGGGCACGACTTAATTCACTTTCATGATCACCCTTGTCGAGGTTACAAACGAATTTATGCAGGGGAGAATGGGAAATGACCGTCACTTAATAGTCTTAATAAAGTGAAAATATGGGTGAAATTTTTACTTAAAAATAAATATTTATCACGCAGAGAGATCAATTAGTAACATGATGAATATGTTAAGAAACAGGCGAAGCATATATTTTTTTGTTTTCCCTACTAAAAAATGCTAGCGTATTGTTGGCTGTTTTATTGGATTCCAGAAGGGGTAAATTCATTGTCAGTGCACACGTGGGAATTTCCTGCTGCAGTTTTCCGAAACTGAAGAATGTTGTAGAAATGCAACAAATTCAGCGTCCCCAGCTTCTACTAACGATCGCAGAGAAATGCGAAGCTTTTAAAACAGGAACGAAGAAAAGTTTTCGGCCGCTGGCGAATCGAGCATTACGAATGCAACGTCTCCCAATCCCCCCCAGTGATAGGCCATACGATTTTTCGCTCGGACAACGAGCAGACTGCGTTATTGAGGGTAGGAATGCAATCACCTGTAATTTCTCACAACGCTCTCTGCTCTCTGGGGGGAAATTCGATCGATAGGGGCAATGTGTTTACGCCACCATGCCGCGTCTGATGCACCCGATGCGATTCTCGTTAAACCCGCGTGTCCCTACTGGCAGCCCGGCGAGTTCTGCATGCGAACCTGCCGGAATCAGGCACGGTGCAGCTATGTTTCATGCTCGTAATGCCGCAAATTCACATTAGCGCATGCGACACTGGCATTCTGAACCGGCTAATTTATTTTCGTCGCGGCAATAAAGCCACCGTCGACGATGCTTTCCGATTTTTCGCACACCGAAATATCGCTGACCTAATGTTTGCTGGATCACGGTAACCGATCCTATCTATTGCTCAGTTATTTGGGGGAGAAATAATTGCGGTTTTCAGCAGTTTTAACATTAGCGATTTTTCTGAAGCGATTTTTTTTTATCTCGTTACTAGATTGAAGAACTTCGTGCAAAATAAACAGTTTTCGTGTTGATTGTAAGGAACGAATACTAAAACGCAATGTACTAATTCTTTTAATAAATAATTTCAGTGAGTCGAAAATAATGTAACAGCATTATTGAAATTTTTGTGCTCTGTCTTTTATTGTAACTGATTATCCTTTAAAGGTTATTACATTATTTTAAGATAACGAATACTGCGATATGTTCAAATACTGCATTGGAAAAATTGAATATTTTTCGAGAAAGCTGTTTCTCTGCAGACGAAAATGTCAAGGAATCACAGAAACTAAACGAACATTAATGGTTCGACCTGTTACCAGTAATTCTCTTTCTACCTCGACTTCATATCTCATTATTGCTGAAAGTATCAGCGAGAAAAGGAAGAATCGTTTATATTACGGACGTTGTCGTTTTAAGTTGCAGAATTTTCCCGTGGGAATAATTCCCTCGGTGAATCAGACAATCGGTCGAGTCCTAGTTTTAATGACATCGTTATCGACCAATCGAGAATCGACCACATCTCGTTTTACCTCCACGGTTTTTCTCCCTTTTTCCGTGGAAAATCAATTGTGCCAGGCACTCGGTGTTCTACAGAGATGGAAAATGGAGAAAGGCTATGGTAAACGAATGGGGAGAGAAAAGCGGAGTGTGTGTGTGTGTGTGTGCGAAAGTATTTCACACTGTTAGTTGGAGTATTACGGGCCGTGTAGAGAGACTCACGGGGAAGCCATATTCATAGGTGTTCAATATTGGTGAAGTTTTTGGTACGTTCGTGTCGTTTTTAGAGAAAGACGAAAGCTTTGTAAAGAAGCTGTTCTTTTTCGATTTCATTCCGTATATTGTTGGATTCTTTATCTAGATCGTTCACAAAGGAGAAATCCTGCCCTTTGGAATCGTATGAGCTAGACTCCGGCTTTGTGTTGCTCTGCAAATCTTAATTGAAATATCCACTTGTTAACCTTAAGGTATCGTTTCAATTGTGTGTGTATTCACACATGCATTTGAAAGTATTTATTTTAATTACATTTATATTTGCATTCTCTAAAGTATTCATTTTAATTACATTTACATTCTAAAGTACTGATTTTAATCATATTTATATTTGTATTCTGAAATTAATATTTTTTAAAATTCATAAAACACGAAGCCTTTGAAATTTATCCACACATTGCGAGATAGTTTATTTCTTATCCAAACATGACTAATTTAAAATCACACGAAACAAGGTTCGAAGCAAATCGGAATGTTAACGAACGTTCTACATTTTAATGATTTTCGCAGGCATTCAAATGTGAATGTATATATAGTAGCGTTTTAAAATGGAATTTTGAGGGAAACTAGGTACAATCTGGCTCACAGAAGCGTTTAAATAAACATGGTGCTTTAAAGTTCCTCAGGGCATAAAGGGTTAAATTAACGAGGCTGTTAAAACACGCTGAATCTCGCCCATTTACCCTGTTATTATACTAATTATTCTACAGGAAAGCCTGCAAGCGTTAACGCTGTACCTTTTATTTTCCATTTAATATTCCGATAAAAACGAATCATTGATATTTATTAAAGTTTTCATCGAAAGTCTCTTAGATGGATAAACACATTCAACACGTTAGTCAAATGTGCAAACATTTGCATTTCTGCGTCGTGTTTCTCCGTGCGTGTGATAAATGGATAGAAATCACAGTAGTCCACGCCCATAATTCTCGCGGCGCATTCACACTATCATGCTCGCTCTCCTGCACGATAATTTCGAAACATAAATACTGTTCCTTTTATTTTCTCTCTTATAGTTTTAATCCTTTGTTTAAGAGCATCGATATATTGTATGTATTTGCTTTATTTCACCCTTACGTCTAAGAAATGTGTGACTTAGTTTACATTGACCTAACGTTACATATCTATTTTATTTCTCACATTTTGTCCATACCTCCCCTCACTTTATTTCTTTGTCTCACTCATTCCTGCCCTGACCTACTCTGCTTGTATCCTAATTATTACTAACCTAATTATATTGCATTCTTTCCTATTCCCTAACATTTGTTTTTAGTTTGGTATATTCTTTGGTATATTCTTTTGTATATTAGGAGCATCGATATATTATCATTAGATTGATGACAAAAATGAGTGACAGATTAAGGGAATTTAGCTGATTATGATCACTAAGGAAAGAATAAAATTTCTATTTGGCTACTGTCTTGTATATCGTTCAATTTCTGTTTTGCATCAAGGTCCGCAGTCTAATTATCATCGACCTAAAATTATTGGAAGCAGAAAGGCTTGCTTGTAATTGATGAAAACAATTTTTATTTTGCATAGAAATCCGCAGTCTACTGATTTCTTCCAGAATTTCTGTCCAGTAACTTTCAGGGTTTTCAGTCGTAAATTAGATACCCGAAATATTTTAGTAAATTTCGACGGAATTTTGGAAAATGTCCTACGCTTCGTAGTCTGAACCAACGTGACACCACCGAAAGGTGAAACGTTCATAAACGTTATGTAACCGATATTTCACGAACGAAAGAATAGGACTCACATAATTCACGCAGCTCCGACTGTCTCGTATAATTGACTGCTTCGAAGTTATCGTGCCTCACGCACGATGCTCGCGCTCTCGAACTCGTGCTCGTGACCGCCGGTCAAGCATCGTTACGACTGTTTAGCCGCTTATTGAGCGAGCGAAGCGTTTAGGGGATCCACGTTTACGGCCGTGGCAAGGCTCGTTGCGGCAGACATCGAATCCCGTTGCTTTGTCCACTGTCAGAAACTGATACCGAAGTCGGTGGGGAAGTTGGCCGGGTTCGACGTGCCGTAGTCCGCTGCCGTTCCACGAATCGGATGCACAACCGAGGGTCCGCAGGGAGAACTCGAATGAACACCACCGCTGGCTGGCGCCGAATTCATCGGCGAATCCGGTGACCTTAATTCCGAGCACGCACGACGCCGAATTTAATAAAGACCCACCCCCTGGTTTCTCCACGGGGTCCACGGCAATCGAGCGTTATCTTCGTCACCGCGTGATATTTTTCGCCGATTCGCCCCCAAACGAATTTTCACCGGCTGCACAGTCGCCCGTTTATACAGATTTCGCACTCCGAATTAACCCTTGCGCAGCAATTCACCGTTTGCAGTTCATCTTGTTGGTGACTCGAGAATGAAATAACACAAGACTATTCTGTCGTGATTTTATTCGAAGTCGTACAAAGTGTGCAACTAACTTTGCACACAAACGAAAAACACTAAGTATTTTTGCGAGTTTATTTTGGAGGCTACTACAAAAATTGAATGTATATCATCTGGAGAAAGTGTGCAGTAGCATCTAAAGGGTGTCTCAAAATGACCTGACGTTTTAAATGGCGTGCCATTTTTTTTTTTGTGGCGAACATAGAGTACTAATGTTTGACAATTCGCATCAAGAAGTATTGAGGTTTACTGATGGAGAATTACACGATCGAGCAACGCATAGAAATTGTGGAAATACGCTACAAAAAATGGTGAAAATTTTGCAGAGACGGTTCGAAAAGTCCTTTGGTCATCATAACGCACCATCTCGCAACACTGTGGTGCATTTAATCACAAAATTCGACAGATTTGTTTATTTACGTAGCCACTAAGTTGAAGATGCGACTCAACGCTGAAGATGATTTTCTTCGGAAAATTTGTTCCATCAATTTGTTGATGCTCCAATATCCAATTGGCTAATGTACGGCGCTGCGCATGGTCTGCTGGTTCTGCAGTTCTTGTGTCAATTGGATCTCGTGAGCATGCAAATGCAGATCTTTCGTCAAAATTCGCTGCTCAGAGCGTCTTGAAATGTTCAATTGCTGAGCACGATGGCGAATCGAGGTGGAAGGACTTTCGTCAACACCCGCACTTACCGCGGTTATGTTTTCGACCGACCGGTACGAGGACGGCCACTGCTTTTCGCGGCCAGAATCGTGCGGACTTTTCGAACCGTCTCTGCAAAATTTTCACCACTTTTTGTAGCGAATTTCCACAATTTCTATGCGTTGCTCGATCTTGTAATTCTCCGCGACTAAACCGCAATACTTTCTGATGCTAGTTGTCAAAGATCAACCCAGTTGTCAAAGTCCACCCTTTTGCAACACAAGTTTTCCTGAAATACTTCAACAAAAAAAGAAGATCTTAAGAACCTCAATCGTAAAAATGCGAATAGGGTCCGTGAACAGCGAAACAAATGCCGTGTTAAAATCCTTAGCCTATTGATCTCACGGATGGCCCGCTGCGGCCCGTCTGGTATTTCTGTCGGCAACAAAACTCGAGGAAGCCGGGTAGCGTCAAGTGATTTATTATAACCAACGAGCGACAGTATCATTATTGGACAAGTCATCAGGTGCCCCATTTGTAGCTGCTAACATTCCGTCCGTCCGCCGGGCGTTCGCGCGCCGCGCCGTCTCTAAATTTCAATCTACAAAGACTGTGACAGTTTCTCGTCACGATGCATAATTAATCCTCGGCGTGATTGTTATTTCCCTAAACCCCGCGCGTCTAATTCCAATCCTCGTGATTAGCCCCGGTTCCACGGAATCGGGACGCGAAATGAATCCCCGGGGATGAATCACCTCTCGCAGCGCCGGGATCGGAGAATGTTCCACCACTGGTAGCAGCAGCTAGGCGAACGGTTGCATCCTGCGGGGGTGGCAGTTGGGACACGGGGGCGAATTAGTTCTCCGATTCGCACTCAGCCCGTGTCAGAATGCGGGAAGCTCTTTAAAAATTGCAGCGGCAGTTGGATGAGGCGGGGGTGTGCGACAGAACCGTGCACAAAAAAAAGCTGAGACGACACCGCGCCGATAAATTAAGCACGCCCCGGGCTTCCTGCTTCGAATATGCATACCCCGGTGCACCAGAGCCACCTAAGCCTCGTGTCACGTGCATCGTGTGCAGCCGCACATAGGCTGCGCCGGAGATGCACATGCACCGCCTTTATCTAACCGTCTAGCCACCCTCTGCTACCCCTCGTGCATACAGGGTGTTGTCTAAGACGGAACATCGACAACCTGGACTCAATTTGAACTCCGATTTCACTTTTCGAACATACATTCCTTTAATAAAATTACTCAAAACAGGATTTTAACCCTTCGATCAACGTTAACCCCTTGGGTGACTAGCCCGCGATAGTCACGAACAACGCAGCAGGCAAATTTTTAATACCTACCTGAAAATTTGATAAAAAGTGTAATAAATGACATTCAAATATTTCGTACGCTATTTCTTACTTTTTTAAAATAAAAAGCAATTATTTGCTTGACGTTTTGGACCACTTTCATGATTTTTCACTCATTCATCACTTAAGAGGTTAAAATTGGTCAATAACCAAGATTTTCCGACATTCAATGATGTTGCACGTTTTTATAAAACATGAAGATCTGCAATAATTTTGCTGTTGGTCAACAAAAATAATTTAGGGGACTCGGTAGGGACACCCAGTATAGTATACTGTACCCTCGTCTCTTCCCGGTATCTCGACGACTCTTTCGCGTCGCTGATGGATACGGGGACCTGAGGAATGAAGCCACTGGCGGGGGGGTAGTCGCCGAGCGAATTTCTGCGAGACAAGCGGAACTGCCGTTAGAGGGAAACGAACCGAAAAATGTCTGCCTAATAAGACCAACTATTTCGATAGTCGTTCCTTGTGTATTATCGGGGATTTCGGCTCGAACGAGCGAGCCGCGGGTTTCGCATTTTTGCCGGATTCTTCGGCCGATTGGAAATTGGGCTGAAGATTGCCTGCTGGAGAAGACCGATTTCCTCTTGCGATGGGGTAGATAAACTTGGAAGGTGGATCGCTTAATTCTAATTGACTGAGTCATTGCAAAAGGCTTCAGTATTAGTTTGCTCTTTATCGCAGAAAATGTTGCAATCAGTCGATTAAGCAGTTACTTAAGATGTATTGTAAACAGTGTTAAATTCGATTTCATACTGAAAAAATTGTTTAACTCTTCTATTCTTACTAAAATTAATAACTATGTATTTTCACCGTGTCAAGTACACAGTGATCCGCTATAAGCACAGTTATTTACCAATAAAATCGATCGTGTGACCATGTGCAGCCCCACAACCTTGTGGAGCGGTCGCCGAGCGATCGCGCAATTACCCCGGCGATTAGACGTTCGCTTAAAATACTCGTGAAATTAAGCAAAACTGCCGCTGAAGGGCCGTCGAAGTGGCGAATGGGCTCGAGGGGCAGCGGGAATAAAATTTTCGGGGGTTCGCTGGTGAATTGTCGACGCGCGGGTGCGTGATTCGAGCAATCGGTAAGCCGGCCCGTGACTCATTGCCGCGGCAGGTTATACTCGGGTCCAATTTGCCGGGTTAAATTTAATCCAGCGGCGTTTTTAATGATTTATTCACCGAGAAATTGAAGCGGCTGTCCGCGTGTCCGCGTGTAATAGGCGAAAAATTCGCGCGAGCGTCGCGGCTCGATCAATGGCTATTAAAAGCCCCGCGTCTCTCGTTTGGCCAGCACCGGCGGATAGAAAGACGGATAGCCGCCCCCGCAAAATACGGCCAAATGAAATCCCCCGTTTAAAAGTGACGGCTGCGGGCCTGGCTTTAATATTCATCGCGACCGCGCTCGGAAATAGAGATCGCCGCGGGACAGCCCCAGAATATTTCTAGTTCGAACGACATTATCGGCCCGCGATCGAGCGTACTCGGCCAAACAGCGGCTCCAGCGCCAATAAAAAAATCACACTCGTAAAGGACAGCTTCCTGTTTCAACTTTTATGAGCTCGTTGCAAAGGGGAGATCCCAATCTTCGAGTTCACGGTAATTTGGATCACGAACGATATTTTAGGACCGCTCTTCGGCCCCTCGAACTGCACGCTCTACTCTAAATGTATTTATTTAATCATTTCCCACGAGAGCATCTTTATAATTTCAATGATTCCAAGATAAAAAATTTGGATCTGATCGTTTCGACCAGCGGTGGCAGAATGGAGGACTTCACATTTTTTTATACAATTAGTAAACTTGTAGAAATAGTTGTGTAGTCTTCGGGCTCACTAGTTTCTTTATTACAGTCAGAGAATTGAATATTGATCAAAGAGAGTCCCCCTGTGCGACGACCAAAAATGTTTTAAGTGATACTATATTGACAGGTTTCTGCGAACTATGGCCCAGTGAGACTCGTAAATGCGTCGGAATGATCAACCGTTTGGCGCGATTATTTACATACGTTTGTTCGATTGGCACGCGCATACGGATGCATACTTATGACGGCGATTTGTCCAAGACCTGTCCGCGTCGATATCCTGATTGGACAAATCGAACGTCCGATGGGGCCGGGCTGGAAAAATCGAGCTCCCCCCGGCGAGCAGCGTGTTCGATGACAAAAAAAAATCGCCGGGGCTTGCATATGCAACGAGAGCCTCCGTAAACATCGAGCCCCGCTCCCGATACCTGTTTGCTTTCAATCTGCGGCTATTGCCGGGGCTCCTCTGCGAGAGGCCCTCCCACGCGTAACTCGATTCATCGCGATGCTGGTGTACCAGACCGCATTGCCGGGCCAACTGTTCGCATTTTGTCGTCGGAACGTTCGTCCCGATCCCACGGACACGTCGATAACACTGCCATTCGACAGCGTGCCCTGTCGCTCGCATAGTTTTCACCTTGCGATTGCCTTTGATAAATGCGGGCCATGCTAAACTGATCGCTCGCAATCCTCGACGCCACCAAAACACATGCTCGCCAAGGGTCAACTGCGGCCATCTATCCGAAATCACCTCGAAATTCTGATATCCATTTGTCGCACCATGTCTTCGATAATGGTTGCTTTTTTTTAGGATAACAGAGTTATATCTGATATTGTTATATCCTATAGAATATCAGAGTGATATTATAGAATATGTCAGAGTAACATCAAGATCGTACCACAACACAATGGACTCACAAAAGAAACTGAATCCGAGAGATCTCCATACAAAATTCTCGGATGTACTTAAGGACGAGGATGTACAGATAAAATCAGCCTGGAGGTTAACGATCAAGCCACCCCTCTAACCTATGAAAGAAGCTAAAAGACCGAGAGATCTTGATGCAGAATTTCCAAATACGCAAGTGTCCAGATGCACTTAAGAACAAGCGTGTGCAGATAAAATCAGTTCACAGGTTAACGAGTCTAACCCTCTGTCCACCAAATCAGATTTTCGCGACAATGCAGTTTGTCCAGCCCCAGTAGCAGTCTTCGACCCTTCTCGTCCGGAGGTTGAAAGCCGTGCTCTATGCAGTTCTAAACGGCAATAGGCCGGCTTTGTCTGTGACCCAGAAAAACTTCTCAGGAAGACGACGCGTCAGGCATTGAGACGGGCCCTTGGATCGGCGACGGGACCGTTGATCTACGTTCGGCGATATAGCGGTAGTCGTCTGTGTCGCTCGTGAAATCGGTTTGCAAATAAGGCGGGCGAGAAAGGCTTGGCTGGGCTCGTGTGTGGCGTGCAGAAGCCTGTTTCTACTGCCATTCGTCTTGGAGTTAAGCGGCCGGGGTACTCCTCGTACAGTGACAAGCTTTGGGACTGTGGGGGTTGTAAGGGTTCGGAGGGGGTGAGGGGGCAACCGGCTGGAAAGGTACCCCTCGTCTCTTCGCAGCCATTGTCTCCACGAGTTCCGTTGTTTCGCCTAAATCACCACTGCCGGCACCGAGAGCTCCTCTTCTTCCTCGAATCCGACCCTCTTCCATCGGCCGGCTACACCTAGCTACCCCTTTGTCCTTGCCCTCGCCCCTACCCCTTTACCTTTCCCTGCCACCAACGTTCTCTATCGAGCCTACCTCTCTCTCCTTCTCTCTCTTTCTCTTTCGGCTTCATTTACGCCGGCAAAGGGACGTCGTCCTAGCATTTAAATACCAAAGTATCCGTGCAGGGCTCGTGGAACTCCCTTTAATGCCGTTCCCGAGGTGTCTTGCCGGAGTTATACCCACCCTCTTTACTCCCTTTACTCATTCTCTATCTCTCTCTCTCTCTCTCTCTCTCTCTCTCTCTCTCTCTCTCTCTCTCTGGCTTTCTCGACACTACCACCCCCACAGGACTCCGGGATTTATGCACCGGCGTTGCACGTCGTCCCGACGCCGTTGTGCTGCCGTCCCGCCGCCACTCGCCACCATATTTCTACCCCCATGGCCGCGAGACCCATATTTCGTCCCTTAGCCCCTTCCTTCGGACGCCAGATAACTCGACCCGGGCGTCACGCTACCCAGACTATGGCCTTCGGTCATTTTTCTTCGCCACCGCGACACTTCTCTACTTGATTATGGCTTTCTGACGTTGCACGTGGAACAGGCAGTTTATGAAGGTAACGGCGGATAAACAAAACGATGTTTCCCTTGATACACTGTATTCTGGGACAGTTAAGAGTGGCTCTTCGGACTGTATACAATTTTTCTCAGTGATACAATAGATATCCATAACGTTCTTAACAGTCTTTGATTATAATGCTACTTGAATAGAATGTAGGTTCGGTCTGTTTTGCGTCGTCAAATAATTCAAATTTGGAATATCCTATTTTTAAAGCTTAGTATCCTATTTGCAAGTTCTCATAAATTTTTAAGACTCGTAAATGCAGATAGCTGCGACTAGTTCTAATCGTAAGTTAAAAGAGAGTAATAAACATACCTGAACCCACTGGAACATTTTGAAGATTATATTTTATTCAGTCCTCTCAATTAATTGTACGTATCGGGACCTTGTCTTTCTGTCCTGATTCTTCTTCGCGAGTCCCTCTGGTCCTGCAAGTAATTATTTTTAATGTGTTACTTCATACGTTACGTTTTCATTACATTATATAAAACAACACAAAAATTAACAGTTTGCATTCGAAGTTATTCTAATTCTGGTTAGAGACAGTTAATCTGATCCAGAATATATTCGTTATTAGAACGTTTAGCAATTTAGTAAAAATAATGACAATTAGCGAGACATTAAGGATCGATCTGATTTTATTGTATGCTTATTCTTTGCTGTAATCCCAAATTGTTCATTCTCAAATTCAGCTTTAATAGCCTGCAGACATTCATAGAAATTCTCATTCTCCCAGACAAATCGCAATATGAAATAGCTAAGAAGAAATCCATTTCCTGCGTTCACAATATCGATAGACAGGAAGCGGTTAAAAATTGCATTCATTCCTACTACGCCATAAATGCGCGTGTGTCCTGAATAATAATATTATTCATGGAGCACGCGTTACTGCATAATAAATCGAACCGTTGAAGGATGCGAACGTTTCTTTAACGTGCATAAAAAGGGAATTATGGCGTTTACCGTTTTCTCCCGAAGAACGCGCAACAAGCAAGAGCGATCTCAGCGTGCCGTTTTATCGTCTAAAACGGGTGGCTTCGTAAATGCGTTAATTCGTTGGTGAGTAAGGCCTGTCCTCTTCTACTAATAGCAATAACCCGTCCTCGCTAATATATCATACGGCGACGTTGATTAAATTCCCGTGGACTTCGGGTTTATGTTTCAGCTTTATGCCTCGTCAAAAGTTACGAGCGTCGCTACGCGATCTCGATACGCTCTAAATTTGTATCCGCGTAAAAAAGAACCGTGGCACATATATTATCCTTGGAATCCAGTCCTGGAATCTTGTCGAGTGTCGCCTCTTCGCACACCAGAAATTGAACCGCGGGGAAAAATTATTTAAGTTCTAATCAAATCACCAAAACTAAAAAGAAGTTAATCCTTGAAAAGAGAAGGCGGAAGAAATTATTTTTGTCGGGAGAAAGTTCACTAAATCTCTTCTTAAGAAAATCGAGCTTGAAGAATAGGAATCGTCTGACATGTCTGATCACGACCCACCAATTCTACTTCCTGCGTCTTAACGAAAAAATTCTTTGTCCGGTTGTTTCTCCAGGCACGCCCTGTGTATAATTAAAAAATTAATTCTTTAAAAAGAAAGCGATAAGGGACATGGTTATTTCCAGGAGGAAGTTCGTTAAAAAGCATTTGCTTCATAGCAACATGGACTAGTAGAAAGTTCTAGCAGAGATACGAAATCACAGTTTTTCGTTCGTTGGGAAGTTGGGACGGGTTAGCGATAATTATCGAATATGCTCCCGCAAGCAGTATTTACTAATCGTGGTCGCTCTCAGCCGTGTTTACGAACTCCGACCATTACCGAGTTTAAAGAAGAAGTTTCCCACCAAGAAGTAATATAAAGACCTCGGAATCCGCTCACTGGAACCGAATAAAATCAAGAACAAGCTTGTGGGTATAATTAACTAACTTTTTCGCAGATACAAAATTCTCTCTTTATTTTAGAAATTAATTTTATAATCAAAATTAATTTATTTAAACGCATTGGGACTTGCCAAGTCTTGGGACTGACTTGAACTTAACAGTTCTGATTAAAATCACGGAATTACTTTGATATCGTGGGATTTTATGGGGGTGACTATCAGGCAGTCAACGTGTTAATAACGTAACGTTGCTCTTTCCTATTTCTCCTTTTGAAATAACATCGGTACCGTTTTACAGAGCGCGTTTGAGGCATTGCATGCAGGGATCGTTATTTTCAAAGTTCTGGGAAGAAAATGGATATTATATATATTTGCGTAGTGGCACGGTAATCCGAGTTTTGTCCGTGATTATTATGAGTCGACTGTGGGGCCGCGGTATCGTAATGTGCGGCTCGCCAGC
The DNA here is from genome assembly GCA_028455605.1 of Lasioglossum malachurum. Lineage (NCBI taxonomy): Eukaryota > Metazoa > Arthropoda > Insecta > Hymenoptera > Halictidae > Lasioglossum > Lasioglossum malachurum. The sequence continues at coordinate 21,866,627 of CM052316.1, forward strand.
ACAGAAGCATACACGAACTGCGAACAAAAGGCTTCCACTAGGAATAGCTCGGACCATAGCCACATTAGACACATTATGAGCAGAAACGAACGACTGCGAGACGGTGCACTTTGTTGCGCGGCAGCTCGTAATAAAGTCACACGGCACTGCGTGTACCGAGGCCGTGGAAAATATTACTTCGTTGTTCGCTGGCTTCTTCCCGCCGCGCCGGTCTTAATCCAGTGAACTTTGCAGCTTTTAACGGCTTCGAATAATGCCGTCCCGATTAAGCGGTTGCAAACATTCTTTCCGATTAGAGCACCGCACAGTTTCCTAGTTTCTCTACAGTCTCTAACGACGAGCCAGTCAAATAGTATTTAAAAGACAGCTTCAAAGTTACACAACAATTTCCAGGACTATAGTTCACCATTTTATGTCATTTAGGTATGTGCTTCTTCTGTCGACGAGTTGTGGTTTTATTTCTATTAGCTGTACAAATTAATTACAAACTAATACAAGTTGCAATTAAATGTTTGTGGGGGAATTAATTTGTACACCTAATAATATCATTTATATGATGATGAATGTTAACCCTAAGGAACATGATAGGAAAACGTTCATTTCATTTGAACAAAAGACACAAGTTCTTAAAAAATATGTACATCAAATTATAAGACTTTTGTCATTTTGATATGAACAGTGATAAAATTGTTGTTGCATAGAGATCTGGAGTATACAGGCCGCGTTGGTTACTCACGGGAACAGAGATTTAGAAAACGTTTGTAGAATTTTGCACACCTTTCGGTTTATTTCGCGGATCTCGATAAGAACACGGACGGACCCAGGAACGTCCATAGTTAGAGGTACGTGCAGCGTATCAGAATCAGCGTGCCCCCACTTATTTCGTCTCGTTGTTACGGTTGAGACGGAGCTTTACTCTCTATCTACGTGCACAGGGACGAACAGGATTCCAGAATATCTTCTCCGTCGACCTTCTAAACCGTCTGACTACCTATTTTCTGGTTTTAATCCCATCGCTTTAACCCAGAAAATTCCTTACAGGTTTGATGCTATTCGGAGCCTTTCTTCCTTGTGGATCATAAACTGTATTTTGTAGGTTTACAGTGACTGCGAAAATTATTGGCACACGCTAAATTACTGATTTTCCAAGAATTCTCGATATATGTATTACGTGTGCGAATAAGTTCTTTCACTTCGCAGATGTTCAATTGGTGACACAGGCATTGGAAAATTTTTTTCGTAGTAGTAAATCGGATTCTCAAAGTGTTTGAAAATTTGTTAGGCTATTCTAAGTTTTCTTCGGATGTTAAGGGTGAAAACAAGCCCCCAAAAGTAATATCTTCTGCAATTTCGTGTGTCCATTTGAAAGACAACATGGGGATCATAAAAGATCCCACTGTACCAGTTAAGGTTTCGTATTCTATGAATCTTTTTGCTGAATTGTGACAGCGTGCCAATACTTTTTGGGGGCACTGTATGTTCCTCGAAGTAGCTAGACGCTACGTCTGAGGTGACTATCAGATAAGACGGTCTCGCAACAGCGTCGTTTCGCGCAACAGCGCGGGAACACACGGTTATACGTTCGCCGGGATAGGTTGTAGAGGGAGCAGCAAAGCAGCACAGGGGTTTGTTTTATGACTGAGATGAGTCTACGTGATCGGACTCGGTTGAACCGTCGTGTGGCCCGGTTTACTCCTAAAACTTTTTTAGGGGCCATTCCGTCCCGACACCCGTCACCGTCCCACGGATTTGATTTCAGGGGGATTTACGAGCTCCTCGGACCCATGGCGGTCCTCAAGACGCGGGATCCGGTTCCGCCTTTATAGAGCATCATTCCCGAGACGCTAACGGAAACTTTTGCTCACTGAACAGCGTTCATTGGGACCTGACACAGACTAATCGATTACTTTCCACCCCTGCCGTACGATTTCTTTCACAGATATAATTAGAACTGGATAATTGCTTTCGTTTTGATCATTTTTTTATTGCATTTCTGTAGTTCTCATGGTTTACTATTAAGTGCAAACGAACAATAAATTGAATTCCTCGGAATTCTCGAATAAGTGAAATAGTTTGTGCAAGGTTAGGATCAGTCGAGCAGCGTTTCCTGTCAACGATTCGGAGCCCATTGTCAGAACCCATTACCGAAAAGTCCGCCATCGATGTCAGCCTCCTGAATTTCAATTATCCGCAGGTCTGCCTTCGAAATAGGCCCGTTCGTCGACTCTGCGAATTCGATTCGGGCGCGGCCCCATCCCGGTGCCCTTATTTTCCCTCGCAGAAAAGAAGTCCGAAGCTTGGCGAGAGAACAGAAGAGAAGGGACGTGGAGAGGAGAGAAGAGAAGAGGATAAGGCTTAAGGTTGAAAAGAGAAGAGAGGAAAGGGGAGCCGGGAAAAAAAAGAGGCCGGATTCGTCTCTCTGTCTATCGTCTTTCAGCCGTAGGAACGAGCGATCAGAGAGGGATGAAAGGAAATGGAAAATAATGCGCTAGGAGGTCCGGGCCAGGGGGAACGGGGGGCGAAGTAGACGAGGGACGATCGAAGGAGGGCAAAAGATGGAGGAGACGCGAACTGCAGCGTGCACGAGGCGAGCCATTATAGCCGCTCGCGAAACAAAGCTTCGTTATAAACCTCCCAGAAATGCTTCCTCGCGTCTTTTCGTTCCTTCCGTTCCTGCCGTCTTCCGTGTTTTTTCCCCGGTTCCGTGCGGTAATAATAAACGGACCAGAGTCTTTTACGGGGCCAGACCAATAACGTCCCGCCCGCGGGAGCCTCGGGGAGGAAAAAAAGAAAACCGCGGACCGATGCCAAGACTCTCTCATATGGAAAACCGCGGATTTGTGTCAGTAACCCGGAACGCGGCCGCCGCGCCGCGTGAAAGGGATTCGGTAATTGAACAGTGGGAATTACCGGGGCCCCCGCGAAATTAATGAGGGAATTTTAAAATATCCTCGGCAGAAATGAACCGCCGAGAATTGGTCCTTCTTCCTCCTACCATTATTCTTATTCTTCCTGTTCTTCCTCGCCGCGCTGCCGACGCTTTCCGACTTATTCTTCTTCCTCCGAGAGAGAGAGAGGGATAGAGAGAGAGAGAGAGAGTAAGAGACATTACGAAGTTGCGAATGAGACGCGGAAGTTTTTTAAAGTCACTTTGTCTCGCGGGGGACAAAGGTCGGGCTCCTCCGAGAATAATGGATAATCGACGAGCTCCTTGATTCTCTATTACGGCGAAATAAAAGTGCAATTCGTCTTGGGCCAGACTCAAATATCGGCTTTCCGCTCTTATCCGCCTGCGAGCCGGAACGCGATTCTACTCCGCGATGGTCCGCAAATATTTCGGATCCTTTCGACTTGGAAATGTTTGCGATTTTTTGTGGGATCGAAGCTTTTAATCTTCTGCGATTCTTCTGTGTTCTTCGCTGTTCAGGAAATCGGAACATTTGCAGTTCAAGAAGTATAAAGTAGATCGCAGTTGAAATTCAATTTTGGAAGGATTTTTAAATATTGTCCTATTATTTTAGTAACTAACCAGATACAGTATTTCTAAAAATTCGGAAAAATCGTTTCTCCAATGCCGTCGAACGGTACCACTAGGAACCATAGCAACAAAAATGCCCGGTCCAATTTAAACAACGAAACTTTCGGAACAGTGTGCTTATCGGGCTCGCGAGATTACGTGTACAGGGATGCGATGATGGTCAACATTGTTACCGTGATACGGTAGCTCGGCACGATTATTTCCAGTATCTACTTCTCCGGCTCGCGTATCTGTCTCGTTCTACCGTAAAATGAATTTCATTCGGTGGCTGGCTGTGCATGATGCACCGCGCGGCCCGTTTCATTCTACTTTAATCTACAGATGCGCGATTTTAATGGATCCGGTGGCTCCCAAACGTGCCGTGCGAGCTCGTTCGCGTATATTGTTGCCGGTTGTTGCGGCTTTCGTCGGAATGACCGTGCTGGATTCCCATCTTGGTCTACCGGGGGTGGAGGCCAGCTGGCCTCGCATAAGCATAAGCAGCGACACGGACGAGTTTCAATCCACGTGGGAGAACCTGCGCGCCTTCTGAACTCGCATTTCGCGCCCGTGTCGGCGTGGCACGTACGTCAAACGTCTCTCGTATTCCTGAAAACCTGGGGGAAATCTTCCGCGTCGCAGGACATGCGAGTCCCATTTATCTTTCCGCGAACTCGTTACTACCGACTGCCGATTATTCGCAGGTAAATCGACCCGCACTACCCTAAACTCCTCGTCTACGGTCTCCCTCCACCGATCGTCGCATAGTCCATCCTTTTTCTAAAACGTTATTGGGCTTTTAGAAAAGTATAATTTCACTTTTTCGTGTAGAGATGGCATTGTTTCCATTTGTTACTCCAAGTCGCAAAATCATTGTATGTCTTCACAGCTGACATCTCGGACGTCATTTCGTCACTTACAGTGCTTTATAATTTTTTTCCAATTCAATTTGAAATTTAAATATCTTTCTGGTACACCGAGTCTCAAAGTACTAACTGTAGCATTAACGTAATGGTAAACTATATCACCTTTTCCGGAAAAGTGTGTAGAATACTATCATGCAAATTAGAATTGTATGTAAAACAGTTTTAGATTTGTATTTTCTGTCGAATTCAGAGGTACAGATTTGCTATTAATCGAGACTGTTTTAACCAGGAGAAACGAATCGTTCGGAGTGATTGTAGGAAGTTCGGAAGTCGCTTTATACGCTTTTTTTCCGGATAGAGTACCCACGAAAACTTTGGCTTCACGGGTTATTAGTATGCGCAATCTTTTGGCCTCGGAATGTGCTGAACAATTTCATTACCCTCCTGTTCTCGTATTTTACCCTTTATTATGAATTATTCAAAGTGGGTTCCTTCTGGAGAAATACTCCGTTCAATAATGTTATACAAACTCTGGAAACAAGTTTCAGATTCTTTTTCCAACGCGGCGAGAGAGGCACCAAACTTTTTGGAACGTTCAGGATTATGCGAGATTATTAAGATTCGCTTCGTTCTCGATTTGTGATACACGTTTTCCAAAAGAGGTCTTTGCCATCGTTTCTACAGTACTGTGAATTTATGTGCTTTCTAAATGTCTGATTATTTCATTCAGTGCACACACGTTAAATATGAGAATACTAACTCTTGTCTGACCATGACATACCTATTCTACTTCGTGCGAATACTGAAGTTAGCTCCAAGTGTTAAAGCCAGAGTGTCTGACCACAATAAACCAATTCTACTGATTGTGAACACCGAGGAAAACAGTAAAAACTTTAGGAGAATTAAAAAGTTCTGGTACATTATTTCCAACCCTTAAATATATTAAGAAATATAAAACATTCCTCTATCATTCTAAGTTGTAGCAATTCGGGTAGAAAATTCTTATTAGATCCGCTGTCTATAAATACGCAATAGTAAAGCGTTCAGCGAGTTACCGGTATTCGGAGGAGAGAAACTGGTCGAAATCCGCGCGAGCATTTACCATAAAGCAGCCACCCTGATTTCTGTTTCACTTTTCCAGGGTGCGGGGTCGAATTGAAGCGTTTCTCCCCCCGCGTGTCCCTCTGCTCCTCTCTCAATTTACAGCTCGCTGGGGACAGATTTCCGCTTTAAAACAATATCTTGCAGACCTGTCGCGAAACTGGATATTGAAGCTGGAAGGGAGCCGGAGCGCGCGAGCGAGCGTTATTTTTTCCAATATGCAGGAGAACGAGGCCGAGTAGGATGGGCAGCGGGTTCTAGATGACTATACAGGGTTGGCTTTCAGCCCATGATACCTTGGCTGCCCCCAGGGGCGTGTAAACACCGGAGCCACTCGACGCCCTGTCAATCGGCGGCGATGCGACGTCGAGCCCAAACAGCCTTCCGTACTTTTTCCATCTTTCTTCCCTTCGGCGAATCCTTCGGCGAAACCTTCGGCAGAACCTTCGGCAGACCTCCGACTCTCCTCTCGCCCTTCTACGGTGTCGGGGCTCGAATTTCACGGACAATGGACCCCGCAGTCCCGTTCGACGCCATCCTCGAATTCGAGGGAAATCGGAAGCACCCGGGAAAGACAAGACGAACGACGCAAACACTCGCTCCCGCACCGCGCGATTCCGAAACCTCGTAAAAGCTTTCAGCCTTCCAGCACCGGGAGACCGAGTCGTCAGTTCGCGAATACGCGGACCGCAGAATTGATCTTTCGGGACTTCGGTCTCGTCGCGCGGAAATTTGCCCCTTATTCTTCAACGTCCCGGCGAAATAACGCGGAATACCGCGTGACCCGAATTTCCCGCGACCCTCCGACGTTTTGGGCGACCTCTCGCGAATGGAACATCGAACAGTACCATTTGCCAGTCGGATTGGAATATTTCTCGTTCGTACATATATTACAGTTAACGAATTTTTATTGCTATGAAAAATTGGTAGATGAAATTTAAAGCAATGAAAACATCCAATGAGCCTCGTACCCCTTTCGATCATTTAATCTGGAGATTCTTGCGTCTGAGAGTTGAAATCTCGAGATTGTATAATCGAAACATTGGTAAAAAATTCTTTTGTTGATAATGATTTCTTAATGAAACTTGCACCAGCATGGTCGCGACACTTTTCTGATTGAAATGATACCAAACACGGCGCTGTTTGAATCGTAATTACTTGTTTAATCCACGATATAGTAGAACCTCGGTTATTCGAACTAAGTATTTAAAAAATAAATAGATGTCTTTGTTATTTTCATTTTGCATAAAAATTGCAATTGTAAAACATTATACACAGATATAACTTCTGTGAAAATTTTCTGAATGATCAATATTACATTAGCTGTAAAGTAAAAATGGCGGAACGAATATAATAACCATTAATTCTTCTAAATAATTATGAACATGATGGACGCTCGTGTGAAAATCGAACTTTTTCGAATGACGAACATTACATCATTGCTGATAATCGTGATTCGCGAGGGAATGTCCTCGCAATTGAGTTTTCGAGACTTTTACGTCATTAGTCGGAAATCCTTTGTTATTTTTTCGCGTTCAGCCGATACGCACGGCGGAAAATAGCGAATGCAAATGGCGGTGAGTCATGTCGTGTCGTTACACACGACGTGACACGTTTTTTTTTTTTTATTTTACTAATGCGTCGGTACAATGCGGGATCCGCTGGATTTCACCGACGAAAAAATATTTGCGATATATAATAGATGCATTCGCGAGAATTCCCTCGCACATCTACACGGATAGGATAGCGAGAATATTTGCATTGCTGATGCGTCCGGTGAATTTGTTACGAGCGACGAATTTCGGTTTCTACGTTATCGGGTATGTACACAGAGTTATTCTGAATTAGTGTCGCATGTTTTTAGCGTGTACGTCCGTGCCGCAAAAACGATGGGACGAAACTGTAAACCATTATTCGAGAAATATCTGTTGTTTCAGGCACTGCGGTTATGGCATAATACGAATCTGTAATCAAGCCGAGTTAGTATTGATAATTTTGGGTTTGCTTTCAATTTGTATTTGAAGTGATGTGCACACTTTCATTTTGTTCTGTGCAATCTTTTTGTATCCTCATTGCTGTTTTATTTTTTCCCAGTTCATCACGATTTTGTACATTAGGTTGCTGGATTTGAAATGTCTGAATTTTTACAGTAACGTTAAGCAAACACTTTTTCCTAAATAAATCTTGTTCACCAAAGAAAACACCATTGTGTGTAATAAACATATTCCGTCGACAAACTGCAAGTTCCTTGATCGTATCACTGTAGAATTTGAAATTTTTGATCATTCACCTTCTTCATTTACAACATTTAAAAATTGTCAATTTAGTCTTATTTCTATATCATGCTAAAAAATAATTAAAAAGTTGGCAATTTGACTTTGAAATACTGTCGTTCTGCAAAAAATCAAGATTTAAAATTTTTTTCCGGTTTGGACCATAAACACCTTCATTTTAGTGTTTCCGAGCCAATGTCGCAATCTCAATGCGAAATGTTCCAATTTTATTTTGCGATTCGCTCGCGCAGCCTCTCGTTTCCCGAAATTCGGGTATAATTTAAACTCGCCGGATATATGGCAAAGGGAAACAGTCGGTCCGGAGAGATGTTGATTTTGAAAAGTTCTCGGAGATTTTTTCCCTCTCGACGTGTTTCCTTTCGGCCGTGGTGAGAAAGGAGAAAAACGTGGGAGTGGTTCGCGCTGAGAAGGAACTTTTTGCGGCTGACGATCACCCTCCGGGCCACCCCCGCCGTTTTTTTCTTGATTTAATCCAGGCTAATGCAATTCTTCATTCTTCTGGGCTAAAGGCACCTTTTTACCCGCTCGGAGCGGGTACTCGACGAAACTCGCCCCTCGAGATTACGAGACCCGCCCCCCGATCTCTCGCCACCTCGCCGCGGGGGTGGCAAAAACGCGGCGCGAGATCGGGGGGTGGCGAGAGCAATCAGCGTTTTACAATTTGCCAACCGGCCGGTAATAAATTAAGCGAATTTTATACGCGGGCCCGTATAACCGCGTTAAATATTTATATTTGCGGCCGATTGCGAATAACGACGGGGCGCCACCCTCGAACCACCCCTGACAGCCACCCCCGACCATCTGCTGGGCTACGTGTTAAATGCCTCGTCACACCCGGTCGTCTATGCATGGTGTTTTCCTATGGCGTTTTCCTCTCTGTATGTATTCACACAGTTGAATCTGCTCTGCGGGAATTGTAGGGGGTTAGTTTCGATATGGTACGCCAGTTCGATGATTATACAGGGTGCGGTAACTGGGACGAATTCGAAACCTTAGTGCTGAAACTGGCTACGCAAAGATTTCGGAAATTGTACACTTTTTTTAGTAAATAATTATGAATATACAGGCTGTCCCATTTGAACATTTCCACGCAATTGTTTCTAAAACAATTCCGAGATTTCAAGGTGACCTCTGTTCATACAGAACTTTATGTTATTATTTATTCGAGCGTGTAGGCCATCCCGAGACGAATTCACTCACATATAACACTGTCGTCTTCCAAGGTCATTCAAGGTCATTCAGTGCCGTTCAAAATTTAGCTTAGCTAGGCGGAAGTATGCACACACAGAGAAAATTTGCAACCACCATAACCACAATCGGTTGAATAATAATATTTATTCTAGTCTCTGCTGTATGTTTTTGTTTTTGTACGACTTCGTGCTTGGATGTAACCTTCGCTACCACCTCGTGGATCGAGTATAGTACATCTATATGCAACTTCGGACACGTGTATTGCCATAGTTACACGACGTCGAGCTAGTAACTCGATTATAGAGGACTGTGGACTTTGTCTTCCTATTTAAGATTGGCAGCTTAACTGTGTCGTGCAAGCCCGACTTCCTGTGACCTAACAACCTAATGAAGCGAGGGCGGTCTTGTCTTCGTGACAAGCCACACTGACGTGATTACGGTATTTGAGTGTCGATCGGTGTTTAGGTGTTGCGTCAAGTTTTTAATCTGGAAACATGTTTACTTCATGAACGATAGCCAGAGCGATAAAATAAATGTTCAGATAAAATAAAAGACTTTTTTTCCTTTTGCATTTCTGATGGTATTGCCAGCCGTAAAATCGCGTATCTCTTCGCGAGATCAAATCAAAAACCTCCAATTTGAAACAACCCTTATCTTGGTACTGTACAATAAATAACATCTGCATGATTTTATGAAGTATTTTAGATGAAAGATTTAAAACTCCATTCGGGATGAAATATTTTTCTGCTGCCATATTCCTGTGCGTAGGTTTGACAATCTAACATAGGAGTAACAACAAAATTGTATGAAGTTGGTCGCGGGTGGTCGTATCATCGAGATCGATTGACGCGACGGCGTGTGTGTTAGACGTGTGCGATGGGAATGGGGCGAGAAAGAGAGAGAAAGAGAGAGAGACATAGAGAGGGAACTATTGGAGAGAACTAGGGGGATGTCCAGGCATGATTCCGTGCAGGGGTGGTCCCCGACCTGACAGGGGGTTCATTCTATATTTTATGGTGGCCAACCCCCCGCCGTGGGATGCTACTAGCTGGGTATACCCATTGGCGATAAGGTGATAAGCTCAAATGTATTGGCTCCCATCAAATCGTGCGCTTTACTGCTATAGCCAACCCCATAAACGCCGCTCACCCTTTCCGCAGCTCGCGTATTTGGAAAAATATTTCTTGACGGTCGAATTGGGGAAAATTCTGTTCGGCTACGTTATTTAACCCTACGGCCATGGGGTTGGAACTCCGTGATATAACGGGAAATCTGCGCACGATTGTTTTGACGTCTTCTTTCATAAGAAAGAAGTATTACGATTGAACCACTCAATTATAACTAGACCGCGGGTCTTTACGCAAAATAAAAATGTTGTGCCTCGATTGTGAGGAACAATAGCCAAGTAAAATAGTTCTTTCTTCCTTTAATAATTTTAAATCCTCTTAATCTTTTCTTTTTTCACTATTTTAAATTGTACTTATCTATTTTTGTCAGAAATGCATAAAACCCGCAGTCTGGTAATAACTTACTTTGCATTTGACGATAAGGGTAGCATTACATTTTCACATATTCGTTGAAACAATCATTAACGATCATTAAATTCTTCAACGAACCAGTGCACAAATATATTCGGACCATTAAAATATGACAATAAATACGAGTGATGAAACACGGTGAAGTTCCGACAGGAATTCGAAAACCGGGATCCCATATTTAATTTTCCAGGTGTCGGAACGGCGAACATCGGTCGGCCTTGCCCTTAATACCCGCGACGGTTACGTGGCTCGATATTAAAAGTTGCTTCCGCGATCTTCGTTCGTTTTCGCGGGCCGGACTAACGAGTTTTCACCCGGCGCGCGCGCCGCCGGGAAGATTCATCGTAGCACGCGGGGGCGGATAACGCACGGAAAATTGAACTCCAGTGGCGCAACGCGCGCGGCCGGGATAAAATTGCAAATAAATTACGGTTGGATTTCCATCAACGGTAGAGAGACGCCGACACCGACGCCGACGTCGGCCGCGTCGCGCTGCCGGAGCGATAGAAACAGACGGAGAAGAAACCCGGGCCGACGACGACGGTAAAAACGATGGAGGGCCGAAAAAGAGAGGAAGAGATAAGGGTTGCGTCTGGTACCTTGAGAGCCAATAATAAGTAAGCCAGCCGCTCGTTAGGGGGTTGGTTAAAAATACGAAGGAGCCTGTGTCCTCCTTTTTTTTTTCCTCTCTCCCTGTCTCTCGCTCGCTCCCTCGCTTTCTTTCTCTCGTTTTCCTTCCTCCTCTTCCCTCTTACTTCCAGAGCCTCTCTCCCGTGCCAGGAGAACTCGAGAAGGGTTGGCAGAGAGCCGCGGAAAATAATGGCCGCTCGTAATCGACGGCTCTTTTTTAGCCTGGTTAAGACTCAAGGACGAACTCACACCTCGCTCGTTTGTACCCGTAGAATGCGCACCCCCCGTAAATACGCCACTTAATCGAACGTATACCGGCCGCGTCTCCGAAGAGAGATCGACGCTCCTCGAGGACTTCCGCGTCCTTTACACGAGCGAATAATCCGATGTTTGCAGGAAAATAATGCCGCTTCTTGTACACGGTAATCTGCCGTGGTTTAAACATCGCCGCGCTGCCGAGCACCTCCCGTCTCTTTTGTTCGCGGACTTGTACTCACGTCGCCTTTTTCCACGGGTATACCGCGATGCTTTAACCCTCGGGCGACGGACCATTCTTATTGTTAGAACTGTGCATTATAACATTAGACAGCGGATTTTACGCATTTGTGACGAACATGGGTAGGTACAATTTAAAATAGCTTCTACCTTACTGAAGAGTTATTAAAGACGGAACAAATTTTCTTTATTTGGCTCCCATCGCTTACGATTGGCGCACAACATTTTTATTTATGAAATATGCTGTTAAAGTATGATACATTTAAAAAATTATAGATATCGAAGTATTGACATACGGGTTGAAATGATTCCGGATATAGCAATTTCGCTATTTGTTCTTGATAAAAAAAGAGCCTTGAATAAATATCAAAAATAAATTTGAAGTGCCTGCCTATCTGTATGTTGATATAAGGGTTGAAATGTATTTAAATATTACGAGTGGTAGAATACACCACGCTATCCTCGAAAACATCAATAATCCGGAAGAAACGGGGCAAGGCCATTCAAACAATACCGTCGACAAGCATAAATAAATAAAAACGGGCCGGCGGCGATATCGTGGAAAAAGATCTCGTTTGGCGACAGTACGATTGATTAGGCATTACCTCGTCACTCCTTTAATCTTCTCGTTAGGGGTTGAAGCACGCCCTCTCATTCCCTGTTTCTGAAGTTTCAGACATCGGGCTGAAGGGCTGGTGGAAGAGTAGGGGATTCCTTGGCAGCGAGTGGGAGAGCAGGCTTGTGGGTGGTAGTGGGAATGCTGGCGGTATCTTGGCGGTGACTTAAAGTGGCCGTAATTAAAGATGGCCGTTCCAACGACGGGGGGCTGTGTCTCCAGGATCAAGAAAAGCCGAGGTCAGATTAAAGAGATAACCCGAAATGCAAACAAAGCCGAGAGTCTTCCGGATATATTTTCCTTTTGTTTCGCGCTCCTTCCGTTTATGTACTTTCTTTTTTTCCATCCTCCATTTTCCACCCCCGTTTTCCACCATCCGCGTTCCATCCAGCTCCGTTCTATGCAGCCAGTGGCCCAGTTCGATGGATTACAGCCTTTCGGCTTCGATTATCCGCGCCCCGGCACAGAGGCTCACGGTAAAATCTGATCTCTTTAGCTCGACCCCTTGAAATTACCTTCATTAAGTGCTCGCTCGGTTTTTTATGCGGCCGGTCTCCGAGAAAGTCATTAAGATCGACTCGATATCGAGCCGCGCCAGGGCAAAGGTAAGCTTTTACCGACCGCCTGTTAAGAGAGAATTGATTGTTAATAAAAAAGAAAGAAAAACCGGCGGAAATGTGGAAAGAGAGAGTCAGCAACCCCTCTTTATCTTTCATCTCGTTCCTCGGCGAGTTGCGAGCTCGCGTCGTTAAACGCCAACTTCTTGGAATAATTCCGATCGACTAATGAAATTCTTATTACGTCCGACGGACCATCGAACGGATTGTTAGGCTCGCGAGGGGAAATCGGAATTACGATCGCGGCGGCGAGCTCATCCGTGGGAAAGACTGATTACAACAAAAATGTTTACATCGAGATCTAACTTAGCTGCCTGACTTGATTAAACCACAGTATCTTCATATTTCATCAGAAGTAATATCCGCGCGTTATTTTTTAAAAATGTAGACCGTTACTCGCGTCTAATCAGTTCGGATAATATAGGTTTATACTTAACCAGTATATCTGATTGCAACACTGTGTCGTCTTTGGGCTCATTTTAATCAGAAAAATGTCACCGATATGTCGATAAAAGTTTCCTCAAAAAGATTGCGAGAAACAAAAAATGTTTATCCTTTTTTATGCTAATGTATCGAGGCAGTACTGTACTTTTTAAGAAATCATGCCACTTTCCCGACTAAAAATTCCCTGCGCGGTGTCGCCGAGTTTCGCCTAATTGAAGCAGTTTGTTGGCATTTTATTTCGACACACGAGGGCCCCGGCGATACGGAATTTTGTCCCGCGGTGACGAAAGGCTTGTAATCGCCTCCTCCATCCGCCCAAATTGGATTTTTCCAGGGCAGCTTCCGTCGCGACGCGGCGCGACGCTCGCAAGAGAAGTGTCGCGTTGAGCTAAGGATTTATAAGGGAAACCCCGTCCGCAATATTCGAGAACTTTCGGAACGACTTTACTTCTTAATAAGATTCAACGTTTCAAAATGAAATTCGAAGCTGTACGTACGACGAAAGTCGTTTAGCGGCAGCGCCGCATTTCCGCGCAACTTTTCGCCGACCGAAACTTTTCAAAGCTTCCTGCGTTACTTTTCCCTGCCCTCTTCTCTCTCTCTCTCTCTCTCTCTCTCTCTCTCTCTCTCTCTCTCTCTGTGTTCCTCTATCTCTCTGTTGCTTGTCTTTTTTCTGTTGTTGATGTTGTTCGTCTCCTTTTCTTCTTTTTTTTATTTTAGTGGGGAACGCTTGGCGAACTGGCGCTGAATGCATTACGATGCTTTATGCAAAGCGCCTCGCTTTCTCCGAGCGACATATTTTCGGGGATTTCGTGGCTTCTTAAATGCTTCTCCGTGATCGCGTCCTTGTCTTCCACGGAGGACCTCTCAGCGACCTTCTCTGTGCATTGTTCTCCCTTGACGAAAATTATTTTAGTACTTTCGGTGCCAAATTGCAACTTTAATTATTCAGTGCACGGATTGGCTCTGCGAGATTCAAGAATTAAATTTGTAGTGTTTAAAATCTATCTGTGAATTTCTCAATGAAATCTTGTTTTATAACAATTCGATGCTTACTCTATTTTACAGATGTCCAATGAAGCCTGTAACAAATTTCAGTTTAAACCAATGTTTCGATGATTAATTAGGGCGCCGCGTTTTAATTTGTACGCGTAATAATATATTTTGATATGATTAATGTGATTATATATAATATGATTTTAATGTGATCTGTTTGATGAAACAAATTTGTTTATTAGGTGCTTACAGATCTCTTGAAACTACAACTGGACTGTTTACTGTTAAAAATAAATTAACTTCAGTAAGTCATTTAACTTTAGTTCCTCACAATTGATCTGGACAATTTTGCATCGAGATCCTCTAGCAATTAGAATCAGTAAATGAAACGAAAAAAATTTAATTAATCGCCCGGTGTATCGAGATAAGAAACTTGAGGTTGACTAATGGCCACAATGGCCATCAACTACCCCATGCGAGTGACAGGAGTGGGGTGGGGAATTATTGTGTCCGTGTAAAAAGCTGGTTATAATTGTTACGCGTTCCGAAAAAAATTCTTCATTCTTTTCTCTTTCCATCGGTTGTATTATGGCTTTCGTACTTGTTCTCGGTCGTCAATATTTGACATGAACAGTTCTTCTGTTGACCGAAACCGTGTTGCAAACATTTTCCGAGCGAAGACACGCCGCATGGATTCTTCGCAAATGTGTATTGTGAATTGTTGTAACTGTGAGACGGAAACTCGACTGCGAGAGTGGGGGGAGCATTCGCAGAGAGATAGAAGAGAGAGAGAGAACACACCCCGCGACGTGACATTGTCGAATAACGACACCTCTCGAAATAAAAGTCTCATCTAATTGGTTAGCGCGCCCAGCGTTAATAATTTCGGGCGAAGCACTCTGATGACATAATCGCGAGGTGCGTGTTGTGCATGCCGTGCAGTGCGTGGAGTGTTCTCAGCAGGAGTTTCTCGTGAGGTGTTAAAATCATTAGCATACTGGGTCAAAAGACTTTATGCTTGCATAGAAAAATCGTGCTTCTTCTCTTAAATACTTTTTTTCTGTTATCGAATTTACTGTTTCGTGCATATAGTGAATTCGGGAAGAACTGGCACTCTTGCAATTGATAATTAAATAATTTACAGTAGTTAATTATTGGTCCGAATTTCATATAAAGATTGATTATATTATTTGTACCTTGAGATCTCCGACAAAGAGTGTATAATAATTATCTTGACTAATACATAGTTTGACAGGTTGGCCCACTTTCCGCGAAGCAACAGTATAAAGTGACTACTTAAGTAAGCGAGCAGAGGCAAGAACCTTTCAAAAATCTTCACAGAGTGCCCTGCATCAAAAGAAAGTTCTTCGAAACTTTCTAACATAAACAAACTACATTATACTTCCGCAACATAAATTCAGAAGCGTTTAAACTTCCGTCGCAACTCTTTTATTTAGAAGAGATTAGCATCTTGTTTCGATACCTGCCTCAATTTTTAACACCTGCCACACTATTATCGTCTCGGAAAATCCTACAAAATCAAAATAATTTAGCTGTCCCCTCTATTTTCAAGAAGTTTTTTGAAATACACAATACTATTTATGAACTCGATACTAAAGTTCGGATACATTGTTTACCTTCACAAAAGCGAAAAGATAAAATTAATGTTTTGTAAAGTTGATGTTATTATTAATCACAATGCAATATTATTCACCCTTTGCAGTCGGAGCTACTTTAACTCGAAAATTAAACATGTCCTCCGACCTAGAATAATTTGTTATTCATGAAAATGAAATACTCAAATTTTTAGCAATTGGTTAGATACCACCAAATTCAATAATGTAAATAATATTTTAAATAATACTACAGCAATTTTTAGTGGTGCCTCAGTTGCTTCAATTACAGATGAAGGATCAACATTGTCTAATAACAAGACTGCATCGATCGCAATAAATAGAAAACGTATTCGATGTTATTTCTTCCCTTAATGGTTTGAATAGATGAGAAATTACATATTGACGTCTTGAATCTAAAAAATTTTCCAACAATTTTGTATTTCATCTACTTAATTTTGCTATAAATGCACAAAGATCCGCAGTCTACTAATAAGAAAGGTGTTCAAATTATTTTATTTGTCCTGTACGCAATCGACGTGGTAAATGGCGACTACGTAAAACGGTGTGTAGACCATTTCTCCCATAAATTTCACCGAGCAGCGAATTTCCAAGTGCAACATGGCGTGGAGTGTTCCTCGCGGATAGTCGCTTGCAGCGGGATCGATTTTATTATCATACTGCGAAAGAAAGCGGGTTGGAATTCTGCGCGGCGCTGATAAGTATTTACTGGCGGGCTGCTCTGTTCCACGACGTTTCTTTCTTCGTTCTCCTCGTTTTTCTGTTTATCGACAGCACGGCTTCTCCTCGCACAGAAACACCGTCATACTAACTTTTCGTCGTGCGATTCCGTTATCAGTTCACCGCGTTCCCGTTCTTGTTCCTACAATCAGCACGAGCATCTCACGCGTTCTGGAACGCGGAATCCGACTTCTGTTCAACGGGAAAATGATTATTGATGGATCCTGGGTCCGTCCGTTCGCGGTGAAAGCCCACAACAATCCCAATAATCCCGGAACTTTCTCCGAGAGTTCCGAGGCTGCTCGGTCCGATCCGCGATTTTCCGGGCAACTTCGACGGGTTCTGGTCGTGTCCACGATCGCCGACGTTTCGGCGAAAGTTTGCATCACCTGGAGTCACGTTTCCGTTGCGGGAACATAGATTGTTTCGCAAGTATTCGCCTAACACTTGCAATATTGTCACGGGGAGTCCAAAATGATTTTAATCGGGCGAGTCGCTCTGATTCGAAATGGAAGCACGCGTTTGTTCACGAATATGGATTTTCATGCAAAATGAAAAAAGGTTGGATTAGTTATTAGATACAGAGGCCACATATACATCTACTTTTTATGTAATCGCCTAGTGATAAAAGTCAATTTTTTATATTTTTATATCAACAAATAGTTTGTAGTTACAACATTAATAATTTAGGGAAATTGAGGAAAATTCGTGGCTCATTTTATACACCATTCAGTCGGCCATAATTACAAGTTAAACCTGTGCGTGATCAATTATAAGAATGAATTTCTATGACCACGGATTTAGACCGCGAATTTTATGCATTTATGAAAAAAATAAGGTAATTTGGAACAGTAGAAAGATTAAACGAACGCTTGAGAATATCAACACATTTTTTATTTGATTCTTGCGTCCAGCAATTAACGGAAATCATTTTTTTTCTTGTACAAAGACAGGTTGTCTTTTTCATTTTTCTGAAAAGTCGTGCCTGAAGAATGTTGTTACGTAAAATTGATTTTAAACGCGTAGGAAAAACTGGAAAACAAACTTTTTGGGAAGCATTTCGATCGGAAATCGGTGGATGGTCGCGACCATTGAAAGGGACGGTGAAAATAAACCACCGACAGGACGATATAGGGCGATCCCGAGGAATCAGAGTTATCGACCCCGTGTAAGCTCGCCGCGGAAAGAAAATGAATGGAAGAAACGCGGCGGCGAGATCCAGGATAGAAGGAGAGCGGCTCGAGGCAACGAGCGGGAAGTACAATCGAATGATTCTGGTTCGCTGATCAATTTTATACGCTCGAACCTCTCCCGCCGGGTTATCCATCATGCGGCATTTGACCCCCGCCGGTTTCCTCGATTTTTCGTAACCTTCCAGCACACAATTTCTCCCCTCGTCTCTTTTTCTTGTCCGGGCTCGATTTCTTTTATCATTCCCGGTGTCTTCTTCTCTTTGACCCGCGTCTCCCGGACTTCCAACCGCGACACGTGCCTTGAAATTACATGAATGGCCCGTAATCATTATTCCGACAGGTTTCATATTTTTCTCGAACGGTATACGCGCGAATAAATTGCGCCAGTGTGAGCAGCGAATAAATAAATTGTTCTTCAGTAGGATAATCCTTTTGTTGAATAATGTACCTAACTCGTACTATATTTTATTCCAAAGCTGAGCAATTTATTAATACATTGTTCGAACAAGATCGCTAGATGTTCAGACGCTGAGTGTAGCTGTACTTTCTGCGATTGTGCTAGCAGCCAGATCGTTAAAATCTCCGCTAAAAAAGAACAAATTCGGGAACTCCGAATGGTGGTCTCGGTTACCCGGCATCCCGCGCGCAACTAAACGCAATTAAATTCCTCGGGAGCCGCTCCCGCTGATTACTTTTCCCATAAACAGTCGGCGAACGGTCGGGGGGAAGAAATCGGCCGGCGATTTCAATGATAATCCGACGGGAATAGGGGCGTGGATGTCGGACGAAACGATTCGTAAACCGACGTGTATGTCTTTTCGGGATTAAGCCGGCGAATCCCCCGCAAGTTTGAGCAGGAGATTAAACTTACCTGAAAGTTCTGCTCCCTAGCCGCGCCGCCGGCCTGTAACTCGCGGCATCTTGGGAAGGTTCCTTCTGCAATCAGAGAAGCCGAAACGTCATATTGTGAGCCAAACGACGAATCCGTCTAATAAAAATTGCGTTAGGTCGCAGCTTCCCATTGCAATTTTTATGCATTTATTTACACAAATGGGTACATGAAATTTGAAACGGTAGAAATATTGGAATTTAAGAGTAATTGCTTTCAACACGCTGAAATTATTAAACAAAGAAACACGTTTCTGTTTGGCTTCTGGTTTTTTATTTTGCACAAAGTTCCTGCTAATCGTTACACCAGATTTTCCTTTTCTTTTTCATGGTGGTTTGGTTCACGAAAGAAATTTTCTAAGCACTCAGCAGTCATTTGGATTGGGTTGTGATGAATAAAAATGCAAGATCTACATTGTCTCTCCTCTCTTTCTAATGAAAACTAGCTGTAGGTAGATTCGACAATCGAGATTGAACATTTCGAAGCCGCAGCTCAAATTTTTGCAGTGATCGCGAGAGGATACGCGAAGCAATAGAGGAAAACAGGATTGTTACAGGCCGGAACGGGGGTCAGAACGTAACACGACTATCCTGATTCGTCCCGCGGGACGTATTCGCGAACTTACGCTGCTCCTGGGGCCGATAGGATCCACGGGGCACGTGAGTGCAACGCTCCTGTACAATCTGTGCGACGTTAAGCGCAGCGTGTAATGGTTTGTTTAGCGGAATCGATGGGCTAAACGCAGCCTGCGGATATTTATGCAAATTGCACGGTTTGGGCTCTGATTTGCCACGGATGAGAATTCGGAATTGATTTCGTCTGGCGGCAGGAATAATTCAGGTATTGGAAACAGTCTGCAGATTGGTTGTTAGCAAAATTAATCGTGGAAAACCTGTGGAATGGAATTATTGCAGAGAAGCAAATTTTAGAGCAGTATTAACGGCGCAACAAGAATTACGTCGATTGTGTTGCAAATTATTCTAAAATTGACACTTCATCTTTTTAGCAAACTTGAAAATCTAGTAATACAAATTTGATTAGGATCTACATGGTTTGACAGCGTTACAAAAATCATTTTTGTGATAAACTTTGCTTTTTTCTATACTTGCATTATTAAATGTATTATTGAATTTTATATGGGTATTGCTGTGGCTCTCCACGTGCTAAAAAGTGATACAAGACTAACATATTAAAATGCAAGTAATAATATATGAAGTTTCTTTCGCAAGTACTTGTGCTATTAACACTTTCAGACGTCTCGTACAATGTAACCAGAACAATCTAGCATAGTCAAATTCTCTCTCCCCTAACAACCGTCGAGAATTCAGGTAATATGGGGGCAACTTGGCTTTCTGAGCAAGCTTGTTACATTTCTATGTCGGGTTTACGGTTCGTCGAATCTTTATGCGTCGTCAGAAGGGTTCGTGGTCCTTCCGCCGCGTCCTGGATCCTCGGAGATCATTGTCTTCATCTTCTAACAGTCAAAAATGGAGTCTAATGACTCGGAAGCAAGTTATTGTATCAAACGCGTTAGAATGCGATCTCTGTATTATCCGAACTCCTATAATAGATGTCAAATTAAAATACGAATTGTAAGAAGAATAAAAAAATCATACAGATAAAACAAAATCATATTCGAAATTTTATCAACTGAAAAATTATTCCAAGTTGAGGCCACTTGCCTCTCCATATGGGGTTCGTAGGATTTTGGTCACATTTAACAATATAAATTAATATTGGTAGGATTCATGGAAATTTATCACAATACCACCTAATCTAGCCTAATGAATATTTTTCATTTATGTAGAGTTTATGATTAATTAAAAAACCTCCACACATTCCCTCTATCAAGTGGAACATCGTTGCGGTCTCGCGCGAGCAAGCGAATTTTCAACGCGACAGCGAGCTCGTTACATTTCTATGCCGGGTTCACGGTTCGTCGAGTCTTTCTGGTTCGGCAGAAGGGTTGGTGGTCCTTCCGTCGCGTCCCCGAGTCCTCGGGGAACATTGTCTCCGGCGGTTTAGCAGCCGGCGCGTTACGTTTTCGTCGTCCGGGAAGCGGCGCGAGGCTGGTTTCCAGCGGCGTGGGTGTCCGGGCGTGTGAATTCTGATCAACGCCGGCTAGCGGCCGTGTGTCGCCGTTCCGGTCGACAATGGAACAATGGGGGTGGCGCCGGGGACACGTGAAAGGCCTCGAAGAACGTGACACAGGGGGTGGCAGGCGGGGGCTTGCAGCCGGAAAAGGAGCGAGAAAATGTGCCGCGAAATTGCATGGCCGTGCAACTTTTCGCTGCGGATGAAAAATGGAGGGGCGCGTCCCTGCACACACGCTCGAACATGCACGTACCGGGTGTCTCCGCTGAATAGAATCACGTGAACATCTTCCTCATTTACGTAGAACTTGAGATTTCAAGGTAATTCGTATTTTTGAAAATAAGGTTTTATACCTCTACTTCAATATTCTTATAGAAAATGAAAATGAATTCATCCAATGGTCTGCACCAGAGACCATAACTGTCATAACCAAAAAGAAAAAGTCATAGAATAACAAGTATTTCACCGACTAAAATCGTATTGGTTACATTATAAGAATTATAAGTAACCGGCAATTTTTTCTCTTGTTGGTAAATGATATCGTTGATACAATGTTTTGGACACTAATAATTGTTATGTAAATTATCTTAAATTTCAATAATAATCAACTTTTTATTAATGATTTTTATCGTAGAAAATTTTAGAATAACTGTTATTTTTGGTCCCTGGTCTGCATAACTGTACCTTTCGATCATTTAATCTGGAGATTCTTGCGTCTGAGAATAGAAAAATCTACAATAATGTTGCTATTTGTCAACGAAAATATTAAAGAAGTTCCACGAGGAAATTGAAAGTGTACATAACGGTATGCACTGTCGTATTATTTGCGATTTATTGAAATGAATAAGAAAAGAAACGAACAAATATCGCGCCGCCGAAGTCACTTCAAACGGGACACCCCGTACGTGCGCGTATAGTCCTGCGAATGAAAACGTTCTCGTTAACGGGGGAAATTTAATCGTATTACCGCCGCGGCCGGAAACGCTCTCGCGAATTACACCGCGTTGACAGGCGGCCGTCCCCGGTACACGGAATTGTTCTCGAGGGTTCATTGATTGAAACAAACGAACGCGGCTTATTGTCTGGACGATATTTTCGCGGGGCCCACCGGTAATTGAAGCATGCCCTGCCGCGGATTAATTTGCGATGCACTTTTCCGGGGATTAACAATTTT
Organism: Lasioglossum malachurum; assembly: GCA_028455605.1. Taxonomy (NCBI): domain Eukaryota; kingdom Metazoa; phylum Arthropoda; class Insecta; order Hymenoptera; family Halictidae; genus Lasioglossum; species Lasioglossum malachurum. The sequence goes on from CM052316.1 coordinate 21,888,636, forward strand.
AATTGGGCGCGGCGCGAGAGGGCGCGATAGACGTGGCGCTGGCCGTTTTTCCAAAATGGCAACATCGGCTGACCGGAATGGCCCGATATGTTACCCTCTGAATCCGGGTCTCTCTCTCTTCCGACGGGAACAGATTTCGCGACCCGTGCGTTAATAATCCGCGATTCGTAAGTGGTATTTTCCGAGCGGTGAAATTGCGCGAAAGGCTTCGGCTATTAGGCGATTTCTATGCGGGAAATCGCTCGTCTGGAAATGATTATACAGTGTGCTCGATGGGACCTTGAAAAAGTCGATTTGAAAGGCTCGACTCTGTTAATTGAGTTGTGTTGCTGACGAACGTAATCAAGTTGTGGTAAATTAATTTTCGGGGGCCTACGTTCGCGCAAACGTATACACTGACCGATACAAGTGGTTGCATCAACCGCGTTACCTTGCAACACCTTTCGCAATTGTGAGGAGAAACAAAAGCGGCCCGTTCAGCGAGAATTAAAATTCTCCTGCGCAAATTGCGCAAGGTGAACAATAACAACAACAACCATCAGCAACCGCGCGGGAAACAAACAGTCCTCCGCGCGGTCATTAGTCGTCTCGATGTAGCGGTCGCGGGTTTTACTGCGCGTCGGAATCAATGGGAAACAGCTCGCCGAGACTCGATTACATCCTTTCTCTCCCGGCCGGCTCGCTCGATTATGACGCGATCGTAAATTCGCTCCGGTAACCTCGTTACTTTAACAATATGCTGCGAGATTGAAAATTCGCGTGGAAAAAAGGACCCGTGTCAAAATGGGTGGGGGAGGGTGCGAGAGACGAGGTGAATGTTGAAGAAGTTTTCGCGCGACGTCGATTGTCGGTGGCAGGTAACTGGCTGAAAAAAGAGCCGAGCAAGGAGGGTGAAGGACGAGAGAAAGAAGGCGGCAGAAGCAGCGCGGTGAGATCTCTGGCAATTTGTCTTATCCTCTTTCTTTGCCCCTTTTCTGTCCCATTCTGCCTCCTCGTCCACCCCCTTTCGGCCGCGACTCGCGCCACTTTCCTCTTTCAGCTTTAGCCGATGGTAGTGTGCCTATCGATCCAGTAGGTCCTTCGAAGGGTGTGGTTGTGTTGCTCGGCGTCGCGACGCCTCCCTCCCCCCTTTCCCTGTTCCCCCGCAGACTACCATGACTCGGTCCTCGTGTCTTTTGCCATCCCTGCGCCACTATCTTCCTCGAAACGAGACGCGATCGCCACGTGGCCTTCACTCGGATCCGCGTGTTCCCACCTTCGGCGATCGTCGGGTCCGTACTGACCCGTCCTGGGTATATTCCACTTACTCTACAACCTCCAGCGATAGAAAAGCACATGTACAAATCAATTTATTAATTCAGGCTTAACCCTTTGCGGAGACGTATCGTCACATTGACGGCATCGTGACAATGCTATTTTTCTATCATTTAATTCCTCTAGTTGCAGACAATTAATGTAATTGCGTACATGATAAAATATTCGTATAAATCTTCTATTTTCTCAACGCTCGAGACTTTGATAGTGTCTCACAAGGTGTTTGGCGGATATTTAAGCAAAATAAGCATTTTCCAGTACAAGGTACTAGAATCAAATTTGTTTCTATTCATATACGTCGAATTACCATACGATAGTTTTATTAATCAAATGATACGAGCCTGGTCGAATCTCACTCGCTGATCAAGTATTTAAGCGACCCAAGTGAATCATCCTCAGGATCCAAGCACCGTCCGCAGCCCTTATCAAGCTTCGTTAGACACGATGAATTATCGCCCATCATCAAGGCGATCGCAGGATCCTTGGGTCAGGATCCGAACGGTTATAATCGTCCGACGCGGCGTGGCGGAAGGTAACGAGTTTTAAACGAATTTCAATATTAGATAAAAATGGGACAGCCGGTCGTTATCGGGACGGGGATCTCGCCGAGTGATTTAATGACCACGGGGATTGTAATTGGAAGTCGGTATCTAAGGAAACTCTATTACTGTATTAATTTGTTCGATTCGATTGGAGTTCCGCGGCGGCCCCGTTGCTCCTCAAACGTTAAGTAGCCGAAACTTTGCAGAGTACGTGATTCCTTACATTTGTGTATCTCCTAGACGAAACATCAATTACGTTTGGACCAGAGATATTTATTCTTGAAGTTTAAAGAGTCGATATATGTATTGGGTTGGCAAGAAAGTAATTTCGGTATTTTAAGGTGAAATAGAGCCCAATCTTTTCATTCAAGCAATGAACTTTAATGAATAAGATATTTTCCTTTTTGTTCGAAGATCTTTTGCCGAAAAGAATAAACAAGAAAATATTTTATTGATTAAAGTTCATCGCTTGAATAAAGAAATTCGGTTTTATTTCACCTTAAAATACCGAAATTACTTTCTTGCCAACCCCATAGTAACGTAAACTTGCGGGGTGGTGCGTTACTGTATTTATTTCCTTTGAGTGACTGGCAGACTTCATAACATAAGTCACGAAATTTAGAATTTGCATAAACATCCGTCGTTTATTCAACACTGGATGTTCGCCGGATTAAACTCATAACAGAGGCATCGCGCTGAACGCGCTGTAGCTTCTTGATTCTGGGGAATTCGCCTGTAAAATTTCTGGAGCACATATTCGGGATGTTCGAATTTCTAAAAATAAATGAATTCTTCGTGCAGACTACACAAGAATCCCTGATTAAACGGCTCGCATGCCCCAGAGCGAAAGAAGCAAACCGACGTCGACAAAATAATGCACTTCTCCATTTCTCCGGGCCGAAAGTAATACTTTCGAGTGTCCGGCATTTTGCTGTACAGCAGCGGGGACACGTTCGCCGTTGATAGAACGTCTCAGTAGATTCCGCCGCGTACTCCCATCGAGATGAAACTTGTTTCGGTTATAATTCTGGCGAGGAGTGGATCTCTGATATAGCAGAAGTGGTCGAATCAGAACGAAATGAGAATACGGGACGTTTCGTTTGTAATATCCGGGAGATTGCATTGTCGTGGGCAGCGCCGTCGGACGTCGCCGGGTCCCCGTGATCCTTCCGAACAACTTCTGAACTCGTTTCGCAAGTTGCGCGGCTAGGATTCTTTATTCTTTGTTTCCCAGGGCCGCCGTCGCTTTATATCCTTCGACCAGGAGGCCCGGCGAAAAAATGGACGCGCGGGGAATCACGGCAATAACGAGCGGCCCTTAGTTACATCGGACAGGGCGGCCGCTTTCCTAATTCCCCTTCAGACAAGAGAAAAATCGTGCCGGGTATCCGGCAGGCCTAGCTGCTCAACCCCCGCGAGGAAAAATTGCCCGGGAACTCGTTATACTCCGGAGAAATCGATTCGCAAATCCTTCTTTCCGATCGATCAGTCTTCCGTCGACCGAAGACTCGGGAATGCTCCGAGCTGCGCTGCATTGAAATTCGTAGACTGTCTTTAAAATTATTTGTTGCTACTTAACCTTTTTAACCATGAAGTGAACCTTCCTGCAAAGTTTCAACCCTATACCTCTCGCCTGTAAGGGTAGTTACGCCCTAAAACCGAAAAATTAGTTTTTACTCCAGTTTGCCCACTCAATTTAATTTGAAAATTCTAAAGAAAAATTGGACACACTTAATATATTTTCCGCTTTTCCTTTATAAGGTATTAGCATCAAGAGTATCTCCAAACCTCCTCCATATTTATGTGTGCAAATGTGTGCAATAATTGTGTAAATATTTATGGATTCACATGAAATATTACTCTATCTCGTTTCAATTTACGTAGTTTCAGTATTTCTGCAGTGTGACGAGGTATCTCTTCTCGAAATCCCAAATTTCGACTTCCAACTTGTCACTTATCGCGACAAGGCATCAGGAGCAATATTATGGCGTTCAGGTTGGAAGTAGCGGCCGCGTTTTCTGGTGCCTAACCCCTGTGTACACAGAGACACAGAAGCAAAGGGAGAGGGGGGAGAGAGAGAAAGAGTGATGGCGAGAGGGTTGGTCGCGGCGAGGCGAGGATTAAGGGCGCGTTTAAGGGCTGTTTACGGTTTTGCGGACGGCCGGCTATAAGCCTGCGTGTGCTCTCGGTCCGGCGCGGCGGCGGGTGCGTCGGAATTTCGGATCGTGGTTTATGGATCGCAGGGAATCAGGATGTGGGCCCGCCACGAGGGAACACGATAAACGCTCGTTGTTTGTGCTGGTAGATTGCGTAAGAGGGAGCAATTGGAGGAGCCGGCTGCCGGTGCACGTTAATGCACGGGTAAGTCATTGTAATAAGCTTTGTCTACACGCTGCTCGAGCCGGAGATTCGACGCGTAATAGGATTTCGTTGCGTGTTAATTCGACGTTGCCGACTTAATTGAGACCGAGCGCCAAATGGATGAAAGATTAATTCAATTATTGAAATTCTATCGGTGCCGGACGGATCATTTCACCGATCGTGTCCCTGCTCCGGCACCGACATGTCGATTTCTGCATCCGAACTGGGACGCGTTATCGGTTTTTGCCAGTGTCGCTGCTCTTGGAAGTTCGAATAGCTTCGCGATAGCTTCCATAGTCGAGCTGCGGCCTCTGGATCAGGTCAATGGACTTTATGCAAAATTGAGTTGCTACTCCGTACCTCGTGTAACACTGAGGTTATCAGTGAGATGTTCTTTGTGATTTCGCTTACTAAAGTTTTGTTTTGCATAAAAGTCTGGTGAACAAATTCAGACGGTGAAATTTTAAATAATAGGAAAGTTAAAAGAAATTAGCAATGTCTGTACAAAGAAATTTCTACTTGGCTCCTGTTCTCTCTCTCTCGTTCCAACGGATGCGTAAAATTGTTAATTTGCTGCATGAAGCATGACCAGTTCGTAATTAGCACCGGTGTTCTATCGAAGAAGTATTTGATTATCCCGAATGGGGGCGATTAAGTGCATCAAGTGCGTTCCGCGGCAACATTTCGCGAGACGTTGTTTGTTCGCACTGTGATCTTAATGCGACGGTTACGGAGGCTCGAACAGCAGCTCTCTTCTATACGCTAGGCGTTAATTCACGGGTGTTTTCAATGTACACGGCCGCCTCGGTTCTCTTAGTGGTTCGTTAAGCGCGAAAACTTATAATTTCCACGCGCGTCTCGTGCGGGGAACAGCTGCGCACACAGCTCCGGGGCACGTCATTGTTTGCGACGGCTTGACGACTGGTATAGTAATGAGCTCTATGCCCGCGACTATTTGCTGAGAAAGCAAAGAAAGCGTCTATTATGGCGTACGCGAACTGGGAAAACACGACGATAGATTCGCGGGTGCCTTTTCACGCTCCCGGACACCCACGCGCGCGACGGTTTTACCCTATTTGCGAGCCGCTCCTTTTCGATGTCCCTTTTGTCGCCGACAAGATAGAACAGCATTGCTCGTCTCGGGAAACACGGCGACAGTTCGCTCGCGTCTTTAAAAGAAAAATATAATGCTCGCGGATGTGTCTCTTCCCGCGTAGCCGGTGTCACGAGGCCAACGTCAATAATTGGTGTCCGGATAACAGGTGTTTTCACTGTAACTTCGATTGTTTGACGACATCCGGACGATTAAGGGGAGAGGACGGAACGACGAAGGATAGAAGGACAGAAGTAAAAGTCTTCTCGACACGAGTTACGCCGAAGTTTCATACAGTTGGACGCAGGCTGGCAGAAATGATTGCAGACCCCTCTAATTAAATACGTCCCACGATTTTTCTGCGAAAGTACAACTCCAGTGGTTGTTTATTGTTTCGTAGATGTGCGAGCGAGCTGGAAGCCCTTATTTTATTAGATTAAGATGGTTATTAAGATTAAGGTGAAGATTGTTGCTATCGTGTGATTATTGCAGCAGTAGAGAAATTTTAATTGGTCCTGTCGTCGCTTTTCCGAGTACGCGTGTTTCGTAGTATCAATACGGTGTGGTGAGCTTTATGTGCGTTTACGAGGCCAAGGTATCCGGAAAGGGAACGGTGGTCTCGAGATTGAGTTAAGTTCAATGCGGAACAGCATTAAACACGCATATCTTGTGCTACGCGTCACGGGCTTGCGGTTGGATTCAAGTTGTTAATGATATAAGACCCTCAACGTCTTCCGTGACGTCGGGACGTGCACACTTCACATAATTCCCGAGATATCTTGCAATTTCGCTCCCATCTAAAAGTGTACGCACTGTAAATACACGGTTTCTTGGTCTTTTATGTGACAGTCCCTCGTTACGAAATTCTTAATTCATAAATTGGAGACGAATGACGAAAAATATTCAGAATACTTTCATGTTGACTTCCTCTTACGAATAATTTAACAAAATTCAAAAGCATGACAGGTTGATTATTTTGGTCAGTTGTCTACGTTAATAAATTATTGTAGAAGAATATCCAATAGTTGGGGAAATATTAACGAAAAAGGAGACCATATTGATCTTTATCGGAGTGTCAGGTGAATTCCATCTATGATATTTTAAAATTTTCATTTTATACAAAATGATTTGACATTAATACAATTGATTTTTAGAGTTCAACCTCGTTATACTGAATACTATTCCTCACATATTCAACAAATGAATTTTCCCAGCTGAGAGTCTAATAATTTCTAAGCCAGTGCATATACTGTACACTTTCCCGAAACACAGAAGTAAAAATTCCGCTGGTATTCAAATATTTCCGTGACCGTCTGCCTACTCGTGCAAAGCGAAGCACGAAATTACCAATCTCCTCTCGATCCCGAGGCCGATATCTTAAAAGAAGTAATCAGCGGCAAGATCAACCGAGTCTCAGGGAGTTTCCGGGCCGCGTCGAAAGTTCCGCTGTCTACATCTTCTCGATTCGGGTCTATTGTCTGTTCCGTGGATGTCGGGGGGCAATCTCGCGGAGTAGTTTCGCCGTGAAAATAAATAGCGCAGTGACCAGTGTTAATAATTCCCCAAGTTCATTAAGTCTCCTCGAACTTCGGGCCACGAAGAAGTATACGGATTCCATCGGGTCGAGTGCAGTTACCCGGAAGTTGCCGGGTGTTCTCGAAAATTCCGTAACAACGACGCCCGTTAACGTTCTTCCCGGTGATTAGCTTTCGACGAGGCTCGCGTGCCATCGAACTTCCAGCCGGAGAGCCGATACACACGCGTGCACGCACGGGCGGGTAGCGTAATCCGAAGTTTTGCGACGTAATTCGCGATTTAACAAAGGAGTTACGCGGCAGCGCGTGTACGCGCGCGAGCACAGCCTGCGAATCAGATTTTCCCTCGGACCCGGTAGATTGGACCCATAACGAGCAGGACGTGGAGCATTAAGCTCACCGAGGGCCAAATCCCTTAAGCCAATTTACGTAGCCGAGTCTGCTCCGCTCTGCTCTGTTCTACTCGCGACCTTATCCTCTCGACTATCCGCCGATAGGTAATGGCGGCGGAACGCGCTGCAAGTATTAAGAGCTTCCTTTCTTCGCAGGATCTTTCGCCCCTCCTTTCTGTCTTTCCTTCTGTCGCGACACGCCGGGACCAACAGCCGCGAGCGACCAACTTTTCATCCTCCCTCAACAGTGACGCACCTTATTAAGCCCGGAACCGGGGGCCAGAAAAAAACTTCCCTAAATGGATCCACCGTTCGACGATTCCCGGATTCATCAATCATCCCGGAGGGTACGCGCCCGGTGCATTCCTCCTGCGTAGACCGTTTTTGTTTCATAAGGCTTCCTCTTTTTTTTCCTGGACGCCTTGCTCCCGGTTGGGGGACCGAGTTTTCTCCCTTTCTTGCGATATTGCCACTCCTACTGCTGGGCCAGCGATTCCGACGTCGTTATATTAGGTCGTTGCATATGAAATGTCCGATTTTTTAACAGTAACGTTAAACAACCGCAACTATTTCTTATTGATCAAAGAATCACACGGTTCTTGATTGTGTCGATTGTAGAAATTGAATTTTTTGGTCACTCATATGCTTCATTTACAACGGATAGTGTGTTGATTAGTAGACTACGGATTTTTAGGCAGAATAAAAATTGCTTGGACCAATTGCAAGTGACTGGGGCCACGTAAACAGTTGCTTCACATAAAAGTTAGCTTCGACTAGTAGATAGAAACATAGAAATCCGAATAACTTAAAAAAGATTTCAGGGCGTATGTCTTAAAAGAAGGAGAAAGTAAATAGACAGTTTTCTTTGCCCAAACAAGAAAGCAATTAGACTGAAGCCGCTACTAAAGACTTTACATCTGAAACTTTTAATTACTGTGTGTCTTTGAAGGCCGCCAGCTGAGTAAACAGCTCGCAATTAAATAATGTTAATAAATCATGTTAATAAAGAACGAACCACTTTGTAATCTAGCGTCTCAAGTACGCGTTAGCGTTTCCAAGACACTTTATGTCTGTAAACAAACGAACTAACAAACAATAATTCGTAAGAAAATTTTCGAACTTTTTTTATTACAATGTACAGCCAATCGAAAACTGATCGACTTTTGTTTAAAATATTTATTTGCCAGATTATCGCAAGCACTTGATTGAAAACTTGTGAAAAGTGTTACGTGGGACACCCTGTATAATTGACGCCGATGTACATTGACATGCATTGATTAAAGTTTCATTACAGGCTCGGATAAAAAAGTTGAAAAATTTCACTTTTACTTTTTTCTTCGCAATTTCGACCGATAGCAATTTTATCAAAATTTCGTTCACCCGTTTCGTAATATTCCAAGTTTTTTAACGTATCAAAAAGTTGTACGAATTGGTTGCAATTGATGCAGACAATTTTTATTTTGTATAAAGATCCGCAGACTACATGTGATACCTGTGGCTCGATACCCACCCTTGCTTGGCAGATTAAACGGATCATCCCTCGCACTTTTCGCCGACCGTCGAGGCCACAATGAAAACACCTCGGAGTCTTTTGATAAACACTTGCAGGTCTCGCGGAAACGTAACATATTAGCTTTCGCGGGCCGCGAGGTCTTACAAAGCTTGCGACGGCGGGCAGCTCTCGCCGGGGGCATCAAAGCGACAAAGGGCTACTTTAATTTGAACGGCGAACGGATTCAGGTCGGGCGTCGCGGGTCGCGCGCGCGCACGCGTTTCCACGACGCCGCTCGTCGCTTCTTCCTTTGGATAAAAGGGGCCGTTCGCGCGTAAGGAGGCTCCTTAATTAAAAAAATTTCACTTTGCATTTCAAAGTCAGACTTCCCCTTTTTATCCGGGGCCCTTAATAACCGCGCGGGTCCGGCGCTCGTGCGCTCTCTCGCCACCTTGTTCACCTTTCCACGGGGGTTTATTACGTCTAACACCTTGCCCGCGAGGACGATGAGATTTTCTCCGTCTCGGCCGAGGCTGTTACTTGAACTCGCCTTTGCTCCGCGCAGCTCACAATGGACCCGTTCGCCGGACAAAGAAGAAAACGAGAGAAAACGATAGAGAGAAAGAGAAAGCGTCCAGAAACACAGGAGAATTTCAGCTCGTGCAAAACAAGACGGGGGAGGAGAAAATAATTTATCGAGTTAGCTGGCCGCCGTTGAAAGGTCAGAAGCTGCGCGATATTTAACCGATAGGGGCGGATAAAGAGGAGGACCGGGGGAGTTGGGGGCACGTTCGATGGCCGGTTGCATTCCGGGAACGCCTCGGTCCGTAAACAAATTTTGTATTCACTGTCGTCGCAGCCGCAGAATTTCCTCTAGGTAGTTTCGTTCCTCGTGGCCCGATCCACTTCCGGTTCACCTACCCTGTTCCCCGTTCCTCCGGTTAGCCGTGTTCCCCGAACCAGCCACGCAGTTTCTATTGGTTTTGCGAACTCGTCGTCCCATCTCGTTTGCATTCACCGCGCGCGCGCGCGCGCTCGCGGACCAGGTTTTTTGAGCCTCTACGCTCCTGATTCGCGGCTGATTTATGCGCGATCGCGCCACGTTTTTGCATGGGTGCCATTTCGAGCCGCTACTGGCCGGCGAGTTCCGGTTGCGCGGGTCGAGAGGCTCTCTGACGGAAAATCGCGGGACTCCGCGGACATCGTCGACCGACTGGCCGGGGTTATCGTTTTCATTTTCGAGGTAGATTCAAGGTAGATAAAAATTATTTGCATTAATAACGGGGAAAGAGGATTATATAAATATTGATTCTCGTGTACTGTGTATTTCCAGAGAATATAACTAAAGTTTTGAATAGCACTTTCCTTCTCGTGTTTTACGTATAAAACGCGGGAGGTCTTTGGAAGCCTGTTAACAGAATTTGCAATAATTATGTTGCGGCGAAAGGTAGCTTAAAAATTCTTGGTTATGTTATTCGGGATGATTCGTTGGCCCACACACACACGACTGTGAAATTGCGATTGGTCTTAAAAGATTTCGAAACAATTGCCAGTTGATACTGCGTAGCTCAAGCCTATCCTTTAAAACGCAGGAGCTAAACTGAGAATCTCACGGAGTTTTGCGCGAGATACGAGTGAGAGCTGCGTAAGCTGGCCGTTGCCGACGGTAATTCGTTCGGCAGGTGATCGCGGTTCGACGCGGAACGAACTGCGTTTCCTGTGCCAAAGCTGAAACTTGATGCAAACTCTGATTGCCGCGTGCAGCAATCCGGTACCCGGTTTCTCTCTGTGTCTGGTGCCGTTCGCGGAAGCCCGCCGGTAAATTTGTCGGGCCAGAAGGAGCAGCTCGAACGAAGTTCTGACACGAGCAACCGTCTCGTTTGTCTGTACGGGCTGCATTAACATGCGTATCTCAATCCCAGACGACGCGTCAGCCATTCTCCCGCCGCATCGGTAGGTAGCCGAGTAAACCGTTCGAACGCGTTACGAGTGCATTTCACGTCCCATTATACTGAAATTACGCGGCTGCATCCTAATGCCGGGCCCCCCCGGTGGGGTAAAAATGACCAAGATCCGAGGGAACGGTAACGCGCGCGCGAACCCTTGTCATGGACAGTTGGAGACTGTCGAATGACCCTATTAATTTCCTCGCCGCCTAGCCTCCGGCCGGGCTTTCTCTGCCAGCCCCGAACTTTAGCTCTACCCCAGTTCTCTCCATTTATCTCATTTTGTTCCCTTCGCACTCGATTCTCCATTATTATCGTCACCGTGGCCGTGGCCCGCGCCGCGCCGCACTGTGACTCAAGTACACAGACACCGGGCCGTCCTGAAGGCCCGTGACAGGGTCCATTAGAAGCGGTTTACTTAGGTCCTCTAGGATTAGTTCCGCCTCTATTTGCGGCTGCCCGTCCCTCTTTATCTTCCTGAAGAGCTCCGGCAACCGACTACTCTTGCCGGGCACCCGACGGGTCCCGTCGTCCGGCAAGAAACAACCACGCACACCAACCAACCGTCAACGAAATCGTCGCTCTAGCCGGAAATCGAACCACCCTCTTATAACTCGTTCCACGATGTAATCCGCAGTTCGCATTTATTCGACCTTTTTCGGACACCATCGTAACACATTGGCTCACTGTATTTGGATAATCCAGTATCTCGCCTCATGTTTCTGAAAATGAACTAATCACTACAGAGCTTTTAATACCCAATTTGCTCTAACTTCATTTTAAGAAGACACTTAACGAGAGAGTCGGAGCCGCGTCCGTCCCGGGGTAGCCAATCAGGCGGCCCGGACGAGTGCCCTCGAAGAAGGACTAGCCTCGAATGGAGCCACATAAGTAGTCGCCGGAATCGTCCAATCAGCATCGCATTCGCGAGCAACGCGCGGACCTAGTCTGCCGCAGTGATTTTAGGGGACGCTAGCGTTCCGCGCGGCCGCGACGCCAGAGATTTCTCATCAAGCAAACTTCTGTCGACAAATTACCGACGATCCTAATAAGGCCGCGTCTCCATTGACACGAGGCAGGTAAAGGTTTCCGGGGCGTGGCCGTAGGAACATTGCCTTGAGGCGGTTGCCTCGACAAAGGCAACGGCGCGGCGTCTCGTGCCTCTTCGACGATTTATCCTCCCATCGCGACCCTTTGTGAAGCGAGCGTTATTGACGCCCTTCACGTCGCTCCTCTTCTCTCCTCTCGCTCTCTGTCTCTCACATACACACTCTCCCTCTCTCTTGCTTGACTCTCCTATGGTCGGTGTGTATAGCTGCATTTCACGCGGTCGAGACCTTCCCGGTCTCTCGGCCCCCTGCATGAAAAGGAATCCTCGTTTTCAGCCGCGCTGTAATTGGAAGGTTCTCGTGCGTGGATATCTTTGATCTGTACAGTTACCGATCCGATATCCTACGTGCTCCCTGGAGTTTTTACTCGGGCACCTTTCTTCCTACACACTCCGTATCTACCGGGCTCCGCGAAAATGGAAAACTGATGCGCAGGGTGCCTGGAGAGCTGCGCCGCCTGAACCAATCGAGTGCGATCCGATTCTGCGGCGAGCTCCGGTCTAAATCTTTGAAAGCATCGATTTCTTACATTTTTCGCTGATTTGATATTCGGCAGGAACGTGTAGTTGACAGGATATTTTGAAATTTTCAGTTTCACCTCGATTTTCGGAGTCATTTTTTCTTTAGCCACACGATGCTATACGTAAAAAGAAACATTTGAGAAAACCAGCGGGATAGTGGCCCCTAAACTGCAAAAGACTCGCGTCTACCATGAAACGGGACCAACGAGTAGGGAAATAGGGAGGGCTCTAATTGAACAATAGCTCCGAACCAACTTCTTGATATTTCTGATCAATTCGGGCCGACGTTCGTTTACCCGGGTATCTTCCGGTCGGTCGAGCGGGCATGTCCGTCGGTATCGCGATGGAAGATGTCCGGGGGTTCGTATGTGGGGGGTTGGTTCCGTGGATTTCGAAGGGGGTCGCCACGCGAGGATAGATCGCGTGGATCCGATAAGGGGCGCGCGGGGGCGGGCTATCTTAAATTAAGATCAAAGCAGCCGGCGTTCGACGGTAGCGGCGCGTACACGCCGGCGGATAGAGCCCCCGTTAACCATAGATAACCTTTCCAGCCGCAACAATTCATCGTTCGCTCGACTATATTTCTCCTTCGGTGTATCGCAAAATTATGGTTGGCCCGAGGAACTAAATTTTCCTGTCGATGTATGCCCCGCGTAACTACCGACCTGGCGAGCTGGAGCGAGCAGGAAAGATAGACGGACACACAAAGAGAGTAAGAGGGAGAGAGAGAGAGAGACCCTAATGGGTTCGCGGTGGTTGATCGCAAGGGGCTACGATTTCATTGGGATGGTGTGTGCTCGGGGGACAGTAAGGGGGTTTGGTTCTGGCCTAAGGGGGAGGGGGATGGCCGGAGATATACTCGAGGGCCTCTCTCCGATCGAGCTATCAAATTGTCGCAGTGCGGTAGTGGTGTAGGCAGAGGTTTAGGCAGAGCCAGGCCGCTCCGATTCACCCGGCTACTGTCAGCAATGTCTGAAGAGTGACAGAGAGAAAGATCGAAAGCAGATGCGACCAGGGAGGAGGATAACACGAGTGGCTACCGGGGAATCGTCGCTTAGGATCTCAGCTTGTTCCCTCAGCCTGTCCTTGTCCATCTAATAGAATTCCGTCAGTTCCCTCGAACAGTTCGTCTCTCTATCTTTCCCTATATCTCCCGTCGGTTGTACTCCTTTCTCCCCCTCTCCCTCTCTCCCTCTCTCTCTCTCTCTTTCGCTTCAGCCCTCCTTTCTACAGACAGGTACGACCTTTACAACCTCCCCCGCCCCTGCGTCCCTCGTCCTTGTATTTCTGTCGCTGTCTGCCGGCCCTCCAATCTCCACTCCATTCCTCTCCGCTCAAGCCTCCACTCGACTCCCAAATACTGCAATTTCAGCCTTGTCGCCACTACGGCACTTCAGCTACGAAATGATAAATTCCTGGCCCGTCTGCTTTCCCTTCCCTTCTTCATTGTTCTACACCTACCAAACGACCCCCGCGTCTGTCCCATCTAACGGCGCCGTTCCAACGGTAACCGCTCGGTGTTTCCAACATGGTTAAGCCGGTTCACTCGATTGACCCGATCGCCGCGCGGATAACTGTGTCCCTTCTGTCCTATTGCCTCGATTAGCCCGCCAACCCTGCTGGAAAAATCCTCGAGCCCCTGGGACACCGGTCGATGAGCGCTCCCGATCTCCCCGGCTATTTCGCGCTAGGTGTAAAAGTACCGATCTGGCCACGATCCTTCTCAATTAGTATCCATTCCTAATACAGTGGGATTCCATTTATCCGATCCGGCATCGTCGGCTCGCCCAATTTACTGAACTCGCAGCCAGCTCCTATTTTAAAGGGTGGCCAAATTGAACGCCGGATTTAATCTGCTCCGCCTTTTTCTTGCGGTTGGCAGCTCCGGTACTTTGACGTATTTGAACGTGTAAGTCCTTTATGAATGGAAGCTGAGTATCACTTGGAAAAACCTCCGATTTTGTTTGTACGCCTAATACGAGGCATATAAATTAATTCGTAGTTTTTTCTTCCCGAAGGAAACAGATGGTACTCTTTAAAATAATCTCGCAAGTAATAAATAAATCTCCAATACGAGAGGGACGAATGAACGGAATTTAAAAGATAAAGTTACAATTAATTGATCTGCATGAAACCGGTGCATTTTTCGGTACATATACCCTCTACCCGGTCGATTGCCGATCTGATCGGCGAGATGGTGGCTGGATAGACGAATCGGGGTTAAACGGGGGCTTCCTCGTTCGACGATCGACCGGAAGTTCCGAGCGAATGGAGAATGGGGCAGGGTTACCAGTTTCTCGAAGTTTCGTATCGCGGTACCTAGTTAGATAAACGTGTATGTGCTACGAATGCCCGATGCAGGAAAGATGGAGGAACGGTTTAACGATCGTCGGAGGGGAAACATCGGTTTTGTCTGAAGTGTGAACCGCCCTGTAGACTATCGTTTTCAGGGAACCCATTAACCCATTTGCTGGCTGATTGCTCAGGGCAGTTTATGTCATCGATACGTACCTGCTCGGGGGAGATGGTGATTAGGTTACTCTAACGATCGCATTTGGAAAATCGAGCTCTTCTGCGCTCGCTTCGAGCTACTACCTTTATCGCCGATTATCGAACCGTTCACGCCAGCTTGCGTTTTTATTGTATTCGCATATTCGCTCTCGAGACAATCATAATACTAGCTTTTATACATAGAGATGTACATTTTTCTCATTTTCATAAGGTAATGTAAAATAGCCACTTTTAGTCAGAGTTTATTAAGAGTTTCATCAAAATTTTTAAACTTTGTTACTTCCTCGAATTTAATTTAAATTTTTAATGTACGAATGGCGAATGGGGAATGCAGAACAAAATATTTTATAAAATCTGTATATTTTATACACTCTCTATTATTCAGTTTTAACCAAAGGGGAAACGAAATCGTCTTACTAGTTGATTTCGAAACAAGCCCGTAGAAAGCGCGTGCCAAGTCAGACTTCTCGAGTAAAGGGGGTATTGTTTAAGGCTTTCCAAGACGATAAGGATTCTCCGAAAGGGGTGTGCGTTGCAGTGCGTGTTTTCAAAACAGTTGTAAACGAGCAGCATAAAATTTATGGTGGTCATAATGTTTCGAAAACTCCATTTTAAATGCTCGCCGACTGGCAAGCGTGCGAAGCTCTCGCTTTAAACACAGGAGTCGTAATTTCTCGTGAAATCTTCATGAAACAGTTTCGCGAGCGACTCATGCATTTTGTAGCGGGAAACCAAGTTGCTGTTTTACAGCGGTGGCATTTTTCGCCGCATGGTCAGGCGAGTGGCTTCAGTGTATAAGAATCTTGATTCTCTCGAAGGAAATCGCGGGGAATTTAGTGTGCCCGGTGCCAGACGACGAATCTGCTTTTCCCCGTGACCAGAGGAGAGACGGAGAAATATCGACGACTCCGGAATCGAACCGTTCGTATCCCGGCTACGTACACGTCATAAATACAACCGAACTCGCAGAAAACCCGGCCGATATTTCTGGAAACGATCGCGGCGAATGGGATTTCGTATAAATTCGCGTACCGAATTCTCCGATCTCTTAACAGTCCGCACGGAAACACGAAACGGAGGAAATTCCGATGGAAACGCGCCAGCTGCCGCGCGAGAGGGCCAGCAAGTTGATCAAACAATTATAAATTTTCGGGCTGCCGTGGTCTACTATGAATTCAATTTTTCACCGGCCCGTCAGCCGGCTGTCGGAACCCGACGGAATCCGGCCCGCGACGGGACTGCCACGAAAATGTCAACCGGGAAATTATTTTCCGGGATTTCTCCGCGAGGTTATCGATCATTTCAGATCATATCCTCGCCGCGAGCTTTGAAATTTCTTCGACAGGTTTGCCTTATTCGGAATTCATCCGTTATGCAGGAGAATTATTTATCTACTTTAATGTTCGGTTTGTTTGACAAGTCTCCGAATTCTAGGATAAGTTGGTTTTACTCTTAGAAATCCGTTCATCATGCAGAAAGATTATATTCTTGATTAAGATTATATTCGGAAAAAAGAATAACGTTTTTTGGGTTAAGGTCTTGCAAGAATCTATGGTATCGCGTAAAAGAAGGTATACGATTCTATTAAAAAAAAAAAAACAAAGTAATAGCTCTTAAATGTCGAAAGTTCCTCCATTTATACAGAGGTAATGTGCACGGTGTAACGTCCCCTACGAAACTGTTCAACTTTCATTGGAAATGTTTTTGATATCAGTTTTGATACCGGTCTGTGTGGATGTTTATGGTGGTGCGCGTTTTTATGAACTACTTTAAATTCATTGGGATGGGACGTACATTCTTCTTGTCTTTGCAACGTCGCCGCTGGAAAACGTTTTATCGCGGCGAGCTTTGAGAAACGGCAGTGAAATCGGAGGACAAATTGATTGCGTGAAGATGTTGCTTCTACTGTCTGCATATAAAATTAATTGACTTAATCTTGCATCGGTAATGTTCGTTGTATCTTCGTTTGAGCAGCTTCTTCAATTCAGTCTCTCTCATTTTCTTAAAATATACCGATATTTTTTATACGATTGTGCCTCGCTATTCTCTTACGAGGAAAATCCAACTAAAATAAAAAAATAGATAAAATAAAAGATATGCATTTCTGTAAAAAAATAATGCAATTGTTCAATGCATGTGCACCATTGCAGTTTTGGAAGAAACTTGATCCTACGAATTGCCTAGAACAATTGATCCACCCTGTATACGAATAAGAACCAGGGCCAAAAATAACAGTGACACCCTGCATTTATACAATTAGAAACGTGTATAATACCGTCGGGCAAAAAATTCATAAAAATCTAAGACCACTTCTCGGGTCCCTTTCCTTTGTGAGCGTAAGCGCGTTCATTTTCAGCAGCTGCCTTCTCGCACACTGTGTTGGAAACGCGAATTCGCGCGGCGATACATCGCGATCAACTTAATTTTTGCGAATCGCCGGGGACGGGTGTTCGAGCTCGGCAGGCTGACGCGATTAAAATGATTGAATCACGGGCCCGGGTAATATTCCGCCGCGTCAATATTAGGATGCATGGCGCGGGGAATGGCTCGAATTCCGTTGATTAATAAAGCGCCAGTTGATTCCATTAAAAATTGATTTCGTCGATTTCGTTTCTGGCCAGCAGCGCGGCGCCGCGGCGGCCGTGCTCATCCGAGTGTCCCACGGCTGAAAGACCCGAACAATCCGCCGGCTGATTGGTGGGAATTTTTGCGTAGAATTCATTTCAATGGAATCCGTGCTCGATATCGAAGTCGAAGCATCGCTCACGAGACTTCTCAGTTGCTCACCACGGACATCTAGCTCTTCATAAAGAACCCTTCCCTGGACTAATTATTTTCGCCGTGTTACCTAATCGACTCGAATACTTCTTCCTACTCGACGAACAAATTCCGCGATCTTCGAGATTGGAATGCATACCTGCTGCCTATAAGGGAAAGTCGCCTAATTTCAACCGGCACCTAAATTGGATTCTTATCAGGGACCATAACTGTTATAACCAGAAAGAAAAAAGTCATAGAATAACAAGTATTTCATCGACTAAAATCAACCAAAATGAGTTTTCTCATCTGAATAATTATGCGAATCATAATTGTTATTTTTGGACCCTGATGGTATCAAGTGGTGGGTAGCCCACAAGGGTTGTTTTTCTTGTAGTTTTCACAATATATTTTCGTGTTGCAAGGTATATATTTTCGTAGCTCAAAAACGAAACAAATTCAAATATGTACTGTAACCTGACCTTCAAATGACCTTGAACTCCGAAGATGAAGGTCAAACTTAAATTTAACTTCTGAGGGGAAAGTGTCGTTCTTAGCACAAGGAATGTCGAGAATTCGTTTCCCTTCGACGAATTTGACTTGATACCCATTATACACGGCTCGGAATAAAATGGCGTCGTAGGATTTGGACGTCTTAGGATTACGACGCAGTCGTAGCGAGAAATCTTTAGCTTTAAAGGGACGTCTGACGCAGCTTCGCTTATCTGATCCCGCGCCGGTCCCTTTGGACGCGCGAGCGTGCTCGCCGCGCGCGAGACACGGAAAAAGGGTGCTTTAAATCGAACAAAGGCTTTCACGGTAAATGGTGGCGCGTATATACCGAAGGAGGAAGGGCTTCCAGCAGCCATCCCGCCGATTACGAGCCGTTCGAAAACTTCTTTACGACGGATCCGCGTCGATCGCGCGTCGGAATACTCGCGGCGAAACGGCGGCCATCCACTCGCAAAATGGCCGCGCCCTCGGATAAGTGCGTCCTCGCCAAATCCGTCCGACGAATACTCGACCTCCGCGAGAATTTTATCGCCCGACGCGATGGCCTGCGGTGTAGTCTCGCAAAAATTATCGACGTCACGATCCCATCCCGCGATTTTACGGCCGATCCTCGCGAGAACTGCTCGATCGGAACTGCTACCCGTTCGTCGTAATAATTCAGATATTCTCGAGATATTGTCGACACCTCGATACTATCGCTTAGAAAAATAGTACAACAATATACCTGGACTGATTTTTTGAGGCTTCTACTTTTGCAGTTTATTTTTGTCCAAGATATTTTTTCATGATAGAGCCACTAGGAAACTGAAGACTCTTTTTGCGCACACAGTAGAACTGCGATTATCCGTGCTAATTAGTGGAACATGATTGTTCGGACAATACAACAATTATTATATGTTGAAATAAGTTCCTTCCCCTTTTTTTTCTACGATCATAACTTCTGACTGAATTCGAATTACTTCCTGATTTTGGTGCCATCTGAAAGAGCGTTCTTTTAGTTTCAAGAAAAGTCGGATTAAGCGAAGAGGAAAGGTGCGCGCGCTATACGCAATAAGTATCGTCCGCTAAGCGCGACGACGAACAGATTGGCGAGGAGCCGGGAAGCTGTCGGAGTTGCAGCCCGTGTGCGGCTGGAGGATGGGGCAAGATAGATTGGGGAAATGAGAGAAAGACGAGGCTGATCAGTGCGATGTAATTTAAAAAGTTCCCTTGTCCCCCGTGAAATTGATAAATCGCGCGAACGTCTTCCTTCCTGCCACCATGCCGCGTCGTCGATCCCCTTTCGTTCCCTATGCTCCGCTCGGACGTTTCTTTTTCTCAGGATCGCCGGTAATCTGTTCCTACGAGCGATAAATTCAAAAGTCCGTTCGTCGACCGACATCTCGGAAACTGCATCCCCTGCACACTATTAAACGGCGTACGTTGCACGTAATTGTCTCCCGGACCTATTCTTCATTCTTTCTCATTCCGAGACTAGAATGTTACTCATATCGTGTATTAACACTGTCCCTTGTTCTCCTACGGCTAGCATAAAACGTAGAAAAGAATGAAACATCGAAAGACAATATGTACCCGTTGATAAAACCTGTTTGTTTTCACTGATCTTCTAATGAAACTTTTATTAACACGTTGGCGACGTTTTTTCGATTGACATGATACCAAACACGATACAGTTTGAACCACAGTTACTCGTTTAATTCGCGATAATGTGGAACCTCGATTATCCGAGCTGATCAAGCGGGTATAGATGTTCACATAAGAGAAAACGTTACCTTTGAAATAATCAGAAAAATGTCACAAATATGTTGAAAAAGAATTCACACGAAAGAAATAATGAAAAACAAGAAAGTTTTTGTTTAAAAATGTTGACCTATGTAATACAATTTTCTTCAGTACGCAAATATTTGGCTGGGCTCAATTAATGATTCGCATAAACGGATCTCAGTCGTTGTCCTCGATCCTAAATTACGACTGAATGAAATCGCGGTGTTTTTCGCTGTTTTCTGTGGCGGCACAATGGATGCGCCCGAGCAGGATACGCATAAATACGGCCGGCTAATGCCGAGACAAACGCGAATAAATGTTTAATACACAGCCGACAAGCCTTGGTCCGAGGTTCTTCTCGCCGGAGCATTTACATTTTAAACCGCCCCGAGCACAGCACACCGCAAGAAATTCCGAACGCGAGATCGCTCGAGGATTTGTTGCCCGCGGAATTTGTGAACACGCCTGCTGTTATTGTTGTCGGAGAGTGTGCGGCTCTGTGCACAATGGCCAACGGTACTTGCAGGATTGCGTGAGGGATTATGAGTGTGTTATCAGTGTTAGGGGCTCGCCCGGAAAGTCTGCTGTTTGTAAATAGGATAAAGCCGGGAAAAGTAGGCATGGACGAATGAATTTTTTCCAGAAAGATTTAAATTTGACAAATTTGAAAGTTCGATTAATTGTACTTCATTTAGAGTTTAATTGAAATTTAGAAAGAATGAAAATTTTATTTAATATTATATAATAGAATAATACGTTACAAGATAGAAGGAATTTTCTTCAGCATCAACACAATGCCTTATTGACGTGTGTTTGTGAATCACCTCGAGTATTCGTATAATTTGCATGCCATTAAAACTGACATGGTGTTGAATGTATAAACCTGTATTGCTGCAACCATGAATAATCGCTTAACGAAGATTTAATTCTGCGGTAATTGGAGCAACTATCTAAGGATAATCGACAATAAAATATTCATGCGAGGTTCACACTAACCTCACACGCAGTTCCTCCGGTAAATTTCATTGTCTTACCCCATTCCGTCATAATCTAGACAAAGCAAACATAATTCATTAAGCATCCATGATGCACAAATAAATACAATCCATTCTACTAATGATAAAACAATCAAATCGATATCTATCATGAATATTCCCAAAAAACCAACATTAAATTGAAACTTAATTAAAATCTGTTAAGTACAATTTTTTTCTTTGGGTACATATTATAAAAAGGATGGCTAAAAATTTGGATGGACACATTCTTTCTATTTTCATAATGTAATGTAAAATGGTAACGTTTAGTGCTCCGTGAAGTCTGCCGATTCTAATGTTAACGTTTGATTACCATCGAGATGATCGTCATCAGAAGTCATCCGAGTAAAATTATGCGCGGCGCGTATGGTTCTCGAGCGTGTATCGGAACGATTCAATGAGACATCAACGACGGATCTGGGCTGCGGGGGCTGGCTCATCGTTTATCATCGACAACGGCGAGCGTCAGCGGGATTTATCATCATAATAGGGCGCCTCGATCATCTGGCGCGAGCACTCTATCATTAGAAAACTGAGAAATTGCGAGCGTTCCGGCTCGTTCCCCTTACGTATTCATCGAGAGCCCGTAGTTCGGGAAAAATGGTATAAAATAACTCACGACTCCACAATTGCAACTACTCCTCCAGTGCGTAATGTTGAATTGAAAATCTCAACTGAATGTCCATATTACGAGATGTATTTCATTAATCCATCTGTAGCGAATCATCCTAATATCATAATCGTACACAGTAACCTAACATAAAATAACCGAACACCACGTACACGTTACATGAACCGGGACTAACTAGTGCAAACAACATTAGAACAAGTTCCAATCACCGTAAAATAACTTGTGCAAGGGTTAAAACGTTTCAGAGTATTTGTGGTTGTGATTAATTGAGCTTTAGTGTATCGGATTTATGTATTTACCAGAAAAAAAAGTTATGAAAACAATGTTGAAAGGCTTAAAAAATAATGCAATTTTATCGATGTCCGGTGCGAAGAATTAGTGATCTTTAAATGGCAATATCTCGAAAGTGAAAGTATGTGATATGCAGCATCCTTCTTTACAACCACAGAATATCGCAGGAATAAAATAAGGTACTGTTAAGGACGAAGGACGTTCTCGCGGCTGGATATCCTGCGCCGACGAATATCGGTCGTATTTCATGTAGGTAGACCGTCCTAATGCACGGTATAGACCGATCCCTCGGATAAAGGAACCGCGAAAACGTTTCCTCGTGGGTATTAGCGTCATCCCTTTGCCGAAGATTGATGGAGCTATCCTGACAGGATCCTCCTCCTTCGCCCTCCCTGTTTGCTCGCCCCCGAGCCCTTAGAACCGGGCCAGGGTGCATAAAAAAAAATCACCCTTCCTGTCTCGCTACGGCCCCTGCTCACCCCTCTGCTGGTAGGTACCTTTGCCCACACACCCCCGCAAACGGTTACAGGTCATGTCGATATTTATCACGGGCTCGATGCTCGTGGGAGGGACCATCGGGCCTCAGTCAGCCGCAGGGAATGCTTCTTAAGCGGAATAACTGACAGAATGACGATTTTTCGGAGATTGAGTCGTTCGGGACTGGATACAGGGGACACCATAACACGTGGGCGTGACCGTCATAACCACCGCCTGCTGGAGAAAATAAAAGTCTGTCCCTCTTTTAGAAAGTTTCTTAAGGGAGGTATACAGGACAACAGATACTCTTAAACGCCACTAGAGCCTGATATATCTACCTCTTGCTGGGTAAAAGAATTAGCAGGAAAACCGAAACATTCGATTGCCATAAATTCTAGTCTTACAGCGGTTCCTCTCGTGCCCTCTCTTTGAATAATGCCCCCAAAGCTCACGGTTGCTAATATGTGTGTTTTTAATAGCGTAGTTTAATATTAATATTCAATTCGATTATAACATATGATTAATTTATTGATAAGAAAGTGAAACTAAAAGTGATCTGTCTGCTACCGTATACCTGAAGTCAGCTGTGCAGTTTGTCAGCAACAACATTTTTGGATCACCCTGTATACGTCTACTTTCATTATATACGAAATTAGCACAGTTTAAATATCGATAATTTTACGAAAATTGTGGTAGCGTTTATAATTAATGATTGCAAGTTCTTAATTTCTTTATAAAAATGAAAAAAACATCGATTTCACGAAGACCTAGATAAAGAATAATTCGGCGGCGGGTGAAAATGTTCGTTTCTCGTCCGGAAGATTTTGTTAACGCACCGATAGACATAGCAGCACTCACGTGCGTTAATTAAAATGCGACATCGCGCATAATAATGTTGCGAACCGTAGGACG
This sequence comes from Lasioglossum malachurum, assembly GCA_028455605.1. Taxonomy (NCBI): domain Eukaryota; kingdom Metazoa; phylum Arthropoda; class Insecta; order Hymenoptera; family Halictidae; genus Lasioglossum; species Lasioglossum malachurum. Next base: position 21,911,831 of record CM052316.1, read on the forward strand.
CGGCGTGGGCCGATTCGTAATGCAGAAATTAATGAAAATCATGGAATTAACTTTTCTCATTGACGTTCCCGCGTCTCGCGGACGGTAAAATTACGTCGTCGGTGATTATTTCTGTGTGCCGTTCGCCTCCATAAAAATGCATTAGGTAATATTTGTTTTCATAAAATCGCGCAGTTTAACTCGATTACCGAAGTGTATGAAATAATCGAGACTGAAGGTTAATCAGAACGATCGAGTGTACGCTTGGTAACGATGTTTGTCCGATCGATTGGGTGTACACCGATATCAACGTTACTTTCGAATGGCTTCGGGAAATTACCAATGATTCAAGAATTCTTTACCCTCTTCTACTCTTTTGTCGAGAATTTTCTTATTCGTTAATCAAATCTTTGTGATTAAAAAATTATTTATCCGCCTATCCTTTTGTCAAGGATCCTTTTTTGTTGATGACATTTTTTTGATTCTATCCTCAAGTCATTGATATTTTGTCTACTTCAATATCGCGTCTGATCATGACCAGCTAATTCTACTTCCTGCGTATATGTACTTATAGCACGCTTTAAACTCGATTTTATACTGGATAAAATTAACCTAATCTTTATATAATACTAAATATAATAATAATTAAAACTGGATATTGCATGAATCTTTATCGCAGACAAAATTATTTAAATTATTTTTGCAATGGATAAATTAAATGTTACGTCCCCACAATGTCGACTTTAAATAAACGAACAGGAATAACAGTGAAGAACTTTTTCTGTCGAAAGTTTAAATTGAATTCAGAATTTGATACGAAATGAACGAGTCCTTGGAGAAGTGTTTTTTGTTCACGGCATGTGTGTTTCGTAAATTGCAACGGAATCGTGAGATTGATTAAAAAGTATCCAACTTTAACATCTGGCTGTTTGCGAAATTGCTAACAAGTTGTAAAACTAGCAACAAACTTTAGCTTTAAGTTTGTAGTATTCCGGTAGATAAAGTATTAAAAATCTGAAAAACGTGGATGTTTTCAACTGATCGAGTGGCTCGGAGGTACCATAAATTTTGAACAGAGCGAAAACGTCTGAAATGTCTGGCAGAAGATACATTACAGTTTCTAGATTCGGTATCGCGTTGCACATCGCCGGGAACAAGAGAATCCGTCGAAAATGAGCGGAAGGGTGTCGTTCAATCGTCGCTAAATGTTTATTTCAATATCACCGGTATAATCCATTGTTATTTGTCTTAGCCGTTCCGCTTGTACATTCGTCGATGCGAAACGTGACCGGTCGTTGGTTTCAGGGATCACTGAAACCACGAGGCTCGATTATGCTCCGCCGAATTCACGGGAAGACCTCCAATTTACGGGCGGAATCTTTACCGCACCGCAGAGAGTCGGTCGAGATACTAGAGTACAAACACGATTATCGTAAATCGAATCCGAACGGAAATGCTCGCAGAATCAACAACAACCGGTATTTCATCCCTCTCGCGTTTCATAATTTTATTTATATTCGGATTCTTTGCGCTCGCGAACAGAAGCTCAAATTTTACTCGATTTCATTTATTATCGAACCTTTAGCGGCATGGTATGCTCACAATTAATCTCCCTTATTGTTTATTATATATTTAATTATTTTTCTTTTGAAAAATCAAAAGTTCCATGCTCTGAATGAATGTATTTGTTTTATGAAATTCCTGTACGACATGACGTTGAAGTGACCTTTGAATTCTAAATCTAAAATATGAAATTAATTAATTCCAACAAATTATAATAAAATTTTTTAGCTACACAGAGAATATTCATTACTATTTAATGAAATGTATCAGTGATATGATCTTGAAGTAACCTTTTCTTTCTTAGATTTTTACATTCAATCAACTTGTTTTTTAAATTACTATATTGTCTATTATGCTACTTTTGTCAGTGGTTTTATTTCCCTTCAGACTGATTTCTATCGACTCTGATAATCGAATGTGAAACTTATTTCCAACAAATTGGAACAAAGAGATATTTAGTGTGCGCGCGTGGTCTCCAAAATCAGCGAAAGCAATCAAACCGGTCGCAGATTGTTGACAGAAATTGCGAAGCAGTTGTGGGTATGTTCAAAAGAAGAAGGTTGGTATAGTTCGTCGACCAAGAAGTTATTGCGGGAAAGTACACCGAGTACAGACAATAACTCGAACATTCTGTGGGTAGTAACGAGCTCGCTTGACGTCGGTACTATTTTTACATATTCAAAAGAATCGTCGCGTATTCTGGTCTCGCGCGGCGGGCAGACTTGTTTCGAGTTTCAGCTTCTGTTCGATTCAGGGCCCTCTCCTTGGCTCCTCGGCGCATACATGGCCGATGAAAGACGTTTTCCCTCTGCTCCCGTCGCGTCGTCGCAGCCGACGCCGCCTACGCGCAGCACGGGGGAAAAACTTTCATTCGAGTATCCGGTGAAGTGCACCGTTATGTACAATCTACATAATATATGTATACGCGGGCCGTATGTATGCGCCGCGCGGAGCCAATATAAAAGTGTGGTCCCACTTTTCAGGATATCGGCGGAAAAGCTATGAAGTTAAACGTACTCGAGGCACCGACGCGACGCTCCGCCTCAGCTTCAGAGAGAGAAATTATATTGCGCTACGTTAAACACACACAGCAGGAGAGCGAGAGAGAGAGAGAGAGAGAGACCTCCTCGAACGTTAGCTTCACGGGAAATAGAACAGTCTTTGGCAAAAGAAGAGTTCCGCCGAAGTACCGGGAAAAGCCGGACACTTTAGACGTTTGTTAATACGCGCTCACAGAGCCCTTCGTCTACTTCCGCCAGGACCTGAAAGTAGCTCAAGGATGTTTATTAAGAAATCATCCTTTTCTAGGGTCAAATCGGTAAGCGTTCGAATTGAGAGAAAAAAAGGGTTGCTTACCTCAAATCGGTTGGTCGAGTTTTAAAAATTTTAAAAGGTGACCACTTAATTTTATCCCCGACATTATCAGGACGAAAATTAATTTTTAGAAAATTTTATCTTTTTCCCAACTATTTTCTGTCAACTGAAAGAACGTTCCAAATTCACTCAAAGGACTTCTTCGTTCGCACAAGCGCCTCCGCTAACTCGATGATCCTTGTAATGGATTCCCGAAATCAGAAGCAGACATCGGCGAATCCGAAAGAGCTATTGACTAGACTAACACCGGGAAATTCGTTAGAGATAGCAAAGCGCACTCGGGAGACCCCGGGGCCAGAGTGTATCTAACTTGTAGGGTTTTGATGGACATTGTATCAAACCCCAAGGATTCGAGCTATGTCGAAGATGAGAGGCAGTACAATGGCAGCACGTTCGACTTAGAGACTTAATAGAAACACCGGTAGATCGAAGAGACTGGACACAGACACTCGCTAGACTTAAGAGACACGTTATAGATATTGCAGTACCTGTTAGATGCCATAGCCGTCGCACTGGACCTAAGAGCTTTACCACGGACACTGCAGCCTCCGCAACACTCGATGGACACGCCTGCTAGATCTCCGAGAACTGCTGTAGAGGCTGTAATAACCGAAATGTTCGATAGCAGCGCCATTGTGTCCAGCACAATCGTGCCGAACTTTGCTAAAAGATTGAGGAAATTACAATAACTGGTATCCGTCTTGTCAGATGATAGACAATCTCAATGGAGGTTCTAATAAAAATCGAAAATCATGTTATATATTTTATCCCGTTCATTGTGGACTCTTTCGACGGGGGAGGGGCGAGGGCAAGAAAGTGCTTAAAGGTCTTGTAGGGCTCCAGGACTCCTAAGGTCCTTGAGATCCAAGGATTCAATCAAACAGATTTGTTAGATTTTCCAGACTTCTGAAACTTCTAACGTCTCTGACGCCACCGAGTCCCCTCAGGGTTCTAAAAGTTTTAAGACTTTAGAGACCCGAGGACTCCAACACCAGAAGATTTAGAGGACTCGAAAGATTCTTTAGCACTGTGACTGGAGACGTTTCCAGGACGTTAAAGACTTTGAGATCCTCAGGATTTTCAGGATTTTTCTAACTCTATGATGATCTCAAAGACTCGGATGAGCCTGAAGCTTCTGGAATCTTTGAGGTTGAAGAACTCCGCCATCTTCTGGGTTCATAGGGCACCTGAGGATTTAGTGTTTTGTCTTCTGGGTCTGTAACCTGTTGTACCAGGACTGACAAGTATAGTCCCTGTTGTAGTGTGATTCCTTGGTATGCTTTTGTATGCTAAATTTCCTAGGTTTGACACCTTCTTAGTTACTCCGTTATCGAATCTTCTCTATCTGATAATAAGTACTTACACAAGGCTTCCTGTGTCCGATGTGGTCCTTATCGCATTACCCAAATCTGCCATCGCGTACACTAAGTTTCTTCGGCCCGAATCTATCAGGTAGCATGTGCGTTAGGTTTCTTGGTACTGAGCCGGATTACGTGGACCAAATATAATTTGTAGAGTTAGGGTCTTAACCCGAATCTTCGCGATTCGCACAAGGTCTCGAGGGTCTGGTACCACCAAAACCAAATCCCTTAGGTCCCGAAGCGTCTACATCGGATTTTCGGAGTGCAGCAATGCTGGTATCAGTTCTGCCGAGTCATAAACTTCGAGTTTGGAATTATCTGTGGCGGATTTTGGAAGTTTCCTAGTACCTGTAGAGCGGTTATGTTAGTTCTTGTACTTCGACTATTTACCGTGTACGGAGCGCGGCGGTGTGCATTGGATCTCTTGATCTCGACGCTGTTTCCACCGAGTTTCTGCTTTTTACACATCACTATCAAGTCACGTGTGTCTGCTGTTCTATTATGTTCGTCGAGCTCCGAACTGTACACATTCTGCGCGGGTGTATCAAGCACCGTTTATCTGCGAATCCGAAACTATTACGGCGGTGCCACCAATTTCGTGCGATGCGCGCTCGTGGAATAGTCGTAAGCACCTTTGTATAAACATAGTGCTAGCGGATACTGCCTTGTTAGGCAGTAATTTAAGGTAGATCTTTCAACCGTCGGGAAATGTGTTTCACGAACTTCCAAACATTTTTCTCGTAAATGTAACGTGCCATGTATATCTACTGTTACATAAGCTACATATGTACAGTCTTTTTCGACAATATTTTTACCGCGTTATCCTGTGGGAAACTGCAAAATGTCACTACTGCCTCGATCAGCAATTTCAAACGCCAAGCTGATCCAAATCGTGTTCGCTTCTCGACGGCATGGCGTTTGAAAGGTAAATAAATGGGATGCAAAATTGTTAAAAAATATGCGTCTAGTATCATACAAGATACATATGTATTTTTAAACAATTCTTTATCGCGTTGTGCAGAGGTTTACTGCAATACATCATTGTCTCAGTCCACTAATTCAATCGCAAAGCCGATCCAAATCGCATTCGTTTCTCTATGACATATTGAAGGAAAATAAATACAAAAAAATAATAAAAAATATTGTGCATATCCTGCCACATAAGATACATATATATTGGGTGTTTTTAAACAATTTTTGACCGCGTTGCATTGAGATTTATTAAAATACAACATTGTTGCTCGTCCACATGTTACAGTTAAGTAAATACAAAAAAATTAATAAAAAATATTGCGCTTTTGCTGCCACATAAGATACATATATAGTAAGGATCTGTAATGTATCTATTGTTTCGATCCCCTAATTCGCAGCTGATACAAGTGACATTCGCTTCTGAACGCCAAGGCACTTTTTAAGGGAAATTTCGAATTCTAGGGAGTTCTTCGGAGTGGTTGGATGCGACGTAGAATCGCGGCGAGGTGTTTCCCCGCCGCGTTGAATATGAAAAGATTAAAGACAGAAATGGTCGGCGTACACGCGCGAGGGAGGACTAGTCTGGCGAGGATCAAGGGACGAGGGGGCGAGGAAGAAGGAGAAACGCGGAGAAAAATTGGCTGCAGGTAACGGGATTAAGAGTGCTACTGCACGCCCGTTACCGGGATCATCTCGCAAGAAACTTTGCACTTGGCAACTTTTAATGCCTCCGCCGCAAAATCCTGATCCTCCCCGTCCCCGCTCGCGCTGTCTCGCTTTCGGCGTTGCTCCCCTGCCATCCAGGGGTTTTCTTTACGCATACTTTCTGGCTACAGAGGGGTTTAGATCGAAACGATTCTTCCGGCAAACTTTACACGTCGAGAGCAAGTTGATCCTCGGGGCCCGCAGGGACGAATATTTCGATGCGACGCTTTCTCGCCGCCGACGACGCCGCGCGCACTTTGTTACTTTTTCGTATACTTCCACCAAATGCCGTGTCGCGAACGTGTCGCAAGGCGGATGCACAAGAATTTCGGGATACTCGGATGCTGGGGATTTATTCTTCCGGCTCGGGAGAAGCCCGGAGGTTTGGTTTGTGAGCTGAGTTTCGGGGAATGTGATCGCGATTCTTTCAAATTGGAGAGCTACCGATCTGCAACGAGATATTGGTACCAAATAAAAATTTTTCTCTAGAATTCTTAGTGGTGCAAAATTAGATTTCTGGGCATATTGAGGTGTGGTTCATTTGAGAAGCTCACAGTTTATTCATTACAGTTTGCACAAAATTAATTTTTCAATTGAAAAAGTAGGTACAGTCTTTTTTCGTTTAACTGGATACGTCACAAAAATTAAGTGCTGCATTTTAGCAATAAATTTGAAACCAGCCAAATATTTAAATCCTCCCTCTCCCTAATTTCCCGGACACATCGTATTTCATTTTGAACAAAATCCAGTCTCACTTGGCCCTTTCCAATCGTAATCCTTTTCGGTGTGATCGGAATTATTGTATTTTCACTCATACTGAATTAATTATTGCCTGACACCCTCCATAAATTTTACTTAACACTTTCGACGAGACTGAAGCTGGTCGTTATAGATTGTAAAAGCAGGATATCAAAAATTGATAATTTTTTACTGGAAATAAACAGTTCGTAGAATGCAATGGAATGCACTGAAAATGTTCTTGTTCGAACCAATAAAAACGCGAGTTATTTTAGGAGGTCTTTAGCGGGTGACTCCGTGTAATTAGAAACCTGTATGACACGCTGCCACGGAACCTCGTTAAATTCAAAGTCCCTTGTTAGCATCCCGCAGGAAAGTTCAGCGTTAGCGCACCAGCTGGTCATCTTTTTTCTCATTTAGCCGGGGCAACGTAAAATCGGGACGCCCCATAGAACGAGGGTGGGACCGAGTTAAGGGATGGGGGTGAGCTGGTAAAATAGCGCCGGCTTCGATAGGAAAATACTGCGGTGATCTTGGGAACGAGGTCGATACCCACTTCCGCGTCTCAGTATCCTTGACTCCGTCGGCGATTTAGTCGGCCAGTGGCCCCGGCCAGCCCGAGGTTAGACTACGTATAACTTCATAGCAGAAAACGATGACGGTATGCGATGAAATTGCGATGCCTTGCGGGTTAGCCACGACCGTATCGGGAGCGAGAATACATCGCCTCGTTCAATTTTTATGCGGCGTCTTCTGGCCGCCCCTGTTCCTTGATAAACAATCGAAACTCGCGAACTTCATTGGAAAATTTTATCTAAAACAACCTAGTTCTCTCCGAAGAAAATATATTTAGCATTACAAAATTCCGCGAGGGTTAATGCCTCACAAAACACTTAATAATGTTATATACTTTCATTAAAAAAGGATCATTTCAACCACCCAGTGCACCAGGATAAAAATAAAATCGTCAGCGCAATCGAGCCTCACCGAATCTTCTGTCCAAAAAGTAGCTAGAGAATCCGAAATGACGAGCCACTAATCTCTGTTATCACCGGAGGATCTTTATCATCCGTCGACGTCGGTCTTGCCGGTGTCCTTTTCCCCTGTTTATCAGCCAAGAAGGAATCACGTCGGACGATAGGACCGGAAGCGGACGGGATTCCAGAAGGCGAGAGTGAAAGGGAGAGAGAGAGAGAGAGAGAGGGATAGTTGGCTCGTGGAAAACGAACCTGGACGAAACAGTCGGCGGTAGCTTTTTACTTTCTCCCGCGGGAGGGTAAAAGGCAAAGCTACGGAAAGCCGGGCTTTATTGCCTACGAGGGCAGGATTCTCTGCCGTTGCGCGGGATAGGAGATTGTTTAGATCCCTAGCCCCATAGACCCGTATCGTAAGGAGGCTGCGGGGCCTATCTAGGATCGTATACGTTCTCCCCACGGATTATGGTCGTGAAACGTTTCACGTCGTCCATTTTCGTGGCTCGTAACGCGACGCTTATTGTAAACTTGCACGGGATCGTACAAAGTCCTCGCCCAGCGTTTTGTCGTGCTTAGGGGTTCCTTCCCAGGGAACGATCTGTCCCGGGATTCCCCCACCTTGGAACCTCCTTTTATCTCCTTTCATGTAGCCAGCCGACCGAATATTAGACGCCGGCCAACATTTTGCTCCTCCTTCTTATTCGCAAGTTCTTAAACTACGAGAAAATCCTGCTGAAATGATGCAATTTTTATTGCGCTTTTGCGCCCGGAATTTCCTTGACGGCGGTACACGTTTGAATTAGTGTCTGGAAGAAGATTTGACGAAGTTTCCGATTACGCCCATGCTCAGAATTGGATGAAATTTTGGAAATAGATTCTTTTTTTACTAAAATGATGATTGTCAGAAGGATTTTTGGCGACTCGAAACCAAATTTTTACCATTTTAATGTCACTCTCTACCTTACCGATACTCCTGGATTTTCGTATGGGGCTCCGCCCCTCACCACATAACTAAAACTCATTCTGATCGCATAATCTTCCCATTGTAGATATTCAATTAATTGGTTTAACAATTGAAATTTTAGAAACATTTCACATTAATCTCCAGAATATACATATTTGATATCTTCAACTAATTGCAAAAATGATTCATTATCAGCTTTGTTGACCTCATAGCGCACCATATCTCATCATAGATTACAATCGCGGCTACGACTTTTTACAGTAAGGTAGAGGGTAACATTAAAATAGTAAAAATTTTTTCGGTAAGGTAGGGACTGACATTGAAATGGTAAAAATTTTCTTTTCGAGTCGCCAAAAATCCTTCTGACAATCATCATTTTAGTCAGAAAGGAACCTATTTCCAAAATTTCATCCAATTCTGAGCATGGGCGTAATCGGAAATACAGCCGAAGATTTTATGTGTCCATGTAATGTACAAATTACTTTAGTTTCTTTAAAACTTTAGTTTTACTTCATTTTCGATCGTCTTAATGTCAAACATTATTATGTCGTACTCTATGATGTCCTGCGAGATACTTTTTGTCGAAATTATTCGTTTAATTTTCGAACCAGTAAAGATTGCGACAGACACACGACGTTCGCTCCTTCACCCGAGTTACTGCAAATAATAAAACCGTTTATTTTATCTCGCTCCTCGAGCGCACAGGAAGCGTGCTTTATATACATGAAGAAATGTAGATATAAACGCGCGAGAAACCGCAATAGCGTTCTACTGTTTAGCGGAATATTTGTTCGGCTATTTCGCGCTGGTAGACGGTCCCTTTAACACCCAATACGGATTCCCGTGCACACGCTCGATACAACAACACCTGTGAATACTCATGGTCCTTGCACTTCCCCACTGGTAGTATTGACCCTGCTTAATGCATCCGCGTTAACGTCGCGTATCTCTCTCCCCGGCAATTTGAAATTGTAATGTCGAAACCTTACGTCACAAAATATGGTATCGCCGACCGGGTGAAAGATATTCCCGTTCAACGCATAAATGCATGTTCGAACGACGAATTCGCCATTGCGAAACCGGTCCTGTATTTAACGACCGAATTTTCTATTCATTCTTCAGGTTTTTATTCAATAAAGAAAATCGCGAAAACCTGGGGAACTAATTGTGGGTAAATTTGCAGTTTGAACTTCAACAATTCCCCTTATCTAATAATCCACTTTGTTTATAGGGTAGATATTAATCAGAGTTTCAATGCATTGCGTCTGGAGATTATAATTCACTCGTAAAGATCTACTTTACCGACCCCCTATACACACGTATAAACGAGCTGGACTCTATAAACCCCACAGAATTTCCCGTTAACACGGGGAATCCACGAAACGCCGTAGATAAAACTAATCTCCTGTCTCCTGATGGTCCAGCCAGCGTGGACCTCTGTAATTCGTGCGCTGGAGAACGTAGTTACCGAATTCTGCGTGCAAGACAGAAGAAACAGCACGAAATACTTCTCGCATTGTCGAGGGAACTGGAGATGTATATTTTCGTTTTGTGACCGTAAAAAAGAATTTTTATTTTGCATGAGAATCCTGCAAGCACGGTATGAACCCGGACTTTCAAACTCATTCTTTTTCGCAAACGAAGTCAGAACGAAGGAACATTATTCTCCATTTACGACTTATTTTTTACCGTGTATATTCGCCTGCTCGCGGCTGGTACCGGATCGGTGACACCCGGTGTACAAAGGGCAGATTTTCTGGCCAGTTTGGTCCGCTGTCGGTTACACGGTGTCCATCTGACGGTTAGCTAAGAGGACGCGAGAGCTTCCTTCCCTAGATCGATCGATCGTAGGCAGTGTGTGCATAGGATACTAGGGTACACGAGTTACGACTGGTATCGAGCGTAATACGGGCCGGGGACGGGCGTGCATGTAGACGGTGTGGAACACGCGTGCACACCCGCGCACACGCGCTGTTTATGGGTGCACGTGTACCGGGGCCAGGACGAATTCGAGAGACAGCTTGATGGATGATACCTTTGCGTCTTCGTTGCGTGTATACATCACGTGCACCGCGCTCGGAGGATTGCGTTCGTGGCTTCGCTTGCTCGTGTGCAACAATCCCTCCTTTCTCTCTCTTCTTCTTTCTCTCTTGGCCTGTCTACACGCAAGAAAGAAATTGGACCGTGCTCGGTAAACAGTTGCAAGAGCAAGCACCCGCTAGCTAGTGTAAGGAAATCGCTGATTGAGATTGAAGATTGGGTTAAAAGCTTCGGCTAAGGAATCGCGTAAAGAGTGCATTACCCGCGGGGAAATCTAGATCGCAGAAGCTCGGGAACAGTGTAAAGAGAAGCCGGTATACGCGTGGAATGCTAACCCGATCGGTTTTAGTGTGATCCCGCTTGCTACGACTCACTTTGCTTCGTAATATCGCGTACAGATAAAACGGTCGGCTGCGACTAGATTGCGGAACTTGCAGCGTATGAATACTAGATTTATGGGCATCGATTGCGCAAATGTCTTTGGTGGAATAAGGATCAGTGGATCGTAAAGTCTGCTGTATTGTGATAGTGACGAGCAGACTGAGGATTTTTACGCAAAATGAAAATTGTCTGCATCGATTGCAAGGGATATTGACAGGTTGCAATTCTTTTAATCTATTTGCTATTTTTAATTACAGCTGCTCATTTTTGTCACGAATGCATAAAATCCGCCGACTAGTGAGAAATAAAGCATTTTAATTTTGTATGAAAGTTTTTGTGTGAAAACTGAATTTTAAAATACTTAGAAACAACGCAGAAAACGAACTACACTATTTACAGAAATTAACATCGTCTGTCAGAGTTCACAAAAGGAACAAGAGAGAACCCCGCATGAGTAGAATAGGATGCGTAGGTAAGTAGAATAGGTCAACCTATGATCAAACAGGTAGATTAGGGTGTCCTGTGATCAGACGAGTGGAATTTGACTTCCTTTGATCAGACAAGTGGAATGGGGCTACCTCGTGGCTAAATCAGTAGAATTGATCGGCCTGCGGTCAGACAATTGAAATAGTACAAATTCGAACAAATAGATCGCGTAATTCATAATAGAAAGAATAGGATTTCTAGCTTCAACACGAGGAGCGATAATTTTACTCCTGAATTCTGTTGGAATAAGCTTTCTCTTATCACCAACTCTGCAACTCGCCGCACGCAGAATTAACATTACAATAAGGTGTCCCACGAGGTAAACGACAAAATGAGTCACCGGTGATTTCCATTCCGTTGTAAGTTACTTACTGAGTCACGCCACCCCTCGGTTAGGTCAATTTTACGAGCATATCGACTCTGAAATCAGTGTTCAGAGCGTTTCCATCGACCGTGTTCAATCATACATTACTTATATATTCTCTTACTTTTCTATCGACACTGAAAAATTTTGATTTCATAGGAAATGCAATTTTAATATTCCCCACAGCAGTACAAACACCATCAAAATACTATCGCTCGTGCACCTTCGAAGTGACTTTAAAACACGAACAACCTGTTAACAACAATCCTAAACTACAGCTAATCAGACCCGAACAGTTTCCAAGTACCAGGTTGCCCAAACATTCCAAACCCATACCATCCAATACACTCTCAAAATTACGTTTTAACGCAAAAGAGCAACAGTACCAAAAAAAAAAAATAAAAAAACATAGTTCCACTCGGTGTGAAAAATACATTCATCCGTAAATCGCGGCGGATGCAAACGGGCCATCACTGTCGATTCAAACGCCGAGGGAATACCGCTGCAAAATAAATTCGCGAGCAACAGCGGCGGTCGGCGAGGGAAGTATGATCGAAGCAGCGGAGCGTCGTCGGCAGATTTTAATCAAATTGGCCGAGTTGCGTTTTTCATTACTGGCTTTTTGTGTCGCGTTTCACGGGACGTCGTCCGCTTCCACAAAGAGTCTTATCTGTCCCGGTACGAGTCGATGCCGTTTGTCCGTCTCCTCTTTCTGTGCAGCGTTCCGCGACATTTCTCGTTTCCTCGTGGCTACTGGCCGTCGTCTTCGTCGTCGTCGCCGACGACGCCGCGGGCCGGATCGATCGATCGAAAGGAGGAAACAGTCTTCCCGATAGTTCCTTGCCCCCTGCGCGCTGTGATAAGGGCCGATACGGCGGACGACGACAATGGCGACGCCTCTTGTCACTTTGTGGATCGTCTGTATAGTCTGCAACGACTACGACCACGAAGACGACGACGACGGTGGTGTTCATCGTCGGCCAGGAAAAGCACGATCGGGAGGCGGCACCGTTGATGTTATTATAAAGAACGGCCGTCGTCGACCCCCCTCCTCACCTTAAATAAGCTCCGCGCCACGCGAAAATATCATTTCGACTTTTGCCGCAAACAGAAACGAGCGTTTAGTTACCGGCTTTATGGCGACAACCGCATGGAAACCTTTGTAGGTCTTCCACGTTTCCTACCTTTCAAACGGTATTTACTTTGACTCCTTTGTGGCCGCTCGCTTCTTTCAACGGCTCGTTTCTTTTTTCCGCGCGCCGGAATTCGCGCGAGCCTGTACCGCTGTCCAGAATTCGCTTCTGTTTTATTCGCTGGAATTGGGAATTTGTTTGAGAACTGACAGTTGTTAATATAGAGGAAGAGGCACTGAGTGAGACTCCCTGCTGGAATATATTGGATGAAATTAATCATGGATATTTTTAACCATGAAGTTAATGTTAATTAAATATAATGTGAATGAGAATGAAATAATTTATTTTTTAATGATATATGTGGATGCATATTTTGTGGAGAATATTCAATGACGTTCTCTATCGTAGCTTCAATGCATACTCTCATGCCTCAAATGTAAATTAATCTGTGCTCATCCAAGAACATACAGAAGGTACTATAATTCTGCTTCGCACTATAATTCAATCATTGAAATCCTAAACTAAATTGTAAGGCAAGGGGTTGGAAACGTGGTATATTAAAAATTCTTTTTTATTTAAATAATACCTTATAAAAATGACAAGATTCATTTTAATGATGTGCCTTCATTGCAATATTTTTGTAAACAAAATAAGTACGAAGACTACGAAGTACGAGACCAGTCATTTGACCAGCGGTGGTAGGTTTAATGTTACAGAAATTGAACGTGGGTGCCCGGTTATTGACATAAGGGTTAAGTGCGCACAGTATCCTACCGAACCACCACGTCGCAACGAAAATGTATAAAACCGCAACGACGCAGAACTAAAAAGTGCATTCTCGCGAACTTTTTTTTATTGTTCATCCCTTCGCGCACTATCAAACCTGCTGCCAAGCTAGGAAATGGTCTGGGGCTGCGAAACATGTACGGTCTCCACGAATCGAGACGGAATCCGCGGCGTTTCGAACGTAAAAATAAACGAACTAAGAAAACGTTCGGGATTCCCTCGCGGAAGAGCAAGCCTGTGGAATGCATCGGTGGTGTAAAAACGAGCGGCAGCCATCGCCGGAATATGACAATGACGATTCGCGCGGCGGGCGAACGCGTGCTCGCACCTATGGGACCGTGAACGTTGTATGGTCGGTTTATGGTCGAGCATTCGACAGCCATGGGCGTTTCGCAGCAACGATGTCTAGCTGGGAGCCATCGATCTGTACCGCTGCTTCTTTTCAACCGTCAATCTGGTTCGGCCCGTAAAACTTGCTCCGGGACGAGCAAGATCGACGAGCCTTTGGGCTCTCCATTCCGCGCGCGCGAATGGAAGAGCTGGAAATTGGTCGCACGGTTTCGGTGTTCGACCCCGAAATAGGCGCCGGTGAATTATGGCGCTATTATGTGATAGATGCTATCGCGGGAAATATATTTCTTGGCCAGATTATCGAGCTGCCCCGGAATTTATGCCGCCATAAATTCGTACCGGCCTCGTTCATAATGAGAGCAAACAATATTTTTCTCGATCCTCTCGGCAGGAATCCTTTGGGTCATCCTCAACAAAACGTTCGGCACACATAACTTGCGCTTTTGTACGTATTTTTGGAAGGTACATATTGCTCAAATCTCTTGCTCTGATCTCAGTTAGATGATTCGGAAATGTTACTCGATTTTTTTTTCATTCAAATGCCGTGGCCGTGATTAGACAACGGCACGTGACTGGTTTCCGATTAATCGAGGATCGCGGCTAGCACAAATAGGATGTTGAAATTCATCCTCTGTTTGGGCCGCGTAGGTTAATGAAATTTCGCGTCGCGTACTGCACATATTCAGATGGAGAGGCGCGCGCGCGAGCGCGGGCGAAATCGGCCGTGTGCCGTTCGGCCGACACGGTGGTCAACTACGCTAATTATATGTGAGCCAGTTCGACAGGCGCGCGCAGTTATAGTTATCGGGCGGGCTATTGTTTAACGCGCAATTTCAGCCCGGGTACACACCGTGATTTATCACGCGGGAATAAATTACTTGGCGCCAAAGGCCCCGGGAATCGGCCGTCACACGGTTTTGGCTCGCGCCGTGGCTAGCGATGGCGTTTTCGCGCCGCCATCGTCGAACGCCATCACGGAACACCATCGCGTCGTTTTGTCTGAACCTGCAAATATCGAGCGGGGAAACGCCGTTTGCTTTATCATCCGCGGCCACCTGTCGATGGGAAATCGATTTCCCAGTGAATAATTCCCGCAGCCTTTTCACGCCTCCCCACATTATAATGCGCGAAATAACGTATTACGTTACGCGCAGACAGCGCTCCGATGAACAGGTCCCGGACACGCCGACGACCCCCATCCCTTCGCTCTGTAACGCCACCCCGAACGTATATTCCTGAATTATTAACGAGGAAACTTCGAAACATCAAAAACACCGGTTGGCCAAATTTTAACGAGCTTCGCGCGACGCGCAATCCCCCCACTCCGCCGATTTCCGCGGAATATTAAAGTATTAGGTACTGTACAGGGTGAGGCACCTCAAACAGATCACCTCAATAACTGGGATTTTTTTAAAAAATTTATTTTACGTCGCCTTTTTAACTGCTGTGGTTATTTCGCGACGGGACCTACGGTTTTTATAAGGTGGGTTCCGAACCACCTCGGGCACCACAGTTTAATTTAAAATGACACGTGGAATATTTTATTTGTACGTGGACCTACCATCTAATAAGGCGTTTTAAGACGCGTACAGTGACCTACGGCTCAAGGTTACTCGAGGTCGTTGAAGGTCGACTGCGAAATATTCCGCTTTCCATCTGAAAAAGTCCACAGTTCTTGATAACGCCAGGAGAGAAGCGGAGTGTTTTATTCTCCAAAGTTCATTATTATTTTATCTCGTTTCAGTAAATGCATCATCGATCCTTTGTACCAATTAAATGCCAGCTTAAAACGAAGCTGTACGACACGACACGGGAGAACTAATTAACGACTGCGGCAAATGGGCGATAAAGCAACACGGCAGGTATGAAAAGGTAATGGGTTCGAGCGATTTATGACTCGTTTAAACAAACAAGATTCTAAATTGTCTGTCGTTTCCTTGTCGCGGCGTTTGATCCGTTGCGGGCCGCGCGCTCGAGGCCGGGCGTGTGTTCTTGATGATATCGCGACGATTCTCGTTTCCAGCCGATGATGGATGGCACGAAGGTATACCGGCGAGCTTTATAATCAGGTTTCGAAACATCGTTCAGAGCGGACACGAAGCGACGCGGCTGGATCGCGGGCTCGGGCTCGAATTGGCCCATTACCCGGATCCCCGAACCAATTGGCTGTATCGCGACGCGTTTCGGTGCTTTTCCCTTTCGCGATCACTGCTTATCAACGAGCTCTATCGTTGCCGCGTGTATGTATCTGCGTGCCCGAGTGCGCCGCGATATTGAATGTGGATCGCGTTAGAATTAATATCGCGGATTAGTGGACGAATCGGGAGTAATTATAGGCGAGGAGCGGGATCGCGAAGTGCGGCAGTATGTTGCAGAACTGACGCGAGTCTCACTGATCGATATTGATTGCTGCGATTAGGACAGATCCTCGTTGCACGCGAGACTCTTGAAATCAAAAATTATGGAAATTATTCATACGGTATATTTTCTGAACGTGGGAACGACGTCGACCGCAGATTTAAATTATTGAATCATCAAGGACAAGTGTTAATTTTTTAAATTATAACAATTGTATTAGATCGTTGCATATGAAATGCCCGATTTTAGAATGCGAATGTTGCAATACGTTTTGATCAAGAAATACTATTACAGTTGACAGGTCCATTGTATGTCACTTTGAGGTACAAAGCTTACGATCCTATCTTCAATATTAATTTACGCATTTTCCATTTAAATATAGATTTTATTTCAACGTCAAACAGTGCGATTGTCCCGTGCTGCTTTATAGACTGCGGATTGTACGCATTTCTGGCAAAAATGAGTGATACAATTGAATTGATATTTCTCTAACATGATTTAAGTGACTGATTTACCAACGAGTATGACAGCGTTATATTTTTAAGTTATTACAAGCGTATATCAAAGTACGATATACACAGTTAAAATTGATATTGTTACTACAGGAACAAAATGAATTCTAATACGGTAAAGAAAAATCCAAATATCTACAAAACAATCTTCCACATTAATTACTGAAATGATCTTGAAATTACAAGCATAACAATGAAACTCTTAACAAATTTACTCCCGCATATTTACCTGAATAGCTACAAGTGTCCGCATACTGAATCCAATCAACGCCCGCAATCCTCGTGCCTGAAACATTAGAAGAATCCCTGTTATATTTCTGAAGCATCTGTGACGCGATTTATTTCATTCACGGGCTCGTGAATATTCTCGCAGAGAAGTATATTTTCAGCATTGTTTTAAATTTCACGACCGAGGAATTTCTCTAGATTCGCGGAAAATTTAAAAAATACTTTTACTTATACGAGAGCTGCCCGGCGCGGCGTTCTTTTTTCCCCACCCCGGGGGTTTGCAAAATAATTCCGCGCGCAAACGGGACACCGGCGCGGCGGATGCTCGCCGAATCTTCTCGTTTAAGAGGTAGCGGAACGACAGAGCAACGCGGAAGCTGACGCCGTGCGTCGTCGGCACGAATTAATTTTCCTGCTCAGCTAATTGAGTCCCTGGTCCAATTTTCCTTCTCTGGTTTATTACGAAACAAAGAGTAGACCCTGCGAAACTGCGCAGCCAGTGTATACTGGCCTCGCGTTCCGCTCACCTGTCTAGGAAACGCATTTGCGACCATAAGTCACTGGACACTTACGGTATCAAGGGACTGACCAGCACCGAAGTAGCGATATTATGCGAATTCGTGTTTACGCAATAACTTCAGTCATTTATCCTGAAAGTTAACTGAGAAATTCTAAAAAAATTAATTCCATTTATTAACAAGTAATTAATTATCTAGCGTATATTTATTGAAGTATTTATTGAAATATATCGTATAAATGTGGCAGTCTTTACATATTCCAACTATGCTTAGAAGTCTTGATAAATAGAATTGTGGTCATCGTCAATTACATAATTGTAAAAGGGTTATTTAATTTTTTTTGTGGATCGTAATTTCCTATAAAAAAGGGAGAAAATGTACATCTATTGTATGCCTATATGTTCTCCAATAGCTGTACATTAACAAAATCAAAATAGAATTTTATTTTGACGTATAAAGGAAATTAAGAATATTTATTAGAGCCTGTTCAGAGTCATCATCACTAGCCTGACTCGATATTGTAGGGCAAAGCGTTAGCTCGAGGAATTGTGCGAAACACGAATTTCGCACGGCAATAGCCGCGTTAAAAAAGACATTCGGTAGGTCACGCTTAGCTAAAGCACCCGGTACACCGTGTACGCTCGTGCGACGCTAACAACGCCGCAGGAATAAACATTATCGTAATAATCCTGTCGGCGGTGGCGAAGCAATAGGGCCGTTCGGAGAAAATTGCGACTCGGCGCGGCGCGGCGGTGTCGCGATTTGCATGTTCCGTGGGATAACCAGGCAGTGTCCGGTGACTTATGGTCAGCGGGCCACGTTAATTTTATGAGAGCGGGGCCTGGGTCGCGTCTCTGTTCTGGGTTGCATCTCTGTTCAGTTGCGAGAACCGACACCGTGAAGACCCGCATTCTCGCCGGAGCTTTACGACTTCACGGTTTTGTGTCCCCGCGGTTGCGGGCACGGGATAAACACGCTACATGGACATCCGTTTGTGCATCCTTGTGCACACGATGAGCCTGCGGGATCGATCTGTGCCGAGTGCGAACAACGCGAAGCCCGCTAATGGCTTTGTGATCGGAAAGTCGCCGGCGAGCGCAGAGCAAACGCGCAACTCGTTCTTTGAGCAGTTTGCTCCTACACCGCCGTCCCGGCTCGATCGTTTGTTGGCCCTCCGCTTTCAGGACGATCCGATCCTCTGGAAGCTCGCCGCTCTTCTATCAGTTTTACCCGGAGAGTCGACATTTTTAGTATAAATACTCGATCTCGTTCGTTTCCACAGTTATCGCGGAAAATAGCAGGCGAAGCTCGGAACAGTGAAAACTTCTCCGATCTTTGGATAAAAACTGCATCGAAACATAGTGACGGAATTACTGAAATTATAAAAATGTTCAAATGGATTTCTTCGTTAGAGCACGTACATGTACGTAATGTACTAAATGTACTTGGCTAGTTACTTGATAATCAAAGATATATAAAATATCGATTTCCTTGAACGGGATGATTCCTCGGGCCATCTGAAGTAACTTTTTCCTTTGCAAAAACGTTCTTCGCGGCTTCGTTAAGGAGTTATTAACGAAAAACACGGACCAATCAGAGAGCGCCTACAGGGGCCTCATTCCAGGGGCCAATGCCAACACCACGCTTAGCGGGGCCTGTCGCAGGGACGGAGGCCGTCCGCGTTTTCCCTTAATAACTCTTTAAGAAAGCCACGGAGAACATTTTCGCAAAGGAGAAAGTTACTTCGGATGACCTCAGGAATAAGCTTTTTCGAGGAAGTACATTTTGGGACATCCTGGTATACTCGTCTCGTTGGATTGAGTATAGTGCGAAGTAGCATAACTCGATTTCCGGGTTCGCAAGTTGCGCGAGCGGTCTCGCGCGAGTCGAACACGCGAGCGGATTATATTCGGTAGGGGAACACGTTCGGAACATATTCGCGATCGCCGGGCGTCGATATTACGCGCAACCGCGCGGCACGGGCGTCGATATGCGGCCTGGACGCACCTGCGGAAACTACACCGGGACATAACACATAACCGCAGGAAAGGGCGAGATA
Source organism: Lasioglossum malachurum (assembly GCA_028455605.1). Taxonomy (NCBI): domain Eukaryota; kingdom Metazoa; phylum Arthropoda; class Insecta; order Hymenoptera; family Halictidae; genus Lasioglossum; species Lasioglossum malachurum. The sequence continues at coordinate 21,931,677 of CM052316.1, forward strand.
GAGAGATAGAGAGAGAGAGAGAGAGAGAGGGATAGCGAGCGCACTCTGCGTCGCGTCGGTCAGCCGGTTAGTCGCTCAAGCGGCGAACCGTGAAATTATCCTCCGAACCTGGAACCACCCTGCTCCTGATCCTGCGGCAGGGCTTTCCCGCTCTCCCCTGGTGACCAACCGTTTCATGGTTTTATCCCATGGCGGAACGATTGCAGCGATCAGTCATGATACGGCGAAGCTCGCGAGCGCACGCTCTCGCCGTAACGATGCCAGGGTAATTATTGGGGGGCGCGTTGCACAGCTGCTGAAGATTTAGGGGTCGATCAGATCTCGATCGTTGACCGGGAGTACACTCGTTGTTTATTTTGAACAGCGTTTTCCGAGATTTTTAACACTGAATCTGCCAGGGCTGGTCAAATTGACCGGTACCAGATTATATATTTTAATGAATAAATACATTGAATAAAAATAGCAGAATGTCTAGATAAGCTCAATCTTGTCTCATTTTTATAAAATAAAATAATTTGTACTGCTTTAATATCAATGTAAAATGGTCAGGTTGCTGTTACATAGATTATGATGGAAGAATAAAAACAATTATATATTTGGCGTCCGAAATAGTATCAGATTTTACATCAAGGGGCTATTGTTGCGCTTCTTTAATTTATTTAATGCCCGAGTTTCGTGACACAATTTAATGCCAAGATAGAAAAGATATGTGCAATTTGACTCTTCACCGTGATAGATATGTGATAGCTACCCTCGTCGATTGGAAAGTAAGGGGGATTTAAGAAGAAGGAGAAACTGCATTGGAAACATAGCTGCGAGATCTGTTTTCAGAGACGGTTGGCAGGGGGTGGAATCGATCTCTCGGAGTCAAAGCTTCTTAACCGGTTAAGCTCCGGCGTTCAGAACGAATCTAGTTACGAAACGCATCGCGGGATCGTCTCCGTCGTTCCGTGGATTAACTCTTCGAATGCTTCTAGCTAATTTCAGAAAGTGAGAAGATTACTCGGCGAATGGAAATACCTGCCGCCGCGAACCACCACCTCCGCCGAGGGCTGGTTTTATTGCCATCACCGCCTTCGCGCTGATGAATTTCCGGTTTAATGGTGCCGTAAACCCGCGACCTATCCGACCTTTAAGAACGATTCACGCCTTCAGTCTTGTCTGTTAGTTTCCTGGATTATGTTCCTGCTCCGAATTCGCGGCTCGCTTTCATCGTAAACATCGATGCAGTTTTCGCATGTTAGTAAAAACAGCATACCCGTTGGAAAAAATAATTTATCAAGGACAGTACATTTTTGATAAAAATTCGATTAATTTGTAACAACAACGCATTCAGAGCGTTGAATCGAATTAAGACAAATCCAAATATTTTTAATTGACAGCGCAAGAGAACTGTTGTGTAAATAGCTTCTTGTTAGTTCGCTGTAAACATACTTAATGCTTTCATGTTGGCTTTTTAATATTTACCAGGCGATATTTTAAGTGATTCCGGTCCTCTTCGAAGAGCATTTCGTCCCGTTTGATTTAATGCTTATTGCCGAGTACGGAGAAGGAAAATTCGCATAAACGAGCGATCGAGTGGACGCGCGGCGCCGCGCCTCGACCCCTTCCTCTCCAAGGATATACATAATATCGGAAGTTCGGTGTTGTTACAAACGAAATCCACGATTTCCCCGATTAATTTTGTATCTCGGCCAATTTATCTTTCAACCGAATGAAACGCAACGTTCTGACAAATAATTCACGATCGACCTGCGTGATTGCCTTCCGTGTAATCTCCGCGCCCGTTTAAATATCGATTCCATTTTTATACAGGTTATTGCATTTGCCAACATTTTATCTCGGATTAAGCTCCGGCCTCAATTTATGCTGTCGGACCCAGAAGTAACACAAATTGGAACGATATAATCGGGGATGTTCATCTCTCGGTCGAATGATGAGAATCACCGACTCCATGGCAGAGCCTGCGGATGTGTTCGTATTGTAAAAAATCGTGGACATTTTTACCGGTGCTCCAAGGTCCTGGAAATCCTGAATAACTGTGTTGCGTTTAATCACACGAGCTTTGAGCTACTCACCATTAGACCCCGGATTTTATGCATTTTTTTAATGGAAATCTCCTGCATGAGTTTGAAGCAATGGGCAGATTAAAAGCTTTCTTTAATGAGGAATCTAGCCACTCAATCCGATTTTAGGAGTGCACGCCCAAATAAAAAATACTGGTAAAACAGAATTCCTATTTTTGTATTTTAAAAATACACACATATAGTTATAATTAAATATTTCGATATAAAAATTATTTCTACATAATCTCAATATTTCGATATATATATATATATAAATAATACCGGAATAATTAAATTGTTTGAGTATTTCTACCACAGGATATGGAACTGAATATTTCGAATGATTAAAATTACATGCGGAAGTAAGGACGGACTAATAAAGAAAAAGGGCGGAACGAAACGGCGGAATAGTACACCGGAAGGAGCTCAAGGACGACCTAATGCCTCGGGGTTATCGAGATTGTTTCGACATTCGTTTGGTTCGCATGATATTCTCGTGTTACCGTTCGACGTCCGGCCGAGAGCCGAGGTGCGTGAGCCGGCTCGTTCCTGGATCCGAGCCGAGGGATATTTAAATGCAAATTGAATACGAGCCCGGTGATCTCGCGAGCTGTCCACCAACCGTGGAAGTTTCGCGCCGCGGAAAATATCCTTCAGATTAGACAGAGTCACGTTGCGCGGACGTTATTTCGACGTTGCAGAGCTTGGTCACGTCCTCGAGGACGACGCGCTGGACGTACATGTTGATTAGGTGACGTCGAATCGTCCGTGCTCCGACGTATTCTGATAAGCTTCTTCGTTTCTCCTTCGCACTGCTACTCACACACGCTCTGTCCCTCTCTCTCTCCCCCTCTCTCTCAGATATTCGTTACCCCCGAATTACCAAATGGAAATGAGTTTCTTTCGGTTTCCCGTCATTATTATTTATGTCACGTTCACGCATTCACGGCCGCGCGGCTACGCGGCGGAATTATTTGCATGCGGATGGCTATGTGAATTTCGTTTCGCGGATGTGTGCGGAAAAATGCAGTCAAATGTTATTGAATTATATCGAGTTCTGGCCAGCTGTGCCTGGTTCATCGATTTTTCGGGAACGTTTGACATGGAAGTTCATCGGTATTTAATGGAGAATTTATTAATGCGAAAACAATTTTGAAATGCATGATTTTAGCAGCACGTTTCACATTGATTATACGATTTCTTAATTGGTATCTACGACTACATCGCTCGTACGTAATTTCCTGCTTATAAAATTAATGAATCTGTTCCATGAACAAATAACACAAGCATGTGGATACGTGCAAAGCTGTTCTTCCGACGTTTAAGCTTCACAGAGGAACCCAATTTACATAATTGGTCCGATTACTTTAACGAGTTATGAAACGGTGGAAGTTCATTTGGAGAGAGAAAGTCATGTAATTTTCATTATGTTTACTTTTAAAAAATCACAGGTGTACTTCATTACATTAAAAATCTTAAAAATTCGTACGAAAACGAGGGGGTACAAAGGGGTTCAGTATCAACAGAACGCGTCTACCAAGAACATCAGAAAACACATCCCCGTCCACGACGCCCACCATCAACACGTCGCCCGTCATGGTTCCCCAGGTGCCATCAAACGAAATCCGTTACAAACACGATTCTCAATCGCCAATTCGCCGCCGAGCATCGTCAGGACTATAATTTTCCGTGCCGAACAATTTTGCCTTTTCTACCCCGTTTCCCATCAAACGCTCTGATACAAAGGGAGCAAAATCCTAAAAAATAAAATAAACGTGGAGGCACAAGAGGAGGAGGAGGAGGGGGAAAAAAGGAATAAAAGTCAGAGAGGGTAGGTGACGGTGGTCGGACCGGGTCCGATCGAGGGACAGGGGCGTAAAGGAGATGAGGAAAATTAAATCATGCTCGCGAACGGTCTCCTTGTTCCACGGCGGGGGCGCAATAACCGGCGGTGCCGCGATAATTGTTGCGCTGTAATTTTTCGCCCGGCACTTTGGTCCCGCCGTTGAAATCGACCGACTAAATCCGGCCAGAGCGTTAACAGGGCGAGCTGTTACAATCTCCTACCCCCTCTCTCTCTTCCTCTCTTGAAAGGGCTCTATCTCTCCCTCTCTGATCTCTTTCTCCCGAAAGGGTTCGACCGAGAGAGGGAGAGAGAGTACAAAAAGGAATCAGGGCGCTCAGCGTCGGCAAATGTGTCCGAATGAAAATTCTATAATTGGATCGTCTGCTCGTTAGCCCCGAATCGACTTCCGTTAACGCGTCGAGTGTGCGTGCGAGAAACGTCGGACACGGAAGGTGTCCGCGACTTTCAACGCCATGGGAAATTTTTTTCCATGGTAACAAAAGGGGGAGATGGACATACCATGCCAACTATTGCTGCAGGTGGACATTAAGCTGTGTCCACAGTGAAGCAGCATCGAGCGACTTTCGTTGAAGAATTCGTCGTCTTCTTCTGTTATTCGGTGAAAGCTTTGGGAATGAAAAATAATGTAACAGTGTTTTTAAATTTTTCTAATGGTTTTACTTTATCAAATTACGCTGTCTAGTAATTAAAATGATGAAAACAATGGATGTGCGAAAATCACAATTTTAACGACATTAAAAGAGAACCTCGATTTCTTATGGTCAACATAGAAAATTTTGATTCTGCATAAAATTCCACATTCATGGCATCTCTATCAGAAATGTCTTCACTAACGTGCAGTGAAATTACAAATCGGCGATTTTTACGATGCTCCGTGAAGTCGACAAGTTAAACAAATTCCGGCGATTTATCTCGGACGTAAATTATCAAGCCGGAGAAAAATCGGTCTCGCTACCCTCTTTCGTTTCGCCACGGGGAAATTGGCAATTGTAACCAGCTGTGTGACATTCGATTCTGAAACCGGCGCAAAGTGAAGCGTAGAATTCCATTTATGCGGAAAAAATTAGTACCTCTGCCAGTCCCGATCCCCCCCTTTTCACCTACCCCTCCCGCAACCCTTTGGCGGTCCCACACCCCCGCGGAGAGCTATCGAGTTTTCGCATTTAACGAAATTCCGATAAACTGTAGCGAGCGTGTCGGCGCGGCCGGCGCGAAAAAGAGCGACGCTCGGTGTCGGACCGATCGCTGAATATTGGAGGCTACAATTTTTCGTCGACGTTTCCATTAATAAAGTCCCCGGGACCGGGGAATCATTCGTGGAAACGCTGCCTTCGTCGGATTGATGAGACCGGATTTGTTACAGTTGGCGCAGCACCGTCGCCGACGTCATAATGAGCACGTGTTTCACTATGGGACCTCCAGAAAGAATTTTCAATCCTGCGTAAAATGGTGGCGCATGTGCGCTGTCTTCCATTTCTCGAAGACTACGCAGAATTTCTGAAGGAAATGTTAGGTTCGTGTAAAAATAATTTTGATTCTCTTCAACTTAAATTTCTAATTTCCAAGCGCATTTTTATTTCATTTCTGTTTCTTACGGTTGACCTAGAACATTTTTAATTTATTGGCGAAATAGATAATTATAATTAGTCTGCGAATCTTTATGCAAAATCAAAATTTTCTTGATCGGAAGGTAGATAAAATTTTGTTTGATCCTTTAAGAATTTTGATGTGGATTGAAAATAATATATTAATACTTTTAAATTCTCTTAATTTTTCTACTGATATCAATTTTACCTATTCATTTCTATCACAAATACATGAAATCTGCTCTCTAATCATAGCGAACACGCGTTTCCCTCTGGAACCTCCAGTTCGAAAGAATTCACTCGAATGTAGACAATAATCAATCGGAGCATTTGCAATTCATATTTTCGCTTTTGATGCGCACTGTATTAGAATAATACAATATTATACCAGCATTGCTGCAAATACCATTGCTAAAATTTAGTTCGATACGGAAACTCGTTTGAGAACAGTATTCGCAAATAGGAGCCACAGAGCAGTGAAATTTCCTGCCTTTTTGATTCAGGCCACGGTATTGAAATAATGCTGGTTGAATAATAATTGACTTATTTCGTAGGGAAGTGAACGGTTATAATTTTACACTTTGGATATTTATGCAAATGTTAATAGACTGCGGATCTTTGTGCATTTATAACAAAAATGAGTGGGTATAATATAAAACAGTAAAACCATTATAAAAACGTTAAAAAAGAAAATAATTTTCTACTTTACTCCAAAATTTTTGAAGAAAATGTTTCTACAACTTCATGTACTGTAAAAAAGAACTTGAAATCCGTCATTTTAGCTTGGCTCGGTTTTTGGCGTTAATAAATCTACAAAGGGTTCGTTCGATTCGGGTCTGAGCAGATCAATGCACTCGGGTTCCAGTCGAAAGTTCTCTAGTTAACATTGCACGCGGCCGGTTATCGCTGACGGACACTGTATCTGCGATTATGTCAGCTCCCGACTAACTATTGCAACGTTTCCCTCGTCGCTTCCGCTTCCACTGCGTTCGGATTAAGTTCCCAGCCAACAATCAGAACCGGGCGAAGTGCAAGCAAACGTGTACGGTAGATTCCGCCGTAAGTTCGCGACATTAAAGCGACCGGAGGGGTAGAAGGCTGGAAGGTGGATAGGGCGCGAAGCCCCACGCCATTTACAACACTTAATCCATCACAGTTATACTAAGCTTGTTCGCGAACATTGTTAAGGTAGTTAACTCCGTCGAGCAGTTTACAACGTTTTGTCGCGCGCGACTTTGAGGCAACGAATCAAAACGCTGCCGCGAGAAACGAGAACCATCAACGGTTGTGCAACCACACTCGCTCGTTAATTCCACGCGACAAACCGAATCATCCCTTGTTTCTTAATCCCCTGCCCGCGGAAATTGCCTGCGGAAGTCAGACGAGTTCTCCGAGACGCTGAAGATTCCCGCCTCCAACAACTGTGTCTTGATCACTATACTTTGGCGCTTGCACACCTGGACAACATGAGGACCTGTCTTCAACCCCTTGCAGTAGGCGCATATAATTTATTTTACGATTACAGTGATCGGAACTCCTTTGTTGTTTCACTAAATGCTGAGGAGAAGAAAGTTTTATTTATTGTATGACCCTATGCACACACAGGTTTTGCACTCGAATTTAATCCTTTTGTAGTTTATATTCGACTTTTTGCACTTCAAATTAATTCTTTTGCTAGAAAAACTCGAAAGTAGGGGCGACAGTTTTACAAATAATGACTGACCAGGAAGATAATTTTCCACTTTCATATAATCAAGGAACTTGTGATTCGTTGAAGGAACACATAATATTATTTTAGCTTACTGTTAAAAATTGCACAATTCCTGCACGATCTATTAGATTGTTGCAAATGTTCCAATGCGTTCCAACGATCTAATAATAATCTAGAAGGATCACGCCCATCACAGCCGCGTAACGCGAAAACAGAATTCGAACGCAAAAGCCCGACAAAAGTCAGTCGGCCGTCGGTAATTGAACTTCCACTGCATTTTCTATCTGGGCCACGATAGACAAACCAGATTTTTTCCGGTAGAACGAAAGTCGAATCGGCGAACAGGCAACAGACGAGGGAATCGTTCCGTGTCGTTATCCCGCGGCGGATCGCGTCGATTCCTGGCCGATTATGACTCGCCTGTAAATCACCGGTTCGCCGATCCCCTCTCTCTCTCTCTTCTTCTCTCAATTTCTCTCTATCGGCGAACGGTGCCATAAATCGCGATGCAGAAATGAAAAGAGCGGAGATCCGCCGCGCTCCGGTGCCGCGGGCCAGGCCGCGAATTAAAAATAAAAAAAGTCGCGGAAGCGCGCGAACCTGCCGCACCGTTGCGAATTGCGGCTGCGGTCGAGCGTTCGCGCCCATCATTTTATCGGGCATTTTCCACGGGGACCACCGCCGTCCCGAGTAAAACGAATCGTTTGTCGCGTTAAACATTCACGGTCTCTTTTTCCCAGCGAGCGTGATGGGAAACGCCATGGCCGCCGCGCTACCGGACGGAATCGTAAAAAATACCGTTTCCGAGGTCCTTCGAACTCTGGGAAATTCTGATTGCGTATTCTTGACACGTATCAGAGTTTTTCTTCTCTGTTCGTGTTCTACTTCGCTTGCTTATATTAACACTAAACCTACCGAACTCTAAAAGCGATTAAAATGTTTATACAAATGAGACAAGGCTCTATTTATTTAGATCTTTCGCAAATTTTATTACAATATGTGCTTGGATGAAAAAATTTATCCATCCAATTTCCGTACATGTAACTTCATCTTCACTTGACCGGCAGCGGTAGGCTCAGTGTTAATAAATTGTGATTTTATTTTCCGTCGTACTTTACAGGCACTTTTCCATTGAAAACTTAGACTGCGAATTTTTATGAAAAATAAAAATTGTCATTCTAAGCACCTTTTACTCTTACGAATATTTTGAATGATTAAATATCGAATATTTAGAGAGAGAGAGAGAGAGAGATTCCTAATATCTCTTTTAAATTTCCTTCTTTTTGATTCTGAATTGCTAATTCCCGGTTTCCGAGCACTGTGCGTTGCAAGCTTACAGAGTGCGGCTTCCTTTTTATCACAGCTCGTATTTCGACGCCGGATTCCCTCAATGTTGCCGTTATACTCGAGCCAGATACGTAAATTGTCCGATCCGCGGTATGAGCGGGCTGCGAGTTTGTTACGAAAGCGTTTACGAGCTCTATCGCGAGCTAAGTGGCGTCGTTCGGTTCCAATATATCGGCCGCGTAGCTCGATATTCCCTCGCTGTTACGGAAGTTTCGGAACTGTCTGTTTTTTTATCTCTTTTTTTTGGGGGGAAAATTGTCCGCCGAACGCCGCCGCGTTCCATTCGTGCGGTAAATGTCGAATGTTTCGGAGAGAATGCCGGTGTTATTGCCAGTCAACGCGGCTGAGTGTGGCGCGATAATTTCCATTAACACGTTGACTGTCGTGCCGGCGTGTGTACACTCCGTGACAAAATGACGGGACGCTACTGGATTTTTCCGTGAAGCTTTTCTCAAAATCAAATGCGCACGAGTATGTGCAAAATTGGCGGAATTGTGAAACGTTTAATAATAGTATTAGTATTTGAATAAGAAATGTTTCAACCGATATGAGGATCCATTATTCAGCAAAAGAAATTACTGCTAGCTGAAAGATATAATATAACGTCACCGTGTTGCCATCAAACGCACGACAAGTACACCGGGCGAGCAAAAATTGATGGAAACACAAGCATTTCAGGGCTCGGTTTTCTATTGTTCGTCGAAGTGCCGCTGCCGCCGTTATTTCTTTTATGGGCGCTATTGAGATACCGGCGATGAAATATAAATTCTATGGAACGCTTACCAAAGTTTTATTTCGCCGAGTTCCGTGCACTTTGGCGGGTTATAACTGTATAAAATCCATATTGCGTGTCGTCATCTATTCGCTTCACAAATAAAGAAATATGGAACGCGATGGACATCGCCTCCTAACCATTACGCCTCTGTTATTTTCGCTGACCTAATAAACTATGGATCTTCGGAGTGGCAAATCGACCACCAGGCTAAATTATTTCACACGCGAATAGCAAAATCAAACCGCAAAGGGTTTAGCAAACACATTAGTGAGTCTGGTGTATTATAAATGTATCAGAACTTTAGTAATGATCTAATGAAATATAGATCTTTGCGGTGGTAAAATGGCCACGAATTAGACCGTTCGCCGTGAATATTGCAAACCCGGGCCACGGAGGATTAAACAACATCGTTTCGCCTTGTTATAGTCTATTATAAATGCATCAGAACTTTCACAATAATGCGTCGAAACATTCGAATCCGGTAAAACATTGAAATTGTCGTTCGCGACGGGAACATGATCACGGTGATTTGTTTCGTAGATGGCAAATTAGGGTATAACGTGTGTCCAAAGAAATAAATTTTCCGAATAATTTCTCATGGATGCATCTTTGCAATCTGAATAATCGTCAATTAAAAATATTGGAAACCCATAAACCTAGTTCCAGTTGCAAGATACAAGCAATAATGAATTTTGTATTATCCAAAACATATCAAAGATATCTCGGTCAATCCAAATACAAAAATGCATCGTTGGTGTTACAGGCCTAACGAAGCACGGAGGATAGAATCGGTCTACGCGAATGAGACGATTCGGCACACGTGCAACAAGACCGGGCCACAACGGGTTAAGCAACGAGCGTTTCTCCGCTAATGGAAAGCGTCTGAAGAAGGACAGCCCTTTCCTCGGATGTTTGCCGTGCAGAGAACCCCGTGAGAGGGCAGACGTACCCGATGGGAGCGGGCATTGTCTAAGAGATAAGGTGAAAATCGAAAAGAAGAATTTCTCGACAAAGACGGCATGGGCAACAATAGGACCCCGGCTTGCATCGGTAAACGAGAGAACGGCGGAACGGCCACGGGAAAACATCCGATAGCGACGGATCGGGGGTAAGGAAGACAAGTTTCGGGTTAAAAGTAATCAGGATAAGCTATTGCCTCCATTACGCGCGCCGTCTGCTCCGGATTTTCCTCCTCTTTTCTGATCCCCGCGCCCCAAGGCCGTCGAAACAACGTTTTCGTCTCTTTTCCGTTCCGACCGAGCCGGAGATCAATCACGAGATTCTTTGATTAAACTTTTCACCGGTCGACGTCCGCCAGGTGGAATGTCTTTACCTATTCCGTAGGCTGCTTCCATAAATAAATAATTCATTCAGACATTTTCATATCACGCGATTGTGCAGTTTTCGAGAAGCGCGTTTGTTAGTGAGTACGTTTTGCGTCTGCGGTTCTCGATGGACAGCTTATTCATTTTTAGAAAACATTGTGCCGTACTCTCCTAGTTGGATTCATGGTAATATTCTCCAGTTAGCCTTCAGATTAATAGTCTTAAGGATGTTCTGGAGGTACGATGGGAGACAAAAGTACAAGAAATTTGAAATTCATCAATATATTGGCAATGAAAGTCATTCATGAGTATATTTTGCAGTAAACTGGAGTTTCTAGTTGCGTTTTTTCAAAGTTTAAATAGGGTTTGTAGTGGAATTTTATTAATTCTCCATAAGAAGACGTGCTAAAACGCGCAAACTTTAAGTTGCTATAATTCTTAAACGATGCAGTGAATCGAACCCAAACTTTGGTAATTGCATTAATTTAGTAAGAATTATATCTTGTCAAATTTTACCTCCAGAACATCCTTAAGCTGATTCCCATCGTTTACAACTAATAAAATGAAGTATAGAATATTTCATTTGTATCGACAGGAACGAATGAAAGTTCGATTGTGGCATGTTGAGATGTTGGATATAGTTTGACAAACGTGCGAATTTCTGGCCGTGAATGAGGTTTCCGCGCAGCACTGCACGACACTGCAAGACACTCGAATAATTATATCGAGCCGGTTCATCTTGCTCGGAGGCTCCTGTGTAACCGGTTCGCTGCTACAGCCAGTAACTAGACGATCGAGTCCAGCGTGCCGTGAAACAGCGTTAAGCAATAACCAATCAGCCGTGCGATGGCATCGTGTGCACGTCAAATGTCACCCCCCGACCCCGTAGGAATGCCGTCGCCGTGGCTGTGCACGAATTACGCGTCGAGCCAGCCACCAAGCGGCAGAATTTACGCGAAAAATTTCCTCCCATATCGGCGGCTGCCAGAGATGGATTGCCGATCGAACGTTCCCCTGAAATTTACACTTCCTTTCGCAAATCGACGAGTCCTTGTTCAAAGTGTTTCCAATTCGAACAGGAACGAAATAACACTTTTTCGAACGACACCTGCACGTTCCAGCATATTCATAGTTTCTGCAAATTGCAGGTTTTTACGTGATAGTCGAACGATGAGATCGAAACCCTTCAATTAAATCTGTTAATATCGTAACAAAACTTTGGAATTCGTAATCGACATCTTCGATTTATCGAACTGTGAAATATTCGTTAAACATTTCGAGAATTGGCTGTCTGCGCGCGTGCCGCACAATCGATCATATCAGTTCGATTTAATCTGTTATTTCTGTCCGGAACTGACCGATGTCTGGATGTAATCTGGAAAAGCTATTATTTATTGTTCAGCAAAGAAGCTTGTTGTTAGCAGAAATTGTGTAGTTTTTCAGAGTAGAATTTGGTGGTGATAATGTGAAAAGTATAGATTTTTAAAGAATTAGTAGGTTCATTGAGGATCACAGGCACGAAGCGCCGCAGCCACGTTGTCATTTGCGAGAAGCTTAATATGATCAACTTAATAACCTCCTGAAGTTCTATCCCAATCGCACCATAAAGACCGATGACGCAGCGGTGGCGTCATGCGACTGTGATTACTAGATTGCGGATGTTTATGCAATTTAAATTTTTGTAGACGAATTTTAAGAAAGTGGAATAGAGTACAATCTTATTTCCAGTAGTAGTAGCCTTTGTAGATCTCAAAAAAAAATTAAAATTGTACTAAATTTTGTCGAATTTCATATTCCACCCTTTTTTGAAAATTTTCAGAAGCTATGAATGCATAAAGACCCGCAGTCTAGTGATTACGAACGCGTTGTTTCGCAACAATACCTCCACAATTGGATTTCATATATTGTTTATAATATAGAAATTATGTTCATTCAAGAATTAAGCAACAGATTTTCGAAGGGTTGGAAGAGTTTGTCAACCGAAATAAAGCAGCCACGCGTGGCGTATACCGCGAGAAAGATCAATAATCATTTCTGCGGTAGAAAATTTGCATTCTCGAGGCGGAGAGGCTGGTTTTCCCTCGTTGGATACGACCCTTCCTCGGACGGCGAAGGGTGCGTCATTAGGGAAGATGATTGTGTGTCGGGCCCATGTCGGGCCGATTACGCTCGGTGTCAGCGTCGCGGACGAGCCTGTGATTGGAAACCGCGTTATCCGGTCAATCGTGAATATATCGGGCGGGCCGATGCGTTTTTAGCGTAATTCGGCGACCAATCGGCAGCCATGGCCCCGGCGTCGAGGCTTATCGGAGGGGTTGAGGCGATTTGCACGCTGGTATGACATTTGACGCGTTCTCGATGCGCACACGGCTTATTGGTTATTGCTTAACGTTGTTTCACCGGCCGGCTGATTCGAGACTCCCGCGCTATGCTTTTGACGAGGAACAAGGGACATTCTCGGGTATCGATCACCCCAACGATGTTTCGACTAATTATTTCGAAAATTAACGCGTCGTCGGGCCGACAACCACTCATAATAATTTCACAACGTAGCCAACTTGGATTTTACATATTGTTATCTATAACTCAACGTATAATTAAGTTCTTTTTTATAGGATATTTTGTCTTGACGATTAATCGTTGCCCTTCAACGATCATTTGTCAGTTCGTGGATGACCTGGTTGCCAAACTATTAATGTTTCTTGTAAGTGCACTGTTAGTAGATTCAGATTTTGCTCGAAAATGTTAACTCTTGCTGAGTTTGAACTCTTTTTATTGGAAGTGCTGCAGCCGCGTTGCAGTTCGCAACAAGTTTAATACAGCTAATTTGGAAAGTTCCTGATTAATCATTGATCACACACATTTCACTAGCATTTCTTTTAATACTTCTTTACGGAATATTTATGACAGTCTTTTTTAACTCTTTCTGTCTAATCAAGCTCGTAGTAGATGACGTTAACATCGCTTTTACTCGAAGAAAATAATTAAAACTTCATCGACTACCTTTTACTTCCACTTCGAAAACCAGCAGCTTCGCTCCATCAATTTTTCAGAAAACTTCCCCCGACTTTTTCAGAAACGTAATCCATCTGCGATTTTCCTTATTCAGGTTGTTCGATTTTCCTTTGATTTACGGTTCGGCAAACTTCCCACGGATTTCCAGCATCGGGTTGAAGCAATAAGTTTGATCGTCGCGCAGACTCTACCGTCGCTCGTCGTTTCCAGCGAGACCTGCCTTCCCGATCCCCGGCAGCAGCATATTGTTATGCTAAAACTATGTTGCCGGTCGCTGCTAGAAAGCAGAAGGACGAGCTGGAAAAAGAGGCGGAGCGTAGGACGCGGCGCGAATCGCAGAAAAGCACGATGCATAGGAATGGCGAGGAGCTGCGTGCTCCTGCGGCAACGATATATAAACGTCTCTGGCTTTGTTGCCGTAATATAACGCCGCTGACACTAAAATTCACGCGCTCCCGGCCTGCTCGTTCAAAGAAAATTCGCGCCGCCACTTTTACCGAGTCGATTTTTCCTCCACGCCTGCTGAAATTATAAGGAAAATATTCTCATAAAGATAACGACACATTCAAGCCGACCTCTATGCGTTTACGGTGCGTACGGACTTTGAATACGCCAATAACATTTTTATTTCGTTCTCCGTATAAATAGATCTTTTATTTTAAGTTGCAAAAAGCACTCGAGCTTTTTGATTTTCACGTGATTTTAAGATGCGCATGAATTTTTTCAATCTGAACAACATTTTTCCGAGAAATTCTCTCCGTGTTTGCTTTCTGAAATACGACTTGGAGAAATGGCGGGCTTAAAGAAGGACTTAATAATTCACAGTAAAAATTGTCGTTTGACGTTCTGCTTCAGTAATTGCTTCAATTACGTTTGGTTTGGCAATTCATCCTAACGAAATCAACAAACTGGAGTGAAATGAAAAGTGATTTTCTTTTTTAATATGCATAATAGGCTAAAAATAATTCAACACAGCATTTCTAAATTCTTCTGATATCTTTGCTATTCTAAATTACACGTGCTCATTTTCCAAAAAATTCGTTCCTTTTTGCATGAAACTTGGAGAGGGCGATTTTGGCTGATCGGGTGCAGATTAAACTCGGAGACATTAGGACGGTGTCCGGATCCTTTGTTTCGGACTGAAAAATTCCACAAAGCGCGATACCGGTGGCGAGGGTGGCAAAGAAGGGAATTATTGGCCACGAAATGCCCACGGTTCTTGCCGGGCTTTGTAGCCAGGGTTATAACACGACCGAAGGTATAATACGGCCGCGCAGCCGGCCGTTTAAATAAAATATCTCAATGGAACGGCACGGACGACCACGGTAAAATCCGAATTTTTCGACCGATTCGAATTACGTCCACTCATCCGTGATAGATTTATGATCAACGGGATATGTGCATGTATCTCGTCACGGGCGCGGAGGCATTTGTAGTTTTTAATCGCTTCCAGAGACAAGCGCGGTGCATGCGTCGAAACAACAGCACCCCACACACCCTCGCACACCCCATGTACACTACCGTATACCCTTACGCACACCCCTGAACACACCCCAAACCCCTTTCTTCCCACCCTCGTGTGTTCATCGGTTATCGCGGCCGCTGCTTCCATTTCGCGTCCATGCCGGAATATCTGTCAGTGAGTAGAGTAGAGATTCATATCCGGCGGTCCACTAGAAACGAGCCATTAATATCGTTTATCGACTGAATTTTATATATATAAAAAAAAAGAAGGGAACGCAAGGAGACGCGATGCATTACGGACTCTTCGGTATCGTTCGATCGCGCGCTGCACTCCGCCGCGGCTCAATGTTTTCTTCGTTTCCATTCAGCGGCGTTCTCCATTCAAACACGGCAAAAATTCGATATCGGAGATGTTCGGGTACGTTTCTGAATCTCGCGCTCTGCCACAAGAATCGAAGTTAATTATCGCAGGTACATATTCCGTGGTCGATGTTTAATTGAAACTAAATTTATTTATATTTTCTGCGATTTTCATTACGCGTTAATAAGGAAATAATTCAATAATTGTGAAATGAAGAACCGGTAAGAGATTAGTGTCAAATCTATCCGGCTCCGAACGTCCGGGGTCTGATTCAGGAGATGAAAATCGCTCGACGGAGAGAGTCCGGAGCGTGTGATCGAATTTTTAATATCGTAAAACGGTGGTGGCAGGCCCATAATTTCGCTGTTCGGGTCCCGACAAAAGCCAGCGGAGAGGTCGTTGTTCTGTCGCTCGTAGCCGGAGCGTTTGATGGATCGCGGTTAATGTCCGTCGGAATTGGGTCGCCCGATGTTTCGTGGGCGACGAGCGATCCCGTCGGCGCCGGGTTCAACGCGACATACAGGGTGTTTCTGATCTAGCGAACGTGCGGACTTGTTTAAACTTTCGTTATGGACACAGATAAAAAAATGTTAAAATCGTGACCTGTTTCGTTGAACAAAATTTTGTTCGCACATTACCTAGTAAACTAAACCTTTTAACATCTAAAAAGAGTCGTTCGGTCCACTTTTAAAAGAGTTATCAGTAGACAGCGGATTTTATGTATTTATGACAAAACGAGTCGGTGTAATTTAACTCCTTGACACTCGAAAATTGCTGTATTATTATTTAAAATATTGTTTAAATTATTAGATATGTCGGTATCTAACAAATTACTAAACATTTAATTATTGTATGGGGTAATATATCAATTCCATCTTGATACAAAGAAAAAAATTACTGTAGAATGGAATTATTCTAGGTCGAAAGAAATGTTTAATTTTTCAGTTAAAATAGCTCCGCATCACCTATTAAACATATTAAGAAAGAAAATAAATGTCCATTTCACTCCAGTTTGTTGCAATTTTGGTAAAAAAATTTCATTTTGCATAAAGATTCGCTGTCTAGTTATGAGTGTGTAAAGGGTGTCCATTTAATTGTGCCCGCAACTTGTCAGTGTTAACCTAAAACCGAGGAACCGAAAGAGGGGAATTTCGCACAATAAACTTCCCGCCTCGAGTCGTCGTTTCCGTGGCATGACGCGTATCCTCTTGGACGAAGAAGTGGGTAATGGAGTTCGAATAGGATCGCGTAGGCCGGAGGGCGTGCGCGCGGATTCGTGGAACGTAATAACGCGGAGAGGTCTGGCCGGCCTCTGCGGCCGTAGCTTATTCTAATCATCGCGACCGCCTGAAATTAAAGTCCGGCTTGTAATTAACGCGTCGCAGCCGCCGGAATATGCGGAAAATCGCCGTTAAATTACGAGAGTTCGCGTGGCGGGGCCGCCTCCGCGAAACGGGGTTGCAGACGTAAGGCAGGATTGCTTGTTCCGCTGACCAAAGGCCAGGAAACTCGGAGAAACGGCACCAGGTTAGGTTTAATAAGTCGTGACGCCGAACTTTCGTTCTTGCAAGCCTACTGAAACCCACGAGATAGCCGAGACATTTCGCGCTTGTAATGATCAGCGCCGCGATTACGGCCACCTTTCGCTGTCGAATCGGCTCAGCGAAAACAGAAAATTAAAAGAACCGGCACACAGTGTTGCGAAATGCCTGTTTTTTGGACAAAATTTAATAACTTTTGTTTGGGTATTTTTATTTATATTAAAAATAGTCTCAATATGCGATATTATTATAAATATAGTCATGTATTTAAACACTGAAAAACGATATTTACAAACAAAATTTTGTTTTATTGCTGGTTTGCCGCGGGAAACGACCGTAATATCCTCGCGAAAAAAAGTTGTCAATCAACGCTTATAATGATACGCACCGTTCCGGTCGGAACATTTTTCTTTTTGACGAAGCCGCTCAAATCAATCGAGTAGCTTCGTTCTCGCATGTTTTAAACAGGAAATTAATGACCCGACGAATCGTGATCGTTCCAGCGTGACTTTATTTTATTCGTTTCTCAGCGATTCGCTTTGTGTGATTTCATAAAATCTGATCAATCAAGTTATTACCGAGCGTTCTGAATATACATAAATTGCTCCGCGAGCTTTGAACTGATTTCAGCCGTACAGCCAGCGGTATTTTCTCAGCCCCGTATCGCTCCTAAACGTACTGTTGCTGTAACGATCGGGCTGTGCAAATACATCAGACGAGGATCGCAAATATTTTAACCGCATAATTTTAGTTCACTCTGGGCCCTCGTCACCTTTTCTACACGAGTCTGTTATTTATTTAGGCTACTGAATCGTTGCATTAGGAAATGCAAACTTAATGCATTTCAGTTCAGAGAGTTCAAGCTATCGTTCAAGCTAAGAGAAATATTTACACAATGTCTGAAATTTTTTAGTAATGCAGCAACTTTTTGCATCCATCTCAGAGACTTTAAACTATTGTTCAAGTTAAAACGATTTTTGAAATACCAAAGAGTTGAAACTATCATTCAAGCCCAAAAAAAAAAAAAAATGGTTGCGCTGGTGATTTCACAGAAATTCATCAACTGAATTACCTCCTTCGAGATCAACTGTCTTGGAGAAAGAAAGATGAACGGCCGATGCGTCCAGCAGCAAGGAATATTCGTATTTCAGCGGGGACATCAGCGTGAAGGAAAAATCGAAACAGCCGTCGATATTTCATTCTCGAAACGGCGGATTCAATTAAACGTGGACTCGCCTAAGCCAAGTCGAGACTGTCATATTTCGCTGCGCGGCGGTCGTCGAACGTCGAACAATCCTTCGGGACGAGCGGCAATCGATGCAGAGAAAGCTGCCGGTGTCGAGAACCTATCCAGGCGAGGGGCTTTAAGCCCGATAACCGTGTTTTTTCTTCGTCAAACAGATCCGCGCCGGTTTCGCACGGAACGGGCTGTGCCCGCGCCAGATAACCGCGAATCAGCCGGTCCAGGCCGGCAAAGTATCGAAACGCGATCAATACGCGTAAGTCACTCGAATGGAAAGCTCAGATAGAGCAGATGAAACAAACACACATGGGGAGATAATGCCCCCGGGGTGGAGATGCGGGGGGCGAAAGACGGTTTCGCTCCCGTTCTCGCGATACGTCGCACCAGCTCCATTATAAACGTCGGCGTTTTGGCGCGTTCGGCGACGCTGGAGCAGCCTGCTGACTAAATATTGGCGATGGGCGTGATCCTACTCAATTAGTATCGATTCCCAACAGCGAAGTATGATTTCAAGGTACGCGTGGGCACACACAGTCAGTCTCGTAATTCATGTCACACTCTTCTAATTAGGGTTTGTCGGTTTTTAAAAGAAAATTATGCAATTCCACAAAACCGGGTTTTTTCAGTAAAAAGAAAAAGGGCTAACAAATAATTCTAGAAAATCTTTTCCCATATCTTCGAGAATAGCTTGCTAGATAGACATGATAGTAGTTCAGAGCAGACATTTCAGGCTGTAAAGTAAGCACAGACAGAATGTTGTAAAATTTTCTTGAGATCAACTATAATCTAATCATTATCAAAAAAAGTGTGAAAGTTCCGCGACGGATGTCACGTTTCCAGGACGCAGTTTAATTTCGACGTAGCGCAATTCCGTGCGCGCGCGCGACTTCACATTCACCCCAAAAACGAATTACAGCCCGCTAAAGTGAATTCCATGGCGGAATACATTCTTAGCGGAGGTTTCCGCGAGTGTTCCGCGTCTTCGGTAATAGATTCCAGTGTGTTGGCACGCCTGGCGAAGGGAGCTCGCCTCGCGGAGGGAAAACAATGCCGCGGCACGCTGTACGTATTGCGGTAACTTTGCGAAATCCTCCGTCTCGCTTCGCGTTGCCTTGAAAAGCGGAAGTTTCCGAGCGGAATCGCGCGACACGGCCGATTAGAAAAGAGGCTTCGGAAATTGAGTTTCCTCGGCGAGACCGTGTACACTTCGACTCACCCATTCTAACAAAAAACAATCTCTTGTTGTCCAGACTACTGATTTTTATGCAAAATAGATCGAAGTTAGATGTAACTGTGCTTCTTCCGATATATTTAATAAGTTCGATATATTTCTAACAATGAAGAAGACAATAACCATTGTTAACAAAATTTTCCGAGTATGTGGAGAAGTCAAATTCTGTAAATTATCTAAAAAGCAAACATATTCATTTCTATATGAATTTTTTCTTCGCGTATGACGAGTATTATCAATGCACTTATCTCTGTTCCAAATGAAAATATTATCCACATTGAAAATAGGAATAATAATGATCGAATAATTTTTTTTCCGGCGGTAGTAGAAGAAAAAGGGGAAACAAGATTGAACATTTGTCAGACGAAGGTAAACATACATTTTTACCAGAGCAAACGGTATCAAAGAGTCGGCGATCGCCTGCACGCGATGGTATTGCAACATAGTGGCCGATAGCGCATCAGCCCGAGCAATTTCATTTCTAATCTCCGCGTTTAAATACGTTGTTCCATAATTCGGTTAAATTAAATTTTTATCAGCCGCGTTATATGTCCCGGTGTACACGTGATCTCGGTAACGACACTCCTAAGTTTCCACCGCAGCCGCGGCAGGTTTAATTTTTGCCGTGGGGGGCGTTTATGAAGATACGTAAGCGGGGTGTAATAACTATTCCGCGTGGGGAACGTGTAAGCTTGTGCTTCGCGTCTTAGCGCAGGGTGCTCTGTGTGGAAATATGTGTGAGGACACTTTAGCCACTTATTCCAGAAAAGTTTCCAGCTGTCTTAGTACTTAAACGACACATGGGCCTGTTAAAAAGGACGGTAATACGGCCGTTCTAACTTACTGTATGCAGGCTACGAAGCGCTCGTAACTTTAGAAGCTAATTTGGAAAACTGGGACGATTATGCCAACGGGGGAGAGAAAAAAGGAAGACCACGGGCGGTAATAGACCGAGCGGGTATGGCAGAAAATGAAAATAAAATTGCACGATCAACGAGACTTATTATCCACGTTCCTATAATTACTATTAGAAGACTTCGTTACACACGTTCGGTAATCAACGGATGGAGCACGAATGAAAGAGAACGGAACGTTTATGCTGATAACGGCGATAAAGAAAGCAGGACAATTAGGGGAAAGCTATTTCGCTTATTGTTATTAAACCCGACGCTTAATGCCGCAATTAGAGCAAGCTTCCTCGCGATCGTAAATAGCGAGAGGAATATTTATGCGATTAAACTTTATAGATTATCATTATAGCTTGGACTGCAATCTTATTTTGCTTATACGTAGACTGCGGATCTTTATGCAATTATGGCTTTTGAAAATCTTCTAAAATTGCTGGAATATAAAATATGACAGAATTTATTTCAGATCTAAAAAGGCTACTCTACCACGGAAAATAAGATTCTATTTTATTCGACCGTCTTAAAATTCATCTACAAAAATTGAAAATTGCATAAACATCCGCTGTCTTCTTATAAGATATTTTTCTTATTGATCGCTGTCTACATAATTTTAGGGGTTGAGAATTAATTTCCCTTGCTAATTAAGGCACTGCAGTATTTCCTAAAAATTCTCAATATAATTCTGGAGGGTTTCGCGAACATGTTTTAATCCACTTTTCACTCTCTTAACACTTTAATAGGGAAGTATATTTTTGTATAAAATGGTGATCATGTAATCGCACACTCAGCTAAAAATGAAAGGGACGTTATTGATGTTCTTCTCTTCATTGTTCCGGAGTCCAACTCGCCGCTTTTTTAATTAGTTGAAAGACTCGGGAATTCGCCCGAATCCCTGGAAATTCAAACAATGGGTGTGTCTAAGCAACTTCTGCATAACGAAGCCTTTAATCCAGTGACGACAGCGGCAAAGTTCAGCACTTTCTCCGCGCAACGGTCCGGTTCGCCAGGTTTCTCTTTGACAAGCACGCGATGCGTGAACCAATAAGATGTAACCAGACCCGGGCTCGAAAAGCGGAAACGTAACTAGTGTCCGTTGTAAATCGTTAATTTAAGAGGGGAGAACTAGTTTGACTTAAATATTGACTCTCCCGGAGTTAACGCGAGCCAGCCTCTCAGCGGCAGTAAGGTCGCGTGTGTATTTAGCCCTTCTCGGACGAGCCTCTCCGCGCAAAGAGGAATCTCTCCCCCTCTCTCTCTCTCTCCCTCTCTGTCGCCCACTCTCTGTGCAGAGTATCAGAGAACGAAAGGGAGATGCGCAGCCACGAAAGAGAAGAGAGGTTGTACAGTCCGCCTCGTAAACATTGCCAAAATGCATTTCGTTCGTGATCCGAGCCTCTTCTTTTGATTCTGTGGCCATTTTGTCTCCATTTTGTTCCAATAATACAATAGTATCCCAACTAGGATTTTGTGCAATATCTGTTTATAAAAGAGCAGGTTTTCCAATTTTCGAGCTGTTGGTAATTAAAATCGTGAAAAGATATTCATATATATTTTCCAATTTTTCTGTACCTGAACAAATACACAAATTCTGATTTCATACTCTTCTGTCTGGTCTAATTTTCGCTTATCATAGAAATTATTCTCAAGGTCACAGTTTTCAAAATTTTCAAGAGTTCAAGGTATGCTTTTGTGACAGTCAAGATCAAAATGAACCCAAAAGACTTCAATTCACTCAAGAATCATGAAATGTAATTCAAGTTGGATTAAATACTAAGGTTTGAGGAATAGAAAATCTTTGTACCGATTACTATAATAATCTGCTTGGTGTGGTAAGTTTTGGAAGTAGCGGAGAGTTAGCGTAGCGTGTCATTTATGGATGAGACTGTACAGCCACGACTAGGCACTAGCATGCACGAGAAAGGAGTAACAGAAGCGAGCAAGGCCGCCAGTAGAATAGTCCGTCTGTTGTCAGACGGGCCGACCTCACGGTAAACATTTCCCTGTGAACGTCGGCTGCTTTTAACCCGGTATTGTTGTTACTACTTAACCGCTGGTTGTTGCTACTACTTACGCCTTGGTGAGTTTGTTTGTTCAGATTTAAGTTTGGTTTCTGCAATTACGAACGTGGACGCGCTAATCCTTCGGAAGTAAACCATTTCATAGTGCGTCGTTATTCGTATGTCACCGTAACCAATAATCTCATAACCATAATCGAATAAAATTTTCCGAGACCTTTTTAGATGCTTCTTAATTGAAATTTTCCAAAAAAATCTCTCACAGTGTTTGCCACGGTTGCTTAGCAATTTTTATTATTTTGCACTTACGTATCTTCACTTGAGCAATATTAAATAAACACGAGCAAAAGCAATTTAAAGAAATCGATACAGT
The DNA here is from genome assembly GCA_028455605.1 of Lasioglossum malachurum. Lineage (NCBI taxonomy): Eukaryota > Metazoa > Arthropoda > Insecta > Hymenoptera > Halictidae > Lasioglossum > Lasioglossum malachurum. The sequence goes on from CM052316.1 coordinate 21,954,505, forward strand.
AAACTTTATGCTTCTGTGAACATGCTCCATATTACCCTCTGTTCTGTATGGATATGAGCGGCGAGAATGGCAAAGAAATATAATGAGTGAGAGGCAAAATGTATGATGTGAATTTGGTTGAACGAGATAAAGAAACGAGTGTGCATGAGGGAGCGTTTTGTTTGGCAAATTTTGCAGTCGTTAAATGAACATTGTTTGTGTTACGCGCAATACGTTTTGTTAAGTACACTTATGAACCTGTCGTATATAAACATTGATAATTCCATCTATTGTTTCAACATGTTCCACGTTACCCACATTTCCCCTATCCGTAGGTGAAATCTCATTCGAGGCTCCAGATGCTAGTTAAAAAAAAAAAGAAGAGAAAAGAGAGAAGGGAGAAAGAAAATTAGAGAATGTCGGTGTGTAGTTGGATCGGTAATTAAAAGGCCAGGGACCGAGGAAACGCGGCGAAACGAGGACCCTTTAGAGAAGTAGAAACAGTCGTTGCGACGTCACCAGCAGCAGCCGCGTGCTGACGGGAAAGTTATTGCTCGTATAGTGGGGCAGAGCCCGGCAAATAGTGATAATAGTCGAAAGTTCGTTGTGGATTCGACCCGGGTGACCATACACGAAGCAACTTCCCTGTCTGCCAGCGACTAACCTTTACCGCCGAATTATACAGGCGACCGATTCCCCGCATACGAATGCTCGTTTCCCCAGATGGACGATTTGTTTCGATCGGCACGGACCGGCGAGCGATTTAGTTATTATCATGCATTAACGGTTCGACGCGAGAACATTACATTCACCAAGTTGAACCGCGGGCTTTAGGAGAGCGCCGGTCGAATAGAGCAAAGTGACCGAACACGAAAACGTGCATCTGAATGGCGCCACAATAATGTCTCGATATAGTACAAATTTTGTGAAAGACACATACAGTAAATCCTCTATAAACGCGGGACACTATTTTTAGCGGGACAGCGCGTGTAAAGAGAAACCGCTCGCGGCTAAAGCGACTGCGACTCTCCGCGTCTCTTTCCTTCCCATACGCTGTCCTTCCTTGCGCCCGAAACGTTCATCATCAATTAATCGCACGGGCCTTTGAACTGTGCCGACGATTGTTGCTCTCCGCGTCGCATTAGTAGGGATTCACGCCGATATACTCGAGCCGAGATCAGATTACTACAGTGGAGGGGATATTTCTTCTTGCGTTTACCGTGTATGGCCTCTTTGCGTTTATAGAGGATTTACTTTATATGAGAAATTCACTGACGAAACCTTCCTATTTTTAACCCTCCACCGGCATTACAATAATTTTTATTGTACAACTTATTAAATCATAACACTTGTTAGTTAGAGACTTTGATAATCTCAGAATTTTTTCAACTCTTTTTATAGCTTGGAACAATAAAATGTCGGCCACTTCAGCAACTGTTGCGTACTATACGATGCAGTAAAAAATTTTACCTTTTAAAAAGGATCAAGGTTAATTTTCCACCGATACTGTACGTTTATAATCGTCCGGATATTTCGAATAAAATTATCACTATTCCGGGAACCCTTCGAACAAGGTACTATTTCAAATACTATTTTAGAAACTTCTCCTGACAAAGAATATATTTTATTTTCAGAATGCATTAACGATTCGATACCATCACCAAACAGCCGCAGCAGCAATCCAAGAGATCCTCGCCTGCCAAGTCCACGGACCCTCAAAGCATGGGCTAACAAACCTCCTGAAATTTTCGCCGATATTAATGCATCGGACGATCATCTGGACCGAATAGCCGAATATCTGTCGACGCGTTCGAAACGCGAAACGGTTGCTGGACGGGGGGATCTTTGCTGAAAGCTGCCAAATACCCGGCGAGCGTCGTGCAAATTCAGCGGCGGTAGTCGGCCGGGCAGAGATAGCGGCGGCAGTGGCAGTGGCGGCGATAGCAGCGAAATTCCGGATATGGCACACGCGTTTCAGAGGCACGCTAAGTGCACCTAAGCAAATGCCGGGGCCCTTTCTCGAAAACGTCGCGGGGTTTACGTTTCGGCTCGTCCGTTTGCATTCCCGGTTCCGTCGGCGAATATTTCCCGCGGAAAGAACCTGGGAGAGGGTTCTTTCTCGCGGGCTGCAGCCCCGGGGCAGCGTCGAAGCCGACGCTTAAACCACCCCCGAACCACCCGTGCGCCTCCCCGACGGGAAGAGCAAGCGAACCAGAAGAGGAAAGAGCATCTTCAGAGACGTTTTGAGAGGCGACGTGCATAATTCACTGGTAATGCCGTGAGTGTGCGCGAGCCTCCCCTCTCCACTCCCGTTTTCTCTCTTTCTCTCTCTCTGCTCTCGCCGAGTTCCATCAAGCCGAAAGTTCCCAGTGTTATTACTATTTACCCAATTCTCGAGCCGGTTGTTTGCGGCCCTTGCGGAACCGTTGTTCTCGAGGACGCCGCCACGGCTTGCGCGTGTCAAGGAAATTACGATGGCTACAGCCGCTTGCTTACTCGGGAAAGAACTTTCAGTGTGTCGCATAAATTCTGAACGATTTTCTTCTGTTCAGGAAAATCTTGTTTTCTTGAAATTTTTGCCCAGCGGTTTACCAGAGAAACAGTCATGGAAATAAATTCGAAAGGCTCAAGAGAATAATGTAATTTAACCGATGTCCCCTATGTCATGCGGCGTTACTCCTGATAACCACAGATATTACACTAATATTTAATCTGTAATATATAATTTTTCACTTCATTTTATAACTATTAGTCAAATCAATCCAGGTAATAATAAGCATAATAAGCAGAAAGATCAATTTAGAATGTTGACCTATACAATACATCACTGTCGTAATCACCGGCACAATTGTCAAGATTAATTTAATAATGGTTACATAAATACAATCTTCTAATAGGATGCATGTCCAATGAATACGTTGACACAATATTTTCGCTGGAATACAAATCGGAGATAAACAACTTCACCGGAAGTGAATTTAATTCATTTCTATTGCTTAACGAATCAGCAACTCGAAGCCAAACTGTTTCATCTGGAACAATCTCGTGAACTTTGCAAACTTGCTTCTCCAGTCGATAACACAGTAACCTGAAGCAAGAGGTATCCGAAGAAGAAAAAGAGAATAGAAAGAAGCGAAAAAAAAATTTAGAGAAAAAAAAGACGAGGAAGAAGAAGTTAAAGGGGTTGGTTGTCATGGCAGGGGCAACCTGTGGAATTTCGCGATCCCTTCAACCCCCCGAAGCAGGGACTTGAAAACTCGTTTGCAGAAAGTCGCTCGACCGGAAGTGGTTGGTATGTGCGAGCAAGCGGCGACAGTCAAAGGCGAAGCCGAGGGGAGCGGCGAATTTTCGTCAATCGCATAAACACACCCTCTTTTCATCCCCCTTCGGCAGAGTTACCGTCATCGTGACGAATCATCTTGACCCCGGGACACAGTAACCTAACGACCGTAAGTCAGAATCGTTGCGGAAGCGAAGTTAATTTAATTATAACAATTTTTATTTTAGGATTGTTGTTTATAGAATAGTGTTAACAGGCTTACTAGAGCGTAACAAGCTCTCATAAAACATCTTCAAGAAGATATTGTCAACTATGGAACCGTAAGAGAACGCGGAACAAAGAGAAAACAGTTTGCACAAAGCGTCAAACTACGGAGGCCCATTAGGCAGGTTCAAAAGCTACTTTTCGGCGATGCTCGACGAAAGTTTCCAGAGCTCGGTTATCGTCTAGGTATCGCGGTTGTATAAAACGCGTCCCATTAGCCGCATCAAATTATAAAACTGAATGAGTACGGTCCTCGGCGGAGCGGGTAAGACAAAAAAAGAGGTCTCCAAATGTCGCCAATTACGGAGCTTCTTATCTCCGGCAGTGTAGCGATCCTCGGTCGTCTACGGTCGTTCTCGAAGGGCTCGTAAAGGGTAGCTCCGTGGAAGATTAAGCAATGAAAAGTGTCGAGAGTATGCGAGCCACGTTGCCCGAGCGCTTCGTATTTAGCCATTCGAAGTAATCGGCCATTGAGGTCGCCGATTTATATCTCGTTACGGCCGAGATGGTCCGGGGCCGGCATTGTTCGCGGGCCCACGACAAAGTGGCCCTCCTTCTAAGGTACATCTCTCTAATCTGCGTGCGGGGGTGGATGTTCTTATCTGCTGGTTCTTTCCTTCAAGCCCTTCGCCCATCCCGCCAGTTCCCGCCTTGTTCCCTTTGTCCCCGGTTTTCTTCCGCGCACGGACCCCTAAAAAGGATCGCCGAGAGACTCGGCCTCCTCCCCCGCAACCCTCCTTCTCGTTTCATCGCGAGAGAAACAAACGAAACTGGAAGAAATCGCCTTTGCCGCGACGGTATTCACTTTTCCATCCCCTCCCGCACTTCGGTGCGTCGGTTTCTGTCTTTTTCCTCCCGTGTCCTTTCGTCTGCTTCTACGACGAAGAAGAAGGAGACTGCTTTTTTCCCTCCGCCTTTCCAAACCCCCCTTTTCTTTTTTCGTCGTTTCGCCTCCTCGTTCCACGCAGCTCGCTCGAATTCGTTTGCCGGCGGGATGAAAGGAAAGCCCTTCCACCCCTGGAGACTCACCCTGGGAAAAAACGACACCCTCCTCGCGCGGAATATACTATATATATACGTGCACACGCGTGTCTCGAAGTTGCTTTGCATTCAGCCCTGCATCCCCTGATCCCCGGATGAGGGAAATTCTGAATTGTCTGTACTCGATACAGACGATACGCCCGCTGGATGCTGGGGGAAATAAGGGACGTCGACACCGATGTTCCTCGCTGCGAGGTTTTTGACGAACGAGATTCGCCTGGTGGCTTTCCGTTAATCCTCGATCTACCAGGGGGGACACTTTGTGCTCACAATGCCATTAAAACACAAGTTCTTTTTTAAAATTAACGTTGGGACGACAACAAAGGCCATTAGCAACACTGTACACTTTTCCGACAGTTGCTCTTACATGAGCTGGTTAAGGCACAACTTGTTTGTGAAGAACAGCAACAATATTGTATTTATATTCTGCTCGTACTTTGTAATTTATTTGGTGAACAATAAAGAATATTATTTACCACAGTTAATGTGTTCTTTTTTTCCTTACCATGTACAAGAGTATTCCATAGAAGAATTGGATTAACATCTTCGAAATTTGCGCCAGTCTGACTTGTCATTGAGTTACACTACTGATTTGGAAATGTAAAAGTAGCGGAACTTCAAAAACAAAATTTTCGAGCTTCTGGCTTGTCGTTGACTTGTACTACTGAAATTTCGTGCCACCGTAAGGTAGAATGCCGTAAATTTATTCGGAAATCAGTAGTATAACTCAACAACATGTCGTGCGTTCGGGAAAAATGGATGGTACAGATACGTATTTTGATTACATTGGCTTTATTTATTATAATCTTTAGTTTCTTACAATTGATTTGGACAGTCTTGTACAAAGACCCGCAGTGTAATTATTACGTAGGCAAAGATTCTATTTTGCCATCGGGCAAGTATTGGGAAATTATACTTCCCAATGAAACTACCAATTCGCATAGAGATTCGCAGTATAGTGATCGAAGGAACACCTCGCCAAAGATAGATTTGATCGAAACATATTTTAACGCATCTTCGAGGGAATATTGTCAGACGCTTTTATTGACAACGCGACTCTGGCCGAACGAAACCTGGCATCTTGTTTCGTCGAACACTATGATCCCGAGGTGTATGCGGGACGGTGAGCGGTGGAATGTCTGCCGGAATTCTGACGGCTCACCTGTTACACCTTTGTCCCGTGAAAACCGGGGAGACGGAAACTGCGTTCGCGAACGTGCCCTCGAACTGGTTCTTTGTACTTCCGCCTGTTTCTGAAACGGTGGCAACACGGACTGTTTCAGGAGGAGAGACTTTTTCCCTTCGAGAGACGCGCCCGAGAATTTTCTCTCCTCTCGTGTTCGGACCATCAAAGAAACACCGACTTCATTCTCCTTTTCCTGTTCCTCAGAAACCCGGCGACCTTTCACCAGCGTTTCTGCGATGAGAAAATATCATCGTATCAAGTTGGCTGATCCTGGCTTATTTATAAAACGTCTTCAACTATTTTCATATACAATGTTGAATCTACATTGCGTAGTTAATATTTTGCAAAATAAAATTTTCGCTACCGTGCTATTCTCGTATCAAAAACAGCAGAGAAAAGAGAGAAATTCTTTTTCCGCTAACTGCGCCAAATTACAATTACTACAAATTTCGCGTCGGCCAATTACAGCAATTACAATCTATCCAAATCGAATTTCCCATGTTCCAGAGCGTTCATATAACGAACACTCGATCAACAGGGAATGCAATATCCTGGCGGCACTAGGCAGAGAGTCGGTAGCACTAATCTGTTCTTCATTACGGCCGGCAGTAAAATAGCGTGAAACTTTACAGTAACGATTCCACGTTTCATTTTCTCAGACACGTTTCTGCCGCCGAAGTCACGGCGGTATAGGTCGGCGGCGAAAGAATTTGTCGCGCGCAAACAAGCGAGAATTTCCTCAAAGCTTCCCCGAGAAAAAACGCTCTTAACGTTTCGCAGCAGGCCTTATTTGTGATTTAAACGAAACCTTGGAATCCGCGGACCGCAACATTTTCCCCGGAAGCCGTTCTTCTCTCTCCCGGAGGCAAGAACAAGCCAAAACGTACAGAGGGAAACAAACACGGGGCTCCGACCGCAATACCCGACGTTCCCGTGCGAAACGGACGAGACTGTCGGGCATTTCCAACCGTCCTACCTAAACCGTGTTGCCTCCTTTTTCTCTTTTAGTTTTTGTTTCGCGTCGGGGACGCGGATTGGCCGGGTTAGAGGCACCGATCCTCTTTCTCTCCGTCTCCCTCCTCGAGGAACGAGAGTAATCGATCTGTCGAAGGATCTCCGTGCCAATGAATCCGCCGGACGCGATTACAAGCGAAACGAGCTTCGAGACCACCTATCTTTCCTGGACACCGTGTTATACCAGTGGACAAAATTTCAAGGCACAGCTTGAAAATTGTCTACATAGTAGACTTTTGTATTTTATTAAGGGAGGACATACACCTAGGAGGAATGGTTGCCACGTCACTTCTATTGGATATTTATTAACGAAAATATACTATTTTGTAGATAAGAGTGTGACACAACTTATGTACTAAATGTATTTTTAATGTAACCATTTATTGAAATAAAAAAATTCTCGAGATCAAGTGTTTTAATCATTGTTGTTTAATCATTCGAATATTATTATCACTGGTGTCAGAGACCACCACTCCAGTTCCTTGAAAAGAATTTTTATTTGTATATTATACTTTTTGTCCTGTGCGTTGTTCATTATCCCTTTGTTAAATACGAGGCTATTTATGAAATTCATTTGTTGGGGTTTATATAAGAGACCCCACCTTACTATTTTTTTTAGAAAAAAATTGTGAGCAGATGAAAAAAGCAGCAGACAAATTAAAAGAATTTTTTGTATTGGATTCATGTGTTAGATCCAATTTATTAAAATTGTAAATGGAAGAACGAAACTTCTATTTGGCTTTTCCGCTTGTCCTTATCTATTTTCTTTGACGATTTAACGGATCGTTGGAAACCGGAAGTACCTTTCACAGTATCACAGGGATAGCGCGTTAGTTTTCTCGAGGGACCCGTGTCCGAAATCCTTGGAATTTTACGGCCACCCACAGGATTTGGTACACGTGACTGACATCGGAAGTTCGCTAACTGGAAAATTCGGATTCTTTTTGCAAGCTGGAAAGCTGAGGATTTCGGTTAACGTGGGAAGAAATACAGCTTTTAGTTCGTCCTGATCCTCGGAGCTGGTGAGAGCTCTTATATGATTCGTTGATGGTTTTCTACAGATTCGGTCAGCCACATATTCGAAACATTATAATGCATTTAGCATTCAAATATAAATTTCGTAATTTAGAAAGTAATTATTTTATTAATAGAATATTTTAATTTAGTTATAAATAAACTTCTTAGTTGTAATCTATACAGTATTCTAGTTGAACATTTGTAGATTTTAATAATTTATGCAACACGATAATTAAAAAGGATTAATATCGTATATCTTACATTCATATTCATTTATTGAAATTGTCAGCTATAATTTCAGGAATTTACATATTCATGTATTGAGAAATTTTAGTAATTCATAAACTGATTAAAACATGTAGTCATTTTGAAATATAAGTTTAGCGATTATGTTAACGAAGCAATTCGAACGAGATTTTCTCAAAAATTAACTAACGATTCTACGGTAGAATTCTACTTCGCAGTGGTTTCCCTAATGGTAGATTCTAATCGAATTCATGGCTAACCTGCAAATGAATAGGACCGGCTAACTTCTGACTCTCATGCTTCGCAAGATTCGCAGTTTCCGATTGGTAGAACCCTATAATCCTCGGCTCTCGTTAAATCTGAGTTATTAGTGCTTCTGACCTTTAAATTGCCGTAGCTGTAAGCTTTCGGTGGCCTATATATCCTGTAACTCAAGATTTGTAGCTTCTACTCCGCAAACTTTCCGATCCCGAGTCTTTCAGTTTACAGGTTTTGTGGTCTCTGTATTGTAGTGTGCCGCTAAATACCAGCATGCTCGCCATTGAGCTCCGTAGCTTGTTGGTTTTCAACTGCGTGAGAATTTGCGGTCGAGAGACTAGTTCCGAGCTTTCTCTACAGTCAGCTTGCGCGATTCCTTAGAGCCTTTCCCCGTTTCCTATTATTATATCAGTCGATTATGGTTTTCACGTTCTCGATTTTCTGCACGTTGTCGACCTGTCGAAAACTGTACTTCTAAAAATAAAAAGTGTTTGTATCAGTGTATCCAAAATCATTGTCCAAAGTGGTGATTCTACATGCAGAAACAAATCGAGTAGAAAGAATAACATTTTCTCGTTTGACGTCTCGTTTTCGAGAAAATCAAGTTTAAATCGTTTAATTCGCTTGTACCATGATTTTGGAAACATCCTGTATTTAATAATGCACGCAACACTATTCTTTCGTGATAATCAGAATTCTTTTTAACGCAGATTTTATTTGTTTCCCAAACATTTTGATTTTAATCTACACGATAATAAATCATTATCGTTTTATTTTATCATTTCCAAAGTTTCGTCTACTCGTCTCGAATTTAGTTCATGTCTTTATTATTTATTTTAGAACACTGCCATTTTCGATCACCCATCTTTATTAAACATTGTGTTTCACGAAATTGGAAAACGGAAAATATTGTCCCAGCAATGATTAATCTCTTTCCAATTTAGTTTTACATTTATTTTTTATTTTGGAAGAGTGCAATTCTGGATCAACCGTGGCTTTCTAGAAGATTATGTTTCAGTAAATCGGCAAATGGGAAGGATTCGGCGGAATAAAGGTGGGAAAAGTATATTCGAGGGAACAGGCGATAACGATGAGCTCGAAACGGTCTCACGACTGTGTGGATGCGCTAATTAGCGTTGCAGTTACGACATAATCGCCTGTACTTTGTTTCCATTTAGTAGACTTTTTGCAACGGCTCCTGAGCTGTTGCTCATCTCCCCCTTATTTTCCCTCGTTTGCCGAGGCCGCACAATTTTTACTTTCGCCCGTTTTAGCTTCTTTTAATTGTTCCGCGCTTTTTCCCGTCGCGGATACTGCTTGTCTTGAGCCTCGTGGAAATTAAACGTTTGCTTTACTCCCTGTAATTCTGCATTTGCGTCCGAAATATCAGTTTAATGGGGAAAAACGGCCGCGGGGGCTAGAATTACTCGGCAAATTACGGGAAGAGGGATTTTCTTGTTGAACAGATGAATTCGAGCAACTGGAAACACTTAAAAGCGTCGTAAAAAGGTCCTCGAGTAACACGATTCTCGTCTATTAAACGTAACAGTAAATAAATCCACGAGATCCACCATTCGTGCTTTTACAACAGCATTTTGCGAGAACTCCTTGGAAAACGAGAAAAAGTAACAATCTCGGACATAAATATTTTCTCAATTTCTATTCTCTCATTTTCTGTAGCTCAATTTTTTTCTTATTATGATGTATAGTACACTTGTTACAAGAAGTAGTAACAATCTCACATTTCTAAAATAAAAATTTTCTTTACGCTCATTCACTCATTTTCTGTAAACTGCCTAATTTTTCTCATTTCTCAAACAACTATAAACCGCAACAGTTCACTTATTTTCTGCAAAGTGTACGATTTCTCTCCGACAATATGAAACGTTTCTGCAAAATATGTAATTACGCTTATCGAATTTCAGCAGAAAGCAAGAAAGAATGAAATATTTTTCTTGTGCAACCGTTCCGAGCGTACAAGAGTTTATTAATATCATAGGAAATAAAAATATTCCATATATATCGAATTAATATAAAAAATGGTTCTGTATGGTGAAAGAGCAGCTAAATCAAACACGAAAAAAATTATATTGCGTAAGACGCACCATCGCTCCGAAAAGAATTCGCGAAAATTGTGAAAATTTTCCAGCGTTTACGCGAGAGTGCCCCCTAAAATTTTGACCCGGCGACAAAAGAGGTTTGCATAAATGTATCACGAGTCCAGTTATTAGATCTCCATATTTCGCGGAGCGCTGAAACTGTTCTCGGTTCCCATAGAGAAGCCAGCGCAAAGAATTCTGCTCGTATTATCCTTACAAGAAGGATTCCATCTCGCTCGCCGCAATTTCATGCCGTCTTTCAATTCTCGTCTACCGTCCCCCATTTATATTCTGCCCGTGCGCATCCTTTCTTCAGCTTTACACAAAAAGGTCTCTGCGAAATCAAGCGGTATATGTTTACAGAACAGAGTCGCCGTGGATAGAAATCCAGCGTGTTCCCGGTAGACGTGCCGCGAGATGAAGAAAATAGCTTTACGAAAGTTCGCCGGGAGCTTACATCATGGAAACCGTCCTTTAACTCCCGAAAGAAGATTTTCTGAAAAGTGTATTCAACGGTATCGGTGGGGAACGTATTTAGCACTAAACCTACCATCACCGGCCAAAATGACCGGTTCCAGATTTTTTATTTTACGATTATTGATATAATAATAAAAATAATTGCATTGCAAATGATTCTTTGATATCTTTAGTGTGTGTGCGGAGCACATATTATAATAGTGCTACAATCCTTTTTATAAGGGGACATATACCAGTCACTTTTGAGGCTCGGTTTGAGGCTCGAAATTTCATGCATATGGAATAGGTATAATACCTCAATGTATAGTAATTGATTAGCCACCGATATATTTAATAATATAAACAATATTCTGAATAATGGTACAACAATTTTTAGTGGTGCCTCAGACACAACCGAGTGCAAAGGGTTAACAATGACGATCCGAATGTTAGTCATTATTAAAATTATTCGAACAGGTGACGAATCGACATGCAGAAACAATTTTTTTGTTTGACGCTTTGTTTTCGAGAAAATTGAGTTTGAACGGTCCCGTCTGACCTGTCTGTGCATGGCCAGCCTATTCTACTTGCTGCAATTATTGTAGTGTGCGGATCTCGCGATCTTCAAACTCGAGTTACCCGTGTGAATGCTTTTAAAAACTTGCATAGTAGATGGTCAAAATTGTCTGGAGACGTTTTATTATTAATTTTCTATAAGACTCTTGCGTTTTTGTCCCTCAAAACGGACATCTAAATTGCCGACTAGATTTGCAACGTCCCTTCAGAAAGGACAGTCTAATGAACACAGTAAAATCTGCATTTTCGAATGATGTCAGGGCAAATGAGCAATCGGCAACACCGTGAAAGTGGCGAACGCGGCGGGACGTTGCAGGAGAGGCTCGAGTGGAGCAGGTAAACGGAAGAAGTAAAAACCATAAAGGATGAGCGGAGGTAATAATGGAGGGAATGAATAGTGAAACGGGGGTAGTAAGGGGTGAGTTGCGGGGCTGTGGAGTGGAGGGGATAAGAAAGTAAGCAAGGGAGTGGACGGGGATCAGGAAGATCCCCCTCGAGGGGAAGAGAGACGAGACAAGGGGGACGGGTATAAATAAAGAAGGAAAAGGCGGGGGTGTGGCGAGAGAAGAAGAGAGAGAGACAACGCGACCAGGCTAGAAGATTTCATCGAGAGAAACAGGGATGGTTCACGGAGAAATCGGGAGAGAGAGAGAGATAGAGAGAGTGGGACGCGGAAAGACGGAGAAAGAGGCCGGTGCGGAGCAAGTCGAGGGAAATTAAGCAATTAGTAACTTTGCACCGCAGCAGCTCTCAGCGAGATTTGATTATGTTTTCGGTTTAAGCACTCCGAAGCGAGGCGGCCGCCCCTCGACCGTTCATCCCTTCGAGAGAATTCGCCAGTGCTTTCAAGAGGTCGACGTATATCTCCAGCCGCAAACTAAAGGGGTAATACGTGCCTGGAGGACCGCGCGGGATTCTGTTTCTTCGTTTCCCTGCTCGTCTTCCACCGAGCCCCGGCCCCTGTCATCCCCTATTGTTCTTCGATTCCCGCTTTACTCCCTTATTGCATTTCCTCGGTTGTTCGGAGGGGGCTGGCGGGGGATACTGAACGGGCACATGGTCAGCGATGAAAACCGTCGTGACAATTGCTGGCGAAGACGCGGGACTCTTCGAGGCCTGAAATATTGGGGGACGCGTCTGGCCGCGTTACTGCTCTGGCTCGCTCGATTAATTTGAATTCCTGCTTCGAACACTGGCTTATCGATTTTTGGAAACCTGAAATGTAACACGGAAATATTCTTTTTGTAAGAATCAGTCTACACGATGATAAAAGGATCGTTTTCAGGAGCATCGTTTTCGAAACCTTCATCAACTCATGCCTGACGTTTTTCTGATTAAAATGATACCGGACACGACACAGTTTGGCTAGTGTTTACTCGTTTTATCCTCGATAAAGTGGAACGTCTGTTATTCTAATCAGTGTATAAAATCATCGGTGTTAATAAACTATTACAGTACGTTAATGCGTTGTTAACTGATAACTAGACTGCGGATCTTTATGCACGTAAAATATATGCAAAAAGCATATGCAAATACGTACGTATAATATGCAAAATTTCCACAAAAAATATGCAAATATGCACGAAAAATATGATCAGAACTAATACAAAGAAATTTTTGTCTGTTATGTTTTAATTAACAATTTATTTATACGGAAACACCATAATTTGCGTTACAATGAATATTTTCATCGAATTTGTTCATGGTAAACCGGCAGTTTCCAGTCTCTTTATTGTGGCTGGAAGAGTTTGCAAATGTACTTTTATAAACGTCAAATTTTGTGTAACAGAAACAAAATAAAGATCGTGACTTCTCGCGCGGATGTTAAGAAAAAAGAATGGTCGAATCTCTTTCATTCTATTAAAATTTTCGTCATAAAATATTGGGGTCAAACAAATCGCAGCAAAACATATATAGTGAAATTATATAAAAGAAATATTTAATATATGTGCATTATATATATATATTTATTAGTTATCTATAAGATAACTGTATTACTATCCGGAAAAATGACAATTCGCTAATTAGAATTCCGACAATAGAGGTACGTATGTACCACTATATCGTCGCTTAAACAAGTATAATAAATACGATGCGAATATTATGGTGTTTGGTATCACTTTAACCAGAAAAATGTCGCGGACATGTTCGTACAATGTTCATCAAGATATAATAAGAAACAAATGAGTTTAGTCCCTGAATTTGACTAACCGAGTAGCGGTGACATTAGGGCATAGCGTCTGGAAGTGGCGTTGCGGACTTTTCGCGCGTACCGAGAAATTACATTGCGCTGTACATTTGTCGGTATCATTTCAATCTCGAGCCATTTCTGGCCGTTTCTCGGCGAGCTCTCTATCCTCCCCGCGGTCCAGCCATTCTGTCTGCTAAACCACTTTGGGAAGACTGAGGGCCGGGCAGGAAGAACCTGTGGGGCGGCGCTCGCGAGAGGAAAAAAGAAGAGGGCGAAGAGGAGACAAGCAGGCACGGCACGATCCTCCTCACGACGCAGGAGAGAAATTGCGCGCGAGGGAGAGAATCTTTCCCGCTGTCGCCAAGTGTTATTCCTTGTCCTCCGGGTCGCCTCCATTCCATTTCGTGGTGGTCCCCCGTCGTCGTCGTCGTCTTCCTCTTCGTAGTCTTCGTCGGGTGCGGCTGCACCACCGGTCCTAGGACAAATAGATTGCACTTGCCAGCGCGCGCCAGCAGAGCTAATGCTCGCGTACACACGGCTACAAAGCGCTACAGCTTTATCCGACGATGGTTTCTTAACGACCCAACCAGCCAGGGAACACGTATGGCTCCCAAACGCCGGCTGATTGCGACCCGCGCCGCCGGGACCTGCAAGAATTCGCCTAATTGCGCCGGAATCCAATTGCTTCGGCCTGCTTCCCAGCGAAAATACCGCCGAGACCGTTTGCCGGACTATTTACACTTTGACGTGCGCTCGCTGCGAAATGTGTCAATGGCTGTTGCTGCTGAAGCGACGACCATTTTCTGCGGGGCTAGAGGAAATTAGCAACGACCGGCCGAAATTGTTTTAGGCCAGCAGATTCTGGATCATGAAACAAGGTAATCCTGTTGGACAACCTGATTATTGATCGGACATTTGGAAAAATTATTTTACACGACTTAGGCTCTGTGGCGGTAAGTATACGGTCCCTCGAACACTTAATTGGTCGCGCGGGGTGTCGTACACCCCAAAGCAGTTTTCCAGGCTCATAACTTAAACTTAAAGATAAAGTTGAGTTGATTGATTGATTAATAGCCAAGTTCAAATGTTCTCATTAATAAACGTCTGATTTTGCATGTATTTCGTGTTTTATTCTAATTTACTAATTGGGGGTGCTAAACACCCCACGCGACCACTTACGCAACTTTTTAGGCGCGCCCAATTAAGGGTTGAACAATCTTTTTGGTGTTACAAATAATACTTATACGTACTCTTTTCTAAACAGTGTTTTTTTATCACGCCATATGTATTTGTCGACCATTGTTCATGCCGAAGGGGTGAAAATAACTCTTGAAGTTCGGGGTGGAGGTATTGCATGCCTTCGAGTAAGTTCTTCTAAAGTACTATCTAAAAATAAACGCGTTTGAAAAATACTGCTCAAACAACGCTGAACAGTATGTAAAGACTCTTCAATGGAACATATTTTTACATGTAAAAAATTTTCAAGCCGTCTTTTGATATAAAACATTGAAACATTCGAGATGGAGGATCCATTTTCCATTGTGTCCGGTACAATTCCACACGGTATGGAGTGACTGTCGCCGGGCGCGATTTTACGACTTACACAGCGACCGGAAAAAAGGAAAGGAGAAAATCCGGCAGCGGAAAATTGCAATTTCGCGAACGGCCGCGAGCACCAGCTCGTTACATCAAAATTCTTGACCGCGTTTGCGCGACGAGCGGTCGCGCGCGGCGCGTTTCGCCGCAACTCATCAAAATTCTTGCCTACGCTCCTCTCTCCACCGAAATTCTCATTGATGCACCAACGGCGGCGCGGCTCGGCCCGGCCGGCCGGCCGCCGCGGCTCCTTTCGTTATTTCGGCCGAGCACTCGCTTTCCTCGGGGAAGAATGTCGCAATTTCGATCGGCGCGCGCCCCGAAAACAACCAAACGGAGGAGAAGAAGCCCTCGTTCGTTACGCCGATTACGTCCTTCCGAGCGCACCCTCATTTGCATCCGCGAGACGGTTCCCTTTATTTAAATCTGCCCCGGTCGGTCGGACGAACTCCGGCCAATTCGTCAAGATAACGAACGTTTTTTCCTTTTCCTGCCCCCGTCCCCACCTCGCTCGGACTCGTTGCTACTCTACTAAATTAGTCGCAGTAGCCCTTCGCCGATCCACCCTCTGCGCATTTTTGCTAGAAACTGGTCGCAACGTTACACAGATTGTCACTGTATCGACGGTACAACCGTGGAGGGGTGGATGAGTAAAAAAAAATGTGGAGCACACCCAACTCCCTTCTTACACGGTAAATACGTTCGCAAACACCCCGGGCAAACAATGTAATGAAGAGTGGATCCAAAAAATATGTGGACCTAAAATATCTGATATTTAACCGGGTCTAACTTCGTAAGAAACAATCGTACAGCAATAAAATTGGGCTCATTGTGAAGCATGAGGATTCTACTTTTGCACACCGTTACTAACTTTTCTCTAAGTTATCCTTAAATGATGTGGCAGATGAGAAACTAGAGATCCATCTTTCCTAAAAAATGCTATGAATTGAAACCTCTGTGAAAGCATTAAGAAATTTTTTCGGGAATGAATTTTCCAGTGGGTTGAAGATTAAAGTCTCCCCTTTACAACGATACCTTGAAAATTGATGTACGATTTTTTTTCACTGCTCTATGGAACAAAAAGAAGGACCAAGATCCTGTCCAAGCACAGTGAAAAAGTGGAATACGGTCTGTTTGAAAATTCATTGAGAAAGTAATAACTAAGGCAGCGGCCATTGTGCAGCATCCTTCGAAGACTATAATTAGTTGAAAAGAACCAGTATACGAGTTGTCGCTTTATTGCAGAAAATTTTTCTGTGGGATCGATTGTTACTTTGTTCTAAGCCTTTACTCAAACAAACCGATTTCAGACTTCAGTTAAAAATTGCTTCTGTTTCTCAAAGCTATCTGTAGGTGATGCAATTATGAATATAATTATTTTCTTGCCTAGTCTTTCTCTCCATTATTTATTTCGTATGTGAAAATACGCGTATTTCCGTATCGCATATAAAGTATACAAACCGAGATACCGATGGATAGAAATATGTGTGGCATTTTCCTTCCATTAAAATTTCCATATCGAATGTTTACAATAATTTTCGATCACCTGATGAATTCCAGAATCTCTACGGGTTTAAAACTGATCTCGATCCAATCAAACTCATTTCACGGTAATGCCTGATTGTATGTAAAAGAAACGAAAATATGGATAAGCGAAAACGATTGCAGCCAGTTTTGATTAAGGAAACGTACCCGTGAATAATTATATTAATAACGTTCGTTTGTTTCTAAAATACGAATCAATCAATAGGTATTCGATTACACTTGTTTCTGATCAGCGACGGCCCTATTCTATTCACTATTCTATTCATCGGTAGACTGCGGATTTACGCGTTTATGACAAACATCGGTAAGTACAATCTAAAACAGTAAAATTATTTCCCGTTTATTAAAATTGGTAGGAGGGAGTAAATTCCTATATTCCATTTACTAAAATTGTTAGAAAGAAATAAATTCCTATCTCTGTCGCATATAATAAAATCGTGTCTGTCTGTTTGTGACGGCATCAACTGAATAATATTCAAGTTGAAAAACGCGGTAAAAACAGCTTGTAAAGTTTGTAAAAAATCAGGAAGACGTAATTTCCGATTACTGTCAAATCGAAGACGACCACATCCATTCGTTCGTTGGCAGTTGCAGTTTTTCGCGACCCAGTAACACCGGCCCCGCCTTGCAAATACAATAACAGAGGCGGCGAATGATCAAAGTGGACAGCGGGAGGACTGGCGACAGTGTCTCGGGGGCTTAATTTTTCGCGCGCGGGATGCGTCGCTCGCTGGATTCTCTGAAAGGGTTACATTGTAACGCATCGGGCACTCACGCCGTCGTCGTGACGCGCCGCGACGCGACGCATACAACGTCGGTTCTTGCGCGACGGCCTTTGCACGCGACCCCTTTTTCCGTGGAATCTTTGTCTGCGAGCGAAACAGCCTTGTCGGCCGAGGAGGAGGGGGCAACTGGGACGACGAATATAGTGGCATTACTGGGCTTTATTTGCGGTACGAGGACCGACTGCAGTCACCGGAAGAGCACTACGCCCACACACACACACACACATCCCTGCACCGGTATAATTGAACGACGTTCATCTTCCAGACAGTGGCAAAACGAGCGCTCCGATATACACGCGACGCTGGTCAGTGTGGCTCTTCCCTGTCCGTCGTTCATTCGCTCGGTTGGTGTGTTTGCTCATTTTACATCTCCTCCTTCTTCAACCGGAGTCGAAATGAACTTGTTGCGTTTTTCCAGAAATTGTTCTCTCGAACTTCTTTGTTTCATTTAGGAAAACATAGTGTTAACAACCACTATGTACATAAAAGGTAAGTCGAAAGAATGGTTTTTTCTTTTGGGACTGTTCTCGAGAGAATCGAGTTTGCAAATTCAGAGAATGTCTGGCACGTCTGACCATGCCCAACCAAGTCTACTTCCTGCAGTTTGGAATATATACCAAGGGTATCCAAGCGGAGAATGAATAAGATAGCCATCAGTGAGAATTGCGACTGAACTTCTGTGATTAAACATTGACTGAAGCAACTCGGATACAACCTTAACAACCTCACTTCACATCTGAGAAGTTACAGGTGACTAGACTGTGGATCCCTAAATAAAAGTTTTCCAAGTGAATAGGACAGAAGTTGAGTAAAAATGTATTTCTTCTGTCGATCATTTTAACAAGTCGAAAACATTGTAATGACTAGACAGCGGAT